>JAMPIV010012557.1:0-145945 GCA_024509875.1 Oreohelix idahoensis
AGTTCTCAGACAGGTCAGTCCTCAGCTGTTTTGTCAATCATCTTTATAATTTGACGTTTATAATTTTGCGTGAATTACTCTGTGATTTCTAAACTGCAGCACCGTATCAGACAAACAATGGTGTGAGGTGGGGGTTGATTCTCTAAAAAGCTGCCCCAGGTTTCCAAAATACTCTTTTGCGAGCTCCCCAAGTTGTCTAGATTCTGGATGTGACTAGAGGTAGTCTGTGCTTGATAGCCAAGCTGTGTGCTTGAGGCTGTGATTTGTGATCGAGCTGGGTGCTCGTATTATGTGACAGTTGAGATAATGATATAGTGATTATGAATATTGTGATTATGTCTGACATATTGTTGTATAGGCGACGTCTTCCCGCCTAGGAGTGTTCTGGAGGAGCTTTAGGAGTGTTCGTGGAGAACATATTAAGGCGACGAGTTGGTCCCGCCTTTGGAGCTACAGTGGAGTAAGGCGTTGAGTATTGTCCGCCTTGTAGCTATATTGGAGTAGTATTTATATGGCGATGTTGCATGCCGCCAGTCACTTGGGATAAGTGATTTACACCTGTATGGTGAATGGATTCGTGCGAGGGTTGAATGCCGCACATAGAAACGTGTTGTGTGTACTGTTAGTGTGTGGACGGTCAGCCAGTCCGTGGAAGTATTGTTATAAGTTATTTCTTACAGGCAGTGTCAGCCTGAGTGTGATGTTATGCATGCGTGACGATATTATTGATGTTCAGGACTTATGTGAATGTTCTATTAAATGTCATGGAGCTGTACAAGTGGCGTCGTGTTATTCATACCCCTAATGTTGTTTACTATCTACACACGACACACTCATAATACAGAGCACGTGACAACTTGGGGAGCTCGCAAAAAGAGTATTTTGGAAACCTGGGGCAGCTTTTTAGAGAATCAACCAACCCCCACCTCACACCATTGTTTGTCTGATACGGTGCTGCAATTTAGAAATCACAGAGTAATTCACGCAAAATTATAAACGTCAGATTATAAAGATGATTAACAAAATGGCTGAGGACTGGCCTTTCTGAGAACTGCATGTCAAGCTTTGTATTCAAATCAAGTTTAAAGGAGCACGGTAGCAGTTTTTTCAAGTTTATTTTACAGTAATTACAGAATTGGCAAGCGGGATATTTTACAGCAGTTACACCGATACTGACCAGGCACGGGGTAAGAGTTCATGACCTCTCGTGCGACTTCCTTTCTGTACTAAAATATTTCGGAGAGAGAGACAGATTGCAAAGTAACCGAGTATTATCGGAGAACAGTTACAGTTAAGCTGTAAATTTTCAGTCACATCGGATCAAGCATAGGGAGCATTCTGTGTGGTTACATGTGTGATCGTGTATGCTGACCTTTCGTCCTGCAAGTGGGTCAAGCGTGTTACTACTGACTGCTGCATTCAGTCGCTCACTGGTGATGAAACTAGTCTGCTAGGCCTAGAACTGATTTGTGACGTCACGGACGAGCGATCTTTCAAGTACTGTGCTGGCTTCCAGTTTGTAATGTGTGATCTTCTACGTTTGACTGTCTTGGTGCTGTAAACTTGTGGCTGTTACATCATCATCGTGACCACTAGATATCATTTCTACGGACCTGACAACGCAGTATAAGATCTTCAAGCAGCTTCAAAACTATAAGATATGTATTATTCTTTGTAATTTAGTATTGATTGTTGGTGTATGCGTTTTCTTTGGTTATCGTCTGTGTAAATTTCTTTGTGCGGTGTGTTTTCATCTGGTCTGCGCAGTTTGTTTTCGTCTGTTTACTTCTTTCCTGCGGGTCTGTTGTTATTAGTTTTTGTTTTCTGTGCTGTGCTGTGCTGAGTGTGTTGAAATTGTTCTTTGATATTTTGAATATAATATTTGTGGTTTCTTTTTCAGATTTATTGTGTTATTTTGTAGAATATTAGGATAGATACTTTTCTTCTTTAAGTAGTTTAGTTAAATAGTGTATATTTACTTTTATTTAGTCTTCTTCTTCTTCTCGTTCGCTGTTGTTTAGAAATGTCTACACAAGAAGTCCGGTTTTATGGATGTATGTTGCTGTGGTTGAAAGTTCTTCAAGACTCCCAAACAGCTTTGTGTGGATGTGCGTCTCTGTGGGCCAATGTTCAGTTCGCAATTGACTAAGCATGTGGCAGTCTTGCAGGATGTGTTCGGCTGTCTGTGCTGCCTGTCCACACGTACATAGGGGTGATGGGACCAATCTCAGTCTGTATAAGTGACTGTTCAGTCTGTTGTGTCCTGTTCTCATACGGAACAGGATCACCTGTTTTGCTCGATCAAGATATTGATAGTTGTCTCTTTGTTGATCAATTTTCCTGATGGCCTTGATAAGGGTCTTCTTTTCCTGGAATGTGATTGTTTGTTCTTTTTGTTCCTGTGTTGCTCCCTCTTTTGCTAACATATCTGCTCTCTCATTTCCTGGTATGCCACAGTGTGATGGTATCCACTGTAGCACTACCCTTCTTTTGATATTTACTTCGCATAGGACTTTGTTTAATTCTGGCAGTTTATCACTGTTGAGGGCTTGCAGAACTGACATTGCATCGGTAAGGAATACAACCTGCTGACATTGGCTTATTGTGTTATTTATTATTCCTGCAGCAATGCTTATGGCCTGTACTTCAGCAGCATAGTTTGAACAGAATATTCCAGTAGGTGAACAGGTGGATTCATTTTCTTTGTCTGGATAGACCACATAAACTCCTGCGCCTCCGTTCTTCACTGCTCTGGTTGCAGATCCATCAGTATATACTTGGATCCATGCTTCTCTGGGGTATAGTTCTTCAATCATGTCACATGCTGCTATTTTCCTTTGGAGAGTATTTAGCTCTCCCATGGGGCAGGTGGTAGTTATGGAGGTCTTAATACTGAAATTTTGATGTTGTTCCCATGGGGTTGGGAGGAGTGTGGGAGTTATTTCCTTAGTGATGTCTGGTAGTTCATCCTTGTATGTTCTAATTAGTTTTTTTTGGACCGATGCACAAAACTGCTTCTCTTCAACCTCCCACTGGCTAAATCTCCAAATCTAGTTTTCATTGGATGTGCGGGCATGTTCTTGTACTTTTCTGCTTGGATCAGGGTCTTAGTGTCTCGTCTGTATAATAAAGGTGGAATGCCTGTGATTTTTTCCATTTCATTTATTGGTGTGGTCTTCATGGCACCCGTGATCAACCTAAGCGCTTGATTTTGTACTTTATCTAAGGCTTGTAGGTGTGATTTGGCTGCTGTAGACCATGCTGCTGATCCGTACTCTAATATAGGTCTTATTGCACCTGTACACACTTTCTTTAATGTTGTTTCGTTAGCTCCCCAACTTGATCCAGCTATTTTCCTCAGTATGGAACGTTTTCTTCTCGCTTTAGCCTCTGTTCTCTCGATGTGGTGCCTCCATGTCATTCTCTTATCTAATGTAATGCCCAAGTACACCGGTTCCTCATCTGTTTGGACATGTATATTTCCAAGTCGTATCTCTCCTGCTTTGTCTTTGTTGGAGAGCGTGAAAAGTGTTGTTGATGATTTTTCAGCGTTGATCTGCACCATCCATTTCTCTGCCCATGCTGCTATGTTGTCTGCTGCCCTTTGTATTCGCTTATTAGCGATAGTTAGATGTTCTTCTACACACCACACCACCAAGTCGTCAGCGTATAGGGCAGCTCTCACACCTTGTGGCAGATCGTGGATGAGGTCATTGATGAATACAAGGAACAGGGTGGGAGACAATACTGAGCCTTGAGGAACTCCATGTTTTAGGAGGATTTTCTTGCTGTTGTGACCTTCCATAGTGACTCTTGCTTTCCGATTGTGTAGGAACGACTGGATCCATTTTCTCATATTACCCTTGATTCCGTTCCTTTGCAGTTTTACTATTAACCCGTCTTTCCATACTTTGTCAAAAGCTTTTTGGAGATCTATCCATAGGGTAAAGACTTTTCTCTTTTCTTGGAAGGCATCTTCAACTATCTGTGACAGGTATGTGATTTGGTCTTCTGTGCTGCTGCACTCTCTAAACCCTGCTTGTTCTGGCACTAAAATTTTCTCGGATTCCAAGTACCATTTCATTCTTCTGTTGATCATCCTCTCCATTGTCTTACATACACAGCTTGTTAGGCTTATTGGTCTGTAGCTGGTGGCCTTCCTGTTGTCTTTTCCTTTCTTTATGATGGGACACATGAGCGCCTCTCTCCATATCTGTGGCACACTGCCTGTCATCCAACTGTAGTTGTATATTTGCAACAGTTTGCTCATTGCTGTATATCCTAGGTGTTTTAGCATTTCGTTGGTTATACCATCCGGGCCTGGTGATTTCCTGTCTTTAAGTTTCCACACGGCTGTTTTTAACTCGTCCATATTGAAAGGTTTGGACATAACGTCCGGACTGTTTCCATTAGTTCTAGTGTGGATTATTTCTTGACGAATGTCTCGTTGTCTGCGTAAATTGACGGAGATGTTACTTTCATTTCTGTAGGATTCCGCAAATATGTCTGCTGCTTGTTTGCCGATATATAGTTTCCCTGCATCGTCTAGTGTAATGGTTTGTCGTTGAGAATTGTTATCGTCATTCAATTGTTTAGTGAGTTTCCACAACTTTCTCCCTTCCTTTTCAAGGTTTAGTTTATATGTTTTTTCCCTCCAGCTTCTCCTCTGGGCTTCTAGCTTTCCTTTAATGAATTTTGCTTTTGCCTTTTGTAGCATGATATGGTTCTGTTGGGATGGTTGTACCTCTGCAGTGTGCCTTGCTTCATTCATATCTTCATGTAGGTTTTGTAGTGTGTTGGACCAATATGGTACATAGTTCTTCCTCGCTCCTCTCGGTATTGTCTCCTTTGCTGCCTTGAGTACTCCATTATTAAAATCCCAGATGACTCTGTTAATGTCTCTGTCTAGTACCTTAATATCTTTTGTAAGCAGATTTGCTCTGTGTTGATAAATGGACCAATTTGCTTTTTTTATAATTCCATCTTGGCTGACTTGGACTTGTATTTATTGTTCTATTAATTTTGATGAATACAGGACGATGATCACTTCCACCGAGTTGTTCTCCTATTTCCCTTTCCACTATCCCAGCCAAATCAGGTGTGCAGAATGCCAGGTCTGGAGTAGAGGTGCTATGCCATCTTCTGGAGTAAAAGGTTGGAGGATCATTAGGGTTGTTTAGAAGGGTTAGGTTATTGTCGTCTTGCCAGTTTTCTATCTCTTCGCCCCTTCTATCTAGCTGGTTGTATCCCCAGCTTTGGGAATGGCTGTTAAAGTCTCCCACCGCTATGAAGTTGCCAATGGGGACATCTATGCTAGTCATGTTCAGTGGTATGTCATTGGGGCAGTAGAAGTTTAGGAGATCCAGTTCCAGAGTGTTATGTTTTAGATGGATTACTTGGTATTCTGCACCTTCTTTATATGTCTTGGATTCTATAGCGTTGAGGTTATTCCTTATCAGTGTTAGTATGCCACCCTTCTTCCGATCTTTTCTGTCAACTCTGAAGCATTGATAGCCCCGTATCTTAAAATGTTTTCCTTCCTGTAGGTGGGTTTCTTGTATGCAGCATATGCTAATTTCTTTCCGAAATAGGGTATTCTCTAGTTCAGTCTTTTTGTTGTTGACTCCCTCTGCATTCCAATGCATGACATTCAGAGGGGCCGTCGTCTTATCTGGTTGGCCAGTTACTTTCTCCTTCCGCCTCCTGGCTCCATTTGGCGGACTAAGGAGACCTCCAGTAGCTGAGGGTGGATTCTGTCGAGGCTCAGAATCCGGCACTGCTCCTGCCTGGAGGGACTTCACAGGGCGAGCACCATAACGATAATTTTTTGACATCTGTTGTGTAGACATATTAAACCAAAGCGGGTTGCATGGTACCATGGTTGCTGGTGCGCCTCCTGGCCTGGTACATCTGACTTCAGCACCTGTTTCTTAAGGCAGAGTGTGCTCATGCCTCCCCCTCTGGCTGGGGGATTTGATTTTGCCTTTACCTCGTTTGCTGTCCCATCTTGCCTCCCGCTGGGGTTGATACCCAACCTTCGGCAAGATTACTGGGTATAACGGGGTCCACCACGAGTAGGTGAGGTAGACTTGGGCAGGAGAGGCTAAGAGACATGTTGAGTCTTGTATTGCGCATCACTGCCCCATTTGGACCCCCTTTTATTTAGTAATTATTGTTGTAAACATATTTTACATTACTATTAGTATATTATGTGCAGTGTTAGTGTATAGGCCTACTTTAATGTTTATATTATAGATTTGGTTAGATGTTAATAGTTCTCTGTTTCTTTTTATTCAGAATCTGTGTCAGTGAGCTGGAGTGCTGTCGCCCAGTACTTCTGATACTATTATTGCAGTCTTTTAACATCTTGATTGGATCGGCTATTCAAGACACTACTTCAAAGATAAGTTTTTTTTTTTTTTTTTTTTCTTGCAACATATACTTTTCTGTTTATATACCACTCAAAACTTTCCTGGTGGTCATTCATTGTTGCAGTGTTTGTATTCGTTGCGTTTATTTTTGGCTATATTTTTGTGAGATTAATACGTCTTTCTTTCCCAGAAGGAATTGGTATTAATCTACTCTCTAGGTTTTTGTAAAATTAATTCCAGTGTATGGGAGGCCCGGTCTTGGAGAGACTCGGTGTCTAGTGCCCCGTGGAATTATTTGAACATTTATTGGTGTTAGCTGTTAAAGTCTTGTTTGTATATCCATTGTCATGTAAATTATTTTTCTCTCATGTGATGTTTATATGGGGTTTTCTAGTGTCTTTTCTTCTATCTTGTAAATATATATTTATTTTACAGTTCCATTGTGCTTGTTTGTTTCCAGGTGTGGTAGTATACATCTAAATCTACTTTTCTTTAGCTATCATCTGTTATTCCCCCGCCTGTGAGTTATTGTTTGTCTTTCTTGTAATTGTAGAGTATTTCATCATCATCATACTTCATCTTGTCTTCCTGAATGTCGGTAGATTCTTTTGTTGTATGCATAACTATATATTGGAGTATTGAGAGTGAGTACTTTAGGTTTGGCATTATTAATTGTTTATTTAAGTATTCACTACTTCATTAGTGTAGTGTGCTATTGTAGTAAGAGTTCTTAGTGTTACTACTTTCATTAAATAGTGTTATCCGGAATTCCAATAGCTTTAGCAACCACCAAAGAGATTTAGACATGGGGAATTCTACTGGATCTATGGATGATTCATTTTCATCATCATCATGCGATGAGCCTATGCAAGAGTGCAGTAGAACGTGTGAAAACAGAAGAAGAAGGATAGCTTTGCGAGAGTTGGTGTTGGCAATAAGGAATGGTGATACCTATGAGGTGTATGACTCTCGTATAAAAGTAAGAAATAGAGATAGTGTGAAAGTTTACTGTTTAAAATTGAAGAGTACCTTCGAGACTACTGTACAGCCAGAATATAGGGAGAGACCAAAACTGAATCTCAAAAGGAAGACTAATGTAGCAGAGGACATGGTTAAAACCAAAACAAGGAGTGGTTCTGTTCAGACTGAGAGGAAAGGTATTACTGTACAATCAGATAACCATCATGAAGATACTTCAGCCTCAGTTGGTAAATTGTCCAACATGACTGTAGATGTACCACTGAAGAAGACTATGATCAATGATGATTTGGTTAGGTGTAAAGATAACTTATGTCCTATAGGAGGAATCCAAAGGGGTGTTAGTGAGAAGGCACAAATTTCTACAAAAGTCTATGCAACAACGAAGGGAGTGTCTAGGCCTATGTATGATGAAACATATGATGCATCCCAAGAAGTTGTTTTGCCAAAAATTGGGTTTTGGTGTGACAAAGATCAGTTACAGATAGACAAATTGATTCAGGAAGAGGGAACCTTCGAGGAAAAGTGTGCAATATTAGAAGGAAAATTCAAGATTGTTGAGCAGTTACTGATAAAGGAGTACAGAGATGGTAATCAAAGAATAAATGATGAATTCAAGTTATATAGAAACGAGATAGTAGCTGAGTATAAAGGTAATACTCAAGTTAAAGAGGAACATTGCAGGGTCCTGTCAGCTCGGTGGAAGGAGAAATGTAATGCTGTAGGCAAGAGTTTCCTTGATAAACTTCAAGCACTAGAAGAGCAATTTAAGGCTGCTAAACAAAGATTAGAGCAGCAAGCCGAAGCATTGAAGGATCAAGTTAAATCTATGCAGGAGCAACACGCGACTACGTCTGATACAGATCTGTCTGATTTGGAGAAGGTACCAGAAGATGCAGAACTTCATTACAAAAAGGCTAAGATAGAGCATACTGCATCTGTAGCCAAAGTAGCAGTAAAGGAAGCTACTGAAACTGCTAAGAAAGAGGTTTGGAAGACAGTAATAGATGGTCTCAAGGGAGAAGGTGCTGGAATTACAGCCCAATTAGAATTATTACTGGCTTATAATTTCAAAGGCAAAAGTGCAGAAAGAAGTAAAGAGCCACTGAAGTTGTTGATGTTTAATGCCATCAAAACATTACCACCAGATAAGTGGAGCATAGATGATCTCTTCACATTATTGAAGATCTTGTGTTATCTGGAGATTTTGTTGTGATCTTGGTAGTGATAATTAATGAAGTTGCTTGTGTGCTGGTAAGAGATGTGTTAGATAGTGTGTCACACGTTATGTGTAAGATAGTTGAGAGCTGATGGGAAGACAGTGCAATTGGTGACTGATTATGAGAATTGGAAATTTACTACCCTGGTAGTCAAGACACAATAAGTGGGTTTAAGATCATGCTATGTTAAATTTATCTCTGAGCTTATGTCCCTGTCCATTATTTATATATGTTTACCACAGAAGAGAATGTTTGAGTGGTATGGACAGGGAGTATAATGTTGCATGAAAGGAAATAATGCATTTTGGAAATTGGTCAAATTTGCTTTCCTAATCTGGATCATTATTTTATTTCCAGAATTTAGGTATCCGGTGGGATAGATAAGCCTTGGTTTGGCACTACTTATTGTACTTTAGACTGTCACTGACAGTGTCTTGACATGGTGATCGGGCATCAAGTTGCTGAGAGGGTCTACAGAATAAATTGTTTTAAGCAGTTATTTCATACCTTGATGATCTTTGCAGAGTACCAGATGCCAGAGAGCAATATTTTTTTGGGCTGATGTACTTAGTTATATAGTTCAAATGATATTGCATTTTGAAATGTTGACAGTTTGATTTGTTGTGATCATGATATTTGACTACATGCATTGCACATTATTGTGGTTTTTGAGGGTAAAGCATCGGCAGTGTGCTTAAATGACAAACTGTCTCATGGTAATTAGTTGTGGGTATCAACACTGATGCAGTCATGGCTAAATGCATGACATTTTTGATTAAATCATTGCCCTTAGTAATAACAATTGGTATAGCATGTGTTGAAATTATAATGTATGAGACTATTGGGATATGCCTCTGTCTGAAAGGATTACAATGAGTATAAGAATGTGGGTATCAACTCGGTTTTCCAAATAGAATCAAGAAGCGGGAATAAACATGCTAGAGATGAGCATAATGGTAGAAATTTAGGAAGCAGTGGAGCAAGAGTTATCAGTATCTGCTAGAACTTCACAGATACAATTTTGACCAAGCAAAGTTTTGGATTGAAGAACTTAAGGAATATGAGAAGAATTATTAGATTTATCTTTGTGAATTAAACTGATCATTGTGAAGGAAATTAAATCTTTTAAGAATGGATTAGGAAGAAGTAAAAGCTTTGGTGTTGAATAGTGAGTAAATTACACCATTCACTGAAATCTTGTTAAAAATTGTGGATTATTCTTTGAATAATGGAATGCGTTAAATTTTATAGGACTTACGTTATAAATATGACATCTTGGGCTGTGTTATACTACATAATGATGCAGTGTGATAGAGCATCATGGTTTGTTGTTTAAATTTTAATTCTTGTAGTGTACCTAAGGTACTGCGGTGTATGAAACTTAACATTTTTCACAATGACATGTAGAACATTTTTGTAACAGATATCATAAGAAATTGTTGATGATTTTTTTTTCTGTGATGTATTTTGATAAGGATAAATAACTGATAGTTGTGCAAGAATTTGTCAAGACTGATGTAATTGCATACAACTATATCATTTGTTTCATTTTGGTGAAAGGGTAGGACATTATTATTATTATAAGCATTTGCTTCATGTGAGTAGGAAGCATTATAGAGAACTGTGGTATGGGTTAGAGTGAGACTCACCCATTGTAGCTTTGTGTAAATAATCCAGTCACAGAAATTTGACAACTTCTTCAGTGAGATATGTTTGTATTCCATCACGAGTTGATACATGATGCATTCTGTGGTATGTGCCCAATTCGTCGGTGCAAAACTTCGTTTTCCATCTGGAGAGGGGGGTAGATGTCACAGAGCAGTTTCATGGGTGGATGATGGAGTGAGTGGAAGTAAGGGTCACTGAGGTTGTCAATATTTAAGTTTAACTCAGGGATTGAGTTTATGTCTGGCTTCATGTCAGTATGTGGTGACTTGGGGCATGCGCATGGAGAAAGCGTGTTTGGTGAACAAGTCCGGGTGGCTGAGAGAGTACCCGGATGTGACTAGGGAGAGTCTGTGCTTGATAGCCAAGCTGTGTGCTTGAGGCTGTGATTTGTGATCGAGCTGGGTGCTCGTATTATGTGACAGTTGAGATAATGATATAGTGATTATGAATATTGTGATTATGTCTGACATATTGTTGTATAGGCGACGTCTTCCCGCCTAGGAGTGTTCTGGAGGAACTTTAGGAGTGTTCGTGGAGAACATATTAAGGCGACGAGTTGGTCCCGCCTTTGGAGCTACAGTGGAATAAGGCGTTGAGTATTGTCCGCCTTGTAGCTATATTGGAGTAGAGTTTATATGGCGATGTTGCATGCCGCCAGTCACTTGGGATAAGTGATTTACACCTGTATGGTGAATGGATTCGTGCGAGGGTTGAATGCCGCACATAGAAACGGGTTGTGTGTACTGTTAGTGTGTGGACGGTCAGCCAGTCCGTGGAAGTATTGTTAGGAGTTATTTCCCACAGGCAGTGTCAGCCTGAGTGTGATGTTATGCATGCGTGACGATATTATTGATGTTCAGGACTTATGTGAATGTTCTATTAAATGTCATGGAGCTGTACAAGTGGCGTCGTGTTATTCATACCCCTAATGTTGTTTACTATCTACACACGACACACTCATAATACAGAGCACGTGACAGTGTCGCTAATTTTAGATAATAATTTTGATTGCCAATATCTGACTGTGGTATTATTTCACCTTCCCAGTGAGTGTAAATAAAGCAAATTAAAAGTGACAAATTGTATGGATGTGAGTGCGTGTGTGTGTTTCCATTTGTCCCAAAATGGTGGTCATTTTGGTAATAAGCGGGAGGAGGCTGGAAAAGCCTGGGGAGTTTTGGATGACACTCAATTCACTATTCATGTGTCATTATCAAAATGCATTACGAGAGCCTCATCAGACCCTCATTTTCCCGTCATACCCTCCCCAATCCCTGTATATTAATTATTGTTCTTGTTATATACTGAAGGTGGTTGAAGTAACAGGAAGAGACATGGTCCACAACCAGACGATACGTCAAGACCTAAAAACCCAACCCCTGCAGACCCAAATAGAACAGTCCCAACTAAGATGGTTTGGCCATGTCTGCAGAATTGGAGAAGATGGGCTGCTACGTCAGGTATGGGAGGCTAAGAGCCAGGGATCCAGACATCCAGGATGACTCAGAGTCCGCTGGGAGGACAAAATTAGAAATCTCTGAAGGACCGAGGACTGGGATGGAACCAGGCCAGGAGGAAGACAGCCGATAGGATAGTATGACGCTCTCTTCCAAACCTCTACACTTCGTGGTAGAAGAGGAACGACTAAGTGTTGCGTTATCAATGGTATGTTCATAAAATAGGTCAAGCATACGTCTAGTAGGTGTAACACCAACAGTAAATCATCAAATAAATGCTCCAGTGACAGATACGATACAGCCTTTATTGTCGATACATTACTCCAATATAACAAATGTTCATCAAGTTAACGCACTTGAATAGTGGCCACACATAGGGCCTAGGCAGTCAATATAATACAAGAAGCGAACTGTTCTGTCCGTCTTGCGTCCGCACGGAAGTCGTCTAACACAACATTGTTGAAATCATGAACGTATCAAGTAGAGCTCAAAATGTACATCCTTTCAATTAATATCTCATCTAGCAATCACACAAATTGCTAATGCCCCATGAAGTAGAATCATAGAGCGGACATAGAATATCATTTTTTAAAAAACTACACATCCCACACAGCCATTCCGACTAAATACCCTGCTTTGTACGTTGCACCCCCTTTCACTTACTCACTCACCGCCAAACATCACCCAACACTTTCCCCCCATTCACGACCTACATTCTTCCCACGGACTTACCCTAAATCACACTCCCAATCATAACACACACCCTCAACTCAGTTCACAACATCTATTCCCGTGCCACTCTAGTTGAACACCGCAGCGTTTCAAAATAATGAAAACATTGAGGTGCACACAAAGAGGTGTAACACTAAGTACAAGTAAGTAAGTTATATACTGAACAACCAGTAGACAAACAGAACAATATATAAAGACCACTGGGACTTGATTTTACATTAGCTGGGGAATGTTAAAAATATCAATAACAGCTGAACAGAGTTAACACAATGATATCGACGAGGCTAGTGCGCATGACAGGTTTATTACAGTTTTCTAACCCTTTATCCGAAATCCTCGGGGATAGATTTGTTTTGGAAATTTTTCGGTTTTCAAATGTCGCCCAAATCTTTCAAAAAGTAGCCAAAGTTCGTCCAAAATAGGTCAAGTCGCCAAATCTGCATTCGAAATAGCACAAAGTTGTCCAAAATAGTCAGAAATCGCCAACATTGTCAGCAAAAGTAGCCCCAAGAAATGTTCGAGTTTTCAGAATATTTCGGTTTTGGGTGTTCGGATAAACGTATGAAGACCTGTAGTCACATTACTCACTTTCTTTGGACATGTTGTGGGAAGAGGAAAGCGGGACAAAAATTGTGACAACGGGAAATATTGAAGGAAAACGTAGACATAGAGAACGACAATGAATAAACAACACTGAGCGATAGGAAGTTGTGGAGTGACATGATCACCTGTATCAGATGACATGGTACTTGAAGGAGAAGAAAGACACAGATCATGGAACAATTTCTTGGACATCACCGTGTAAAATATGAACAAGGGTCATCATCATCATCATCACCATCCCCATCATCATCACCATCCCCATCATCATCATCACCATTTCCATCATCATCATCATTATAATAATCATCATTATCTGTTCGCTCCTTATGGAGCATAGAACCACCACAGTAGTAGGGTAGGCGCAAAACGGGCCGCATTCTGCAGGTGGCGCATGGCCTTTATATAAGGACATACTCCGGGTCAAATCTGCAGGTGGCGTATGACTCTTATATAAGGAAATACGCCGGGTCGATTGCGCAGGCGGCGCATGCCTTTTTATATAGTAATATATTAGTTCGATAATGGCGTGTTGTGTGTAGGTTGTTATGTAATGTTGTTTATACAAAATAGTTATATTACAACAATTAGACAACAGTTATACGTATATTTAGACATATATTACAACATTTAGACATATATTTAGTTAGACATATACTTACATATATTACAACAGTTATACATACACAGGTAACAAAGAAGGGGGTGACGATGTATGTTGGGGTGCAGCTGGCGGTTGTAGGTTAGGGAGGATTTGTGTGTGTTGTGGTATTGTGTTGTTATTTGTGTTGGTGTGTTTGTTTATACATATATACATATAACATATATATAAAAATATAAAAAATCGATAATGAAGGAAAATTTTTTAAAAATCGATAATGTTGGTGTTGCGCACAGATTTTGCTGAGTTGATAACCTGCTTATAATTTACCTGTCTAGTTTGAATACATTAATTTTGTAGATTCCTAATCAAAGGGGCTTGACTCATGTTTCTCTGAGGTAGTATTTAACAGTGGTTGTTACCCCTTCTTGTTTCTTAACCTGGCGATCTAATTTTAGAAACGGTGTTTGGTTGCCTGTCCATATATGTCCATGAATGGTTAGTTTTTCTTGGAATGTTGGCAACTAGAGACGATGTTTATCCCCTGACTATATATGGCTCGATGGTCAGTCTTTTTCTTGGTATTTGTTCATATCGCCTCATCTGAGTTTAAGCTCAGAAGGTCTAGCGTTTAAGTACGCATGCGTCAAGTTTTGAGTTGGTTAAGAGAGATTTCCGATCGGGAGTCGAGCTGGAAATTGTGCTAGGGTCAAGACGTGTTATTCGTTTCGACCCGGGTTTCATATCATGGGGAAGGAAGTCCTCTGTGTGTTTGACTGAGATGTCTACATAATATATATTTTCCGCATATTGTATTTCTAAACGTCTGGGAGACGGATGTGAGTTGTGTTTTTCGAAAGTAAAGGTAATTGCTCTTAAATCATTTCTATCGGTAGCCAGCTTTAAGACTGACATTTTGTTCCCTGTTTGCTGACTTTCCGCTGGGCGGGAAAGAGTTCTTTATTATTAGAAGTGCACCTCACGAGTCACCATGACATTAATTCCGGGTTGGTTTATGCCCGAAGAACATTTGATATGTACTTTGAATTCCGCTATGTCGGTGGTATCACCTTGAGCAAGGTTTGATAAAGGAATACCACGGAGGTCATTGTGAACTGTATTCAGGGGCTCGCCGTGGTGTGCGGCCTGCTATATACTAAAGAAATGTATCTGACTTACTGACGTCGGAGTAGGGCGAACATAGCCTATATATATCTAAAACCCGTTCCCAATGCGGGGTAATTTCTATGCAGCTGTATCAAGAGATGCAGATTGATGGCAGAGCTATGATATAGACAGCTTGCCTATGATTTATTTATGCCAGCTACATTATTCGCCATTACTATGCTGTGATGTCCCCAAGTGTTGTCAAATGACTATATATATATATATATATATATATATATATATATATATATATATATATATATATATATATATATATATATATATATATATATATATATCCTGATATCAGCGTGCGTTGTTCTTGTATCGTAATAAATCATTGAAAACGTCAGCTGTTGCCTACATTCCTGACTTCTACATGTGATTGAGTGAATGTCCTGTGAACCTGTCAAGAACCTTTACCACATTCGCGTCAACTAGTTCTCACTCACACATCATGTCAAATATGCACTGATCAGATTACTACACATCTGATAGCCTGTACGGTACCTGAGTTAAGTGTCAACCTTACACCTTGTCAGCGCCTCAATATTTGGTGACCTGACCTACATACACTGCGGCATTCCTACCAGGTCGAGTTGAAAACATACTTCAAGAAATGCTGTTTGCATACATCACCTCTACCTTTTTACACTTCAACAGTTAGATAACCATTAACATTTATGGAGGCCAGTGTGGGGATTTAAAGGTACCCAGATTGGTAGTTTGTGGACATTGCAACATTCCTGAGTTGTACACTGTACACAGCTAGGCAAGACGAAACGAGGTCAGAAGGTCAAGTGCCGAAACCATCGTTATTGTTGCTTCAGAAGTTCAAGTGCCGAAACCATCGTTATTGTTGTATCAGAAGGTCAAGTGCCGAAACCTTGATTGTTGTTGTATCAGAAGGTCAAGTGCCGTATCCATCGTCGTAGCAGTTTTTGTTGAAGCAAGTTCAGAAGTTCTGATCAACGTTGGATCATCTAATCATTAGAATGCTGATTAGTCCCTGATCTTTGCCTTGTTGACGATAGGATTTACATCAGTTAAGTGGCCTGTTTTGTTTGTGGACTGTGCCCTTATATTGTGTTTAACTGAGCCTTCCGTGTTTTCATATCCTTGTGTTTACATGTTTATGTGTTACATGTTATTTGTATATTTAAATTTCAGCGGGTTTCGAGTTGGGCGGTGTCTGAATATAGGGTACACCACGTTACAGAGGTCCTATAACAGCGTTCTTTAAAAACTTTGCAAATTTCCCTTAGTGGAATTTGCTAGCGACATCTGTTGCTATTTTTGTTTAGTTGTGACGAGGTTTTCTTTTCGTTGTTTTCGTCATATTTTTTCTTTTCTTTAGTTTTGATTTGTTTGTATTTGTCCGCCTCCTCTTCCTGTCGTTTAGTTCTATACACTTTTATGTTTATACACCGTGGCGTCATTTGTTTTGTTTACTTTTCGCAGTTATCATCACATGTTCTGTTATTTTTTTTTAGTTTTGCTTCTGCGAATGTTATCGTTTTGTGTTTGATGCTTGTTCTTTGTTTACGTTGTTCTTTGTTGTCATACGATATTTATAGATATATTTAGTCATGCACTATTAGCTGTGTAGTGCACTGCAGATAAAGAATTGACTGGTGGTGTTATTATTATAAAGTTGATTATACAAGTTCTTTAGCAAAGACTTGTCTCCTGCTGATATTGGGATAAAGTAAGATGATTATACAAGTGCTTTAGTTAAGACTTGTTACCATTATGGTTAAAATAAGGTAATCTGTTATTTCAGGTTACTGATCTCATATTATTAGACATAATGTCTACACTTGAGTACTTTATTGAGCAAGGAAAATCCCTTGGCAAGACTGGTGAGAAATTGGAAGAATTTGCGACTGCTCAATATGCCAAGGCATTGAAGTCGGAAGAAAAAAGAATGAAAATAGAAGCTGAACAAAAGAAAACAGACGCTGAGAATTTAAAATTGCAGATGCAAGCAGATGAAAGGAAATTCCAGATGGAAATGGAAAAACAAAAAAGAGAAGCTGAGGCTGAAGAGAGAAAGTTATAAAGAGAAGCTGAGCAGAAAAAAATTCCAACTGCAAATAGAGGCTGAAGAGAGAAAGGAGAAAGCAAAAATGGAACACGAAGAAAAAACTCTTAGCTTTGGAGTTAGAAAAGTTGAAGTTGATAAATATTGGTAATGCTAATGATCCAAATAAGCGGTCAACTTCTGATAAGTCAAATGCTACTACTTACAAGGTCAAACTACCTGCTTTCAATTCTTCCAGTGACGATAAAACGTTCTATCTGGACAGATTTGAACGGTCATATCGAACACATAATGCAGATAAGTCACAATGTGTTAATCAGTTGTCGGAGATACTTAAAGGTGAAGCACTGAGTATGTTAAGCACGGTAGATGAGCCTGACAAGAATAATTATGAGGTTGTCAGGGAGGCCTTATTAAAGAAATATCAACTTAACGAAGACGGCTACCTTCTTCAATTCAAGAATATGTTGCCAGAAACTGGGGTAGAATTCTCAGAATTCATCTAAAAAATACGTCTTACATTTACACGTTGGATTCAGCTGTCTAAAACAGAACATACATTTGAAGCCTTTATGGACTTATTACTTTGAGACAAAGTTATGTCATCTGTCAATGAGTCTTTTCTTGCTTTTCTTCATGAGCGTAAACCTAAGAACATAAAAGAGATGGAAGAATATTGTTGCCAGTATGTCACTGCGCACCCTCATGTAACTATTAGCAACTTTAAAGTGAAGGAAGGTTTGCCAGTTGCTTCTGCTGCACCATATGGCCCAAATTTCCTTCGCAAATTTCAAGGTGCTCAACAAAACTTTAATAGGAAGAGTAATCGTAATTATACTCAAAATCAAAGCAATCAATCATATAATGGTTCTTCATCGAAGAACTGGAGGCGATCTGACAGTCCCCGTTATTTTGGGCCCAATAATTATAGACATTTTTGCAAAAGTTATCACAATAGAAACTATCCAAGCCATTCTTCGCGGAGACATCAAAACCAAACTAATAAGTGTTCTCATCAAGGTAGAAATTACAATAATGACTATGGAAACTGGGATTCAAAGCAGGACAATGGTTACAGTAGAGAATACAATGATAATTTCAGAGGGAATAATAATCGCGGTAGATCTCAACACAACAAAAAGAGATACCAGCAGGCAAACTCTGTACAACAAGAGTCTCAGGGAGCCTGTAATCAGGTGAAAGATGATAAAAACTCTAACGCTATCACTTGTTCTGCTTTCGATTTTGGGAGAGCAACTAAATGCCCCCAATGCATTACATTGTTCGAACCGACTACTGTAACTACCTTGAGCTATGGTCACCCTCTTCCCGCTCTTCCAGCTGCAGTTGCGCATGACGGGAGAGGACCTCTTATCTTACATAAAGGTCTAGTGAATAATAACCCTGTCTTAGTCCTTTTTGATTCTGGGCGCACTACTATCGGAGTTAAGCAATCTCTTTTATATCCTTCCTATGCTACAGGAAAGGTGGTCAAATGTGTGACATTTGGTGGCACTTTGGAAAAGTATCCAACTGCTATAATTCACATTGCTACTCCCTTCTTTACGGGAAATGTCCACGCGTGTCTTCTACCGAATCCTATTGCGGATCTTATCATCGGTCGTATTCACGGAGTTAGGGAATGTACCCCGCAGCAGATTGCTTCTTGGGAAGAACAAAATATCCAAGCTACCAATGCAGTGGTCACAAGAGCACAAGCTCTTAATATGCCTCAAACTTCATCGACTGAAAGTAATGAAGTGCATAGCCAAGATATTCACTTGGTTATTTCGCGTGACTTGTTCATAAAATTGCAAGAAGAAGATCCTTCTTTAAAAAAATTCTTCATTCTGGCTTAAAAAAGGTGATTCAAATCAGAACACAAATCGCAAATCTTGGATTACTATTAAGAATGGCGTACTAGTGCGTATGGTACAAGACTAGACGGCGTCTACACATTCACAAATTCTTGTGCCCAAGAGTATGAGAGTCCAAATTTTACAACATGCTCATGACTCGCAGTGTGCTGGACATACGAGTTTTTCCCGTACTAAGTCGAGAGTTCTTGCGGCTTTCTTTTGGCCATTTGTGAATAAAGACATACGTCTTTATTGCCGATCTTGCAAAATATGTCAAGAGGTCAAATCTAGAGGTCCACGACATGCAGCACCTATCCAGGCTGCAGACATTCCTATTCGGCCGTTTCAGAAAATGGCAATATATATTATTGGCCCTTTTAGGATTACGTCGACCAGAGGACATCAATTTATCCTCACATGCGTTGACATGTGCACACGTTGGCCAGAGGCTATACCTCTTAAGAGCATCTCCACTGCCGATATCGCAGACGCTCTTTGGCTGATATTTTCTCGTTTGGGATTCCCCAGAGAAATATTGTCAGACCATGGCACCCAACTTATATCAGACACTATGTCTCAGGTAATGTCTACTCTGCATATTAAAAGGTCTCTTAGTAGTATTTATCACCCACTGTCGAACGGGTTGGTTGAACGTTTGAATAGAACACTCAAGACTTTACTTGGGAAGATAACTGAGGATCATCCTCAGGATTGGGACAGGGTTTTACCCGCGGCTCTCTTTGCTTATAGAGAGGTCCCCAATGAACACACAGGGTTTTCTCCTTTTGAACTTGTCTTTGGCGCGCGACCGCGCGGTCCTATGTCTGCTCCACGATCTTATATCTGCTGATAATATTAATGATGACACACAATCTTCATATAAGTATGTCATTGTTCTAAGGCAAAAGATTATCGAAGCATGCAAACTAGCAACTTCTTCTTCCAAATTTGCGAAAGAAAAGGCAAGGCAATTTGCAAATAAGAATAGATGCCTACGTCAACTTTGTCCTGGCGACAAAACACTTGTTCTACTCCCTTGTAGGGAGAACAGACTTCTTATTGCATGGAAAGGTCCGTATACAATAGTCTCAAGAATTTCCGATGAAAACTATGTTGTCGATATTGATGGAAAGCATAAAACTTTTCACATAAACATGCTCACGGAATTTCATGAACGACCAGACTATTTGCGGCCTATTTTCCAGGCGACGGACGATTCTCCAGTCCCACATGGTCATTACCCATCCCTGTCGATTATACAGGATGAGGAAAGAACTTTCTCAGATGTCAATCCTCCTCTTCCTGTGATTCCACTTCATTCTACGGAATCATCGAAGAACGTTACTGTTTCTCCTAATTTATTTGCTGAGGAACACCTACAAGTCTCTTCGATGTTACAAACGTTTCAGGATGTCCTTACCGACATTCCTAGACACACACATGTCATTGAACATGACATAGTACTTACTGACCATAATCCTATCAGAGTCAGACCTTATCCTATACCTATTCATTTTCAGTCTTACTTACTTACTTAGTCGTTCCCCTTCTACCGTGAGGTGTAGAGGTTTGGAAGAGAGAGCGCCAGACTATCCTATCGGCTGTCTTCCTCCTGGCCTGGTTCCATTCTAGTCCTCGATCCTTCAAAGATTGTCTGATGTTGTCCTCCCAGCGGACTCTGGGTCGTCCTCGGGGTCTGGATCCTTGGCTCTTTGTTTCCCATGCTTGTCGTGGTATCCGATCTTCTCCCATTCTGCAGACATGGCCAAACCATCTTAATTGGGACTGTTCTACTTGGGTCTGCAGGGGGTAGGATTTAAGACCTTGACGTATCGTCTGGTTGCGTACCATGTCTCTTCTTGTTACTTCAACCACCTTCCTCAGATACCTCATTTCTGAGGTTTGGATCTGGCTTTTATGGGTTGTAGTCATTGCCCATGACTCGCATCCGTATGTCAAGACTGGGACATAGGTGGAGCGGTATACAGCCATCTTCGTTTTCTTACCAACCTCTCTCTTGCTGAGGAATCCTCGATTTATGGCCTGAAAAAGTCTCCCAGCTGCTGCTTTTCGAGTGGCCAACTCTTCTTTGATGCCTCCTTTTCGGTCTATAATAACTCCGAGGTATTTAAAGTGGTCGACCTGCTCCAGGACCTGTTCTCCCAGCTTAATCTGATGTTTTCTTTCTTCTCGTGATATCACCATGGATTTTGTTTTAGAGCTGCTTATGACCATCCCTCTCTTCTCCAGCTCTTCCTTCCAGACTTGCAGGTTGGATTGGAGATGTGCCTCTGATTTAGCAATCAGGGCAACATCATCAGCAAATGCCAGCTCCGAAATATAGACCTGTCTCATCTTCCAGTACCCCACTGAATACTTTCTTGTTCTCTCCTTACATGCCTTGATGACATCGTCCATAAGGAGTATGAAGAGGTAAGGTGATAGGATATCACCTTTTCTTACACCAGTGGTGGTCCTGAACTCTTCCGACTTATGGTTTGCTGTCCTCACATAATTTCTGCAAGACTTGTAGAAGCTCTGTATAGCATGAATCAGAGGTGCTGGAATATTCTTCCTTGCCGAACATTCCCAAAGTTTGCTCCAGGGGACCCTGTCAAACGCCTTTTCCAGATCTATGAGACAAAGATGCATCTCACTCTTATACTCAAGGGCCTTTTCACTCAGCTGTCTGAGTGTGAAGATTAGGTCTTGAGTACTTCGGTTTGCTCGGAATCCGCACTGGACCTCATCCAATTGTGGCTCAGCTAGGCGTCGGAGTCTCTGCTCTAGGATTCTAGAGTAGATTTTACCAGGGACACTGAGAAGGGATATGCCTCTATGGTTTCCACACTGTCGATTGTCACCCTTTTTGAAAATTGGTGTTATGATGGCAATCTCCCAATCCTTTGGTATGGTCTTGTTGTACCACGCTGCCTGTAAAACCCTTAAGAGTAATAGGTCGCCTGATGCTCCCATGAACTTAACCATTTCTGGTGTTATACCATCATGCCCTGCTGCTTTGCCCATCTTGATTTTCTCCAGTGCTGCCTTCAGTTCTTCCATCTTTATGTCATCTTCACCATCATTGATTTTCTCTTCTGTGCTAGTGTTTATCATTTCTGATGCTTCGCCATGCTCACCATCCAGGAGTTCTGAGAAATATTCTTTCCATCTTCCTATTACTTCCTTCGGGGCAGTAAGCAATTTGCCTTGCTTGTCCTTTATAAATTTGAGAGGGCATTGTTTTTCCTTCCTCATGTTCTTTAGGGTCTTATAGAACAATTTCTGGTTTTCTTGTGCATCTTTTTCTAGCTTTTCTCCAAATTCTTCCCAGGACTTCTGTTTTGCTGCTAGCACTTTGTTCTTTGCTTCTGTTCTGAGTGTCACATATTCTCTATATTTTTCCATTTGTCCTGTTGTGTTTTTAGCTCCTAAGTATTGTTTCCATGCCATTTTCTTCTCTCTTATTTTCTCTTTGACTTCCTCTGTCCACCAAGGTGTCCTCTTTTCTCTTGTTCCCAAGTCGGACTTCACCGCATGCTTCTGCAGCAGCTGTCTTTATGATATCCTTGAATTTAATCCAGAGGGTTTCCAAGTCATCAGGTCGTTCTTCTGTGTTGCTCACCGCTGCAGCAATAAGCCCCTGATATCTGGTCTTAATTTCTGGCTCTCTCAGCTTGTAGGTCCTAATGCTCATTTCTCCTGCTCGTTTACTTGGTTTCTTGCATGATGTTGGACAGTTCCTAGGCTGAGCAACTCTTTCAGTTGTTCTTTTGATTGTTAGCAGGTAGTGATCACTTCCAATCTCTGGCCCCCTCCAGACTCTAGCATCTCGGACATATTTGAATGAGCTTCTCCGAACAATGGCATAGTCGATCACTGACTTCTCATTCTTTGTTGGTTCACATCTAGTGTATGCATGTATGCGCTTATGGGGGAACTTTGTGTTTGTAATGATCAGATTCTGCTCACTGCAGAATCTAAGGAGTTGCTTTCCATTGTCATTAAGAGTATCTTCTCCATATCTTCCGATAACTCCACCCCATCTAGCATGGTCATTTCCAACTCTGGCATTAAAATCTCCGAGCATGATAACTTCATCTAAGCAGTCATCCACTGTCCTTTGAAGCAGCTCGAAGAATTCCTCCTTGACCTCTGCTCTCTCATCCTCATTTGGCCCATACACTATGACCAGGTTGACTATGGTTTCTCCTTCTTTTAGTTTAACAACCATAATGCGCTCCGAGACAAAGTTCCATCCCTTGATACTATCTTTTTGATTTTGGGCCACAATGCAACCCACGCCCCCTTTAGCTCTTTCAGACATGGGTACACCACTGTAGAGCAGCGTGTTGCCATCGAGATCCATGACTCCTTGTCCTTTTTTCTTTGTTTCCGTTATAGCCAGGATTTCTAGTTTTGCTTTCCTCATCTCTTCCACCAGCTCCTCTTCCTTCCCATTTATACTTCTTGTGTTCCAAGTTCCATAAGTCGTAGTCCGTAGTCCGTTCCAGTTCGTCGCCTTTAGAATCAGTCCGGTTTTCTCTCTTATAGTTCGCGTAATCATGTTTTAAAGCAAACAGGTGATTGGCCTGTTGTGCCTTTGCATGGTGGAGGGGCTGCCTCCTTACGGCCTCCATGCAGGCCGCCCTCCTCCTTTTTCATCCGGGCTTGGGACCGGCATTGGCGGAGTTCATTTTCAGTCACAAGTCGAAAAAGAATTGGATGAAATGATACAATTGAAAATAATTGAGCCATCCACTTCTGCATAATTTTCGTCCATGGTTATTGTTCGAAAGAAAGACAATAACATACGCCTTTGCGTTGATTATCGCAAATTGAACCAAGTTACGAAGTTCGATGCTGAACCTATGCCTTCATTAGAAGATCTACTAAATAAACTTTCTAATTCTCGATTCTTTACCAAACTCGACTTGTCGAAAGGCTATTGGCAAGTTCCTTTAACTGAACGCGCCAAACCGCTTACTGCTTTCTCAACACCTAGGGGTTTGTTTCAATGGAATTTCATGCGTTTCGGCCTTATGAACGCCCCTGCTACTTTCGTACGCATGATGCGTCGAATTCTCTCATATCGTTCAGATGTTATAGCATACTTGGACGATATCTGTCTCTTCAGAGATTCTTGGGATGATCACTATTTGGGTTTATATGAATAGCTGTCTACTCTACGCGAGTACAATTTGACTGCAAAACCCTCTAAAGCCTATGTAGGGTTTAGTGAAATTTCTTTCCTGGGTCACCGTGTTGGTCATGGTCTCTTGAAGACAGAGGACCACAATACTTCTAAGATACTAAACATTTCTGCTCCCAAGACGAAAAAACAAGTGCGTAGTCATCTCATCTCATAATCGGGACCTCTTCTACCCCGTGAAACGAGGTGTAGAGGGGACCCAAGTGCACAAGGCCCATGGGCAGTACATGTAATCGAAGTGACTTGGCAAACAGGTGATTAGCCCATTGTGCCCGAACTTGCCCTCTTGTGTACTCATATTCGCTATAAAACCTCCGAACCATCGGGACCGTCATTCCAGCCAAAATGGACAGAGCCTCATATACCCGAAGGTTTCGAGGGATGTCCTTCCTCATCTGCACAAAGGCATTTATAGAGGAACTCTCAGGACCCTTAGGTCTGAGGAAAGGAGCAAAATCTGTGACAGGCACAGCAGTCTTTGGTACTGGGAGGTCCCCACTCAGAGTGGTGCACCACACACAGTCAGTAAAGACAAAGGTCGCCTGCGGCGGAAGTGCGTAGTCTCTTAGTTTTAATACAATTTTACGGACGATTCATACCGAATCTATCCTCTATTATGGCACCTTTTTCAACCCTATTGAAGAAAGGATCTCCTAATATGTTTCGCTGGTCCCAAGAATGCCAATCTTCATTGGACCAGATTAAAACTTTATTCTCATCTTCCCCTGTCTTAAGGCTACCTACTATTGATAAGACTTTTGTTCTTCGTAGTGACGCCTCATCCACTGGGATCGGAGCGGCTCTAATGCAGGAGTATTCAGAAACTCTGCATCCGGTAATGTATATCTCTAGGAAACTGAATGCGGCAGAAAGGAATTACTCGGTTCTAGACCGTGAATTGTTGGCTATGGTTTGGTCAATTCTCAATTCTCAAATTACAAAGATTTCTTCTGGGCGCGCATTTCATTGTGGAAACCGACCAAAAAGCTCTTACAGCTATTCAGAGTAAAAACTTGAAGAGCTCGAGATCCACTCGATATGCCATTGCTCTTCAACCCTTTCATTTCACGGTACGAGCTATCCGTGGTTCGGATAATGTGATGGCAGACATTCTGTCCTCACAACGGGCTGATCACCCGTTTGCCAGTCACTTCGATTACGGAAACAACAGCAGATGGATTGATTTGCCGTTGCCCTAAAGTCGCCATTAGGCGTGATGGGAAACAATGGCAAAGAAAACCAATCTGCTGTTGCCCTGAGACGCCACTAGGCGTAATGGCCACTGACTGCTTTGACGGTCGGTGGCTAAGTACGGAAGAAGAAGAAGAGAAGACATTCTGTCCAGATGCCCACATGATTCCACCTAACTTTTCTGTCCTTTATTTCCTGATACACTTCGGGATTTATAACAGTTCTGTACTATAATTATATATCAGCACATCTGTTCTCACTTTACGGGAATTCATGGTATTATGCTGTGTGATTTTCTTTCTCTGTTACCGTCTTTGGTATAACGGAAGAAGGATGAGTTAACAATATAAGGGCCGAAAGTTCTCACGGCCACAATTAATAGTTAAGAATGTATTTTGATTACTGTATATTACAAAATCTAACGGTTATCAAATAGAATTGTGTTATTTGTATTTTTTCAGCAAGTCATTGATGTTTGAGAGAATCTGTACATTTTGTCAACCATTACGTATGGTGAAGTACTTACTTACCCTTGGAACGACACAATAGATGTGCCCTCTTAGTCTATGACCTGGTCTTCATGGATCATCGACTTAGTTAATATAATATATAAAACATTATGACAATATATTATTACATGTTTACATAATGTAATTTTTGGCTGTTAAGATGATTGTATCCCTAGGCCTAGGGTGAAGCAAGGGGGGAAACCCACTACCCACAACACCAGCACATCATACCCCTTGTCTGTAAAAGACTTTGCCCCATGGTATCCCTATAAGGCGGTATATTAGGATAATGACACCGCCGTTTTGATGATGCTTCATTGTTAGATTTGCAGATAAGATATTTGATGATACTTCATTGTTAAATTGGAAGATAACATATTTGATGTGAGATAAATTTATATGTATATAACTTTTGCTTGCATTATAACATTGTCAGCACTGTAGTGTACGTTGGTGGCACGTCCCTGGAATATGTGTATACATAGAGAAATGCTTTCTCTAATGTTATGAGATATATTCTCACCTGACGCTCCATGCGTCGACTTAGCCTCACAGTAGGCATCATATTTATTTTGATATTTATCGTCCACGCATCATTCGTGCGTTATGAGCCTGTTATATCTTGCTCTTGGATATATAAAAAAAAAGTTTCATTTTTTTCCTGGGGGAGGGGGGGGGACTGTTGCGCACAGATTTTGCTGAGTTGATAACCTGCTTATAATTTACCTGTCTACTTTGAATACATTAATTTTGTAGATTCCTAATCAAAGGGGCATGACTCATGTTTCTCTGAGGTTGTATTTAACAGTGGTTGTTACCCCCTCTTGTTTCTTAACCTGGCGATCTAATTTTAGAAATGGTGTTTGGTTGCCTGTCCAAATATGTCCATGAATGGTTAGTTTTTCTTGGAATGTTGGGAGCTAGAGACGATGTTTATCCCCTGACCATATATGGCTCGATGGTCAGTCTTTTTCTTGGTATTTGTTCACATCGCCCCATCTGAGTTTAAGCTCAAAAGGTCTAGCGTTTAACTACGCATGCCTCAAGTTTTGAGTTGGTTAAGAGAGACTTCCGTTCGGGAGTCGAGCTGGAAATTGTGCTAGGGTCAAGACGTGTTATTCGTTTCGACCCTGGTTTCATATCATGGGGAAGGAAGTCCTCTGTGTGTTTGACTGAGATGTCTACATAATATATATTTTCCCCATATTGTATTTCTAAACGTCTTGGAGACGGATGTGAGTTGTGTTTGTCGAAAGTAAAGGTAATTGCTCTTAAATCATTTCGATCGGTAACCAGCTTTAAGACTGACATTTTGTTCCCTGCTTGCTGACTTTCCGCTGGGCGGGAAAGAGTTCTTTATTATTAGAAGTGCACCTCACGAGTCACCATGACATTAATTCCGGGTTGGTTTATGCCCGAAGAACATTAGATATGTACTTTGAATTCCGCTATGTCGGCGGTATCACCTTGAGCAAGGTTTGATAAAGGAATACCACGGAGGTCATTGTGAACTGTATTCAGGGGCTCGCCATGGTGTGCAGCCTGCTATATACTAAAGAAATGTATCTGACTTACTGACGTCGGAGTAGGGCGAACTAAGCCTATATATATATCTAAGACCCGTTCCCAATGCGGGGTAATTTCTATGCAGCTGTATCAAGAGATGCAGATTGATGGCAGAGCTATGAGATAGACAGCTTGCCTATGATTTATTTATGCCAGCTACATTATTCGCCATTACTATGCTGTGATGCCCTCAAGTGTTGTCAAATGACTATATATATATCCTGATGTCAGCGTGCGTTGTTCTTGTATCGTAATAAATCATTGAAAACGTCAGCTGTTGCCTACATTCCTGACTTCTACATGTGATTGAGTGAATGTCCTGTGAACCTGTCAAGAACCTTTACCACATTCGCATCAACTAGTTCTCACTCACACATCATGTCAAATATGCACTGATCAGAGTACTACACATCTGATAGCCTGTACGGTACCTGAGTTAAGTGTCAACCTTACACCTTGTCAGCGCCTCAATATTTGGTGACCTGACCTACATATACCGCGGCATTCCTACCAGGTCGAGTTGAAAACTTACTTCAAGAAATGCTGTCTGCATACATCATCTCTACCTTTCTACACTTCAACAGTTAAATAACCATCAACATTTAGATTAGGTTACGAAGAGGGTTTTTGAAGCAAGTGAACCCTTTTTGTGCTGTCGTGGGTGACGACGTATGTTGCGATGTAGCTGGCGGGTGTAGGTTAGGGGGGATTCTTTGTGTGATGTTGGGTGTGTTATTTAGACATATATATATATATATATATATATATATATATATATATATATATATATATATATATATATATATATATATATATATATATCTATATATATATATATATATATATATATATATAGATATATATATATATATATATATATAAAAATCGATAATGACGGAAAATATAAAATAATCGATAATGGCGAGTAGGTTACTAAGGGGGTTTGAAGCGAGGGGAGTCTTCTTGTGCTGGCGAAGGGGACGACACATGGGTGTGTACAATTTGGGGTGTAGCAGGTGGTTGTGTGTATGACTCAGGAGTGAAGTGTTAGAGACTTGCCTATACCAGGGACAGCATCTAGAGGTAGGAGTGAAGTGTTACAGGCTTTACTAGGACCAGCATCGAGAGGTGGGAGTGACGGGTTAGAGACTCTACCAGGTCTAGCATCAAGAGGTGGGAGTGAAGTATTAGAGACTTGCCTATACCAGGGACAGCATCTAGAGGTGAGAGTGAAGTGTTAGAGACGACACTATACCAGGTCCAGCATCGAGAGGTGGGAGTGACGTAAATGTGGTGTAGCTGGTGGGTGTAGGTTAGGGGGGATTTTTGTGTGATGTTGGGTGTGTTATTTAGACATATATACATACAATATATATAAAAAATATAAAAAATCGATAATGACTGAAACATTTTTTAAAATCGATAATGGCGAGTAGGTTACTAAGGAGGTTTGAAGCGAGTGGAGTCTTTTTGTGCTGGCATGGGGACGATGCATGGGTGTGTACAATCTGGGGTGACGCAGGTGGTTGTATGTATGACTCAGGAATGAAGTGTTAGAGACTTGATTATACTAGGGTTAGCATCTAGAGGTGGGAGTGATGTGTTAGAGACTTGCCTATACCAGGTCCAGCATACGAGTGAAACCT
The DNA here is from genome assembly GCA_024509875.1 of Oreohelix idahoensis. NCBI lineage: Eukaryota > Metazoa > Mollusca > Gastropoda > Stylommatophora > Oreohelicidae > Oreohelix > Oreohelix idahoensis. The sequence goes on from JAMPIV010012557.1 coordinate 28,822, forward strand.
TTTTGTGCTGGCGTGGGTGACGACGTATGTTGCAATGTAGCTGCCGGGGTGGGTTAGGGGTTTTTGTGTGTGTGAGAGACTCAGCAGTGCGTTGGTGTGTTTTGAGAGTGAAGTGTTAGAGACGTGACCAGGTCCAGCATCTAGAGGTGGGAGTGAAGTGTTAGAGACGTGACTATACCAGGACTAGCATCTAGAGGTGGGAGTGAAGTGTTAGAGACTTTACTAGGTCCAGCAACGAGAGGTGGGGGTAAGGGGTTAGAGACGTGACTAGATCTAGCATCGAGAGGTGGGAGTGAAAAAGACGTGTCACTATACTAGGGCCAGCGCCTATAGGTGGGAGTGAAGTGTTAGAGACTTGACTATCCATTTTTTGTGTAGGTATTTTAATTGTTAAGTGTTGTTGTATTATGTGATGTTGGGTGTGTTATTCAGACATATATACATACAATATATATAAAATATAAAAAAATTGATAATGACAAAAAATATAAAAAATCGATAATGGCGAGTAGGTTACTAAAAGGGTTTGAAGCGAGTGGAGTCTTTTTGTGCTGGCGAGGGGGACGACGCATGGGTGTGTATAATTTGGGGTGTAGCATGTGGTTGTGTGTATGACTCAGAAGACTTGCCTATACCAGGGACAGCATCTAGAGGTGGGAGTGAGGTGTTAGAGACTTTACTAGGACCAGAATGGAGAGGTGGGAGTGACGTGTTAGAGACTATACCAGGTCTAGCATAAAGAGTGGAGCCTTTTTGTGCTGGCGTGGGTGATGACGTATGTTGCGATGTAGCTGTCGGGGTTGGTTAGGGGTTTTGTGTGTGTGTGTGACTCAGCAGTGTGTTGGTGTGTTTTGGGAGTGAAGTGTTAGAGACTTTACTAGGGCCAGCATCGAGAGGTGGGAGTGAAGTGTTAGACAAAGAGAAACACTGCGTTAGTGGTCGGGATGATGGTCTATTTTTGATGTAGGATATTAGTTCGATAAGGGCGGGCGTGTGTAGGTAGTGTGTGGGTTGTGTTGGCGTGTGTTGTATTGTATTGTGTTATGTGTTGTTTATTTATACAACAGTTATACGTACATATTACAATATATATTTTACAAACAGGCATAGCATGGAGACGTGGGAGTGAAGTGTTAGAGACTTGACTATACTAGGACCAGCATCGAGAGGTTGGAGTGCAGTGTTAGAGACTGTCGAAGAGGTGGGAGTGAAGTGTTTGAGACATGCCTATACTAGGACTAGTATGATGAGATGGGAGTGAAGTGTTAGAGACATGCCTATACTAGGACCAGTTTGAAGAGGTGGGAAGTGAAGTGTTAGAGACTTGACTAGGGCCAGCATAGAGAGGTGGGATTGAAGTGTTAGAGACATGTCTATACTAGGTGTTATTGTAAGTGGAGAGGATACAAATGTACGCGATGGTAATGTATAAACACCGAGGCGTAATAAGTGTTAGTCCTTTTTACAGTGTAAAATCACTATTAGTTATCTGTAGTGTTTTAAATGGTTTGTTAAGCCATTATTTCTATAATATTTAGGAACATCTCGACGCTGAATATACACCGAGGGCGGGTGCCCATGCACGCCATCTAGACAGTTCTTAGTGTCGCTGTACAGGCTGCAACCGGAACAATGTCGAGGCTATTTTCATCTATTTTAATAAAATTCAAACACGTGCTTTTACCCTCACTAGTAAGAAACTCTGATCGATGGCCCGCGCAAAACATCGCGCGTAAACAATGACTCGTTTATAAAATTCCGGTATCATAGAGGGTGACGTCAGGGCTAAATATAGCTATCTACCTTTGTAAGACTAACCCTGCTGCTTATTTCTGTTCACGTCACAAGTTCAAAACACAATCGATCAATAGTAGAAATTTATAAAAGAAACATTCCTTCGTTCGTGTGTTTGAACCCCCGCGACTTAAGGTTTCACTTTTTTTCACACGGGCGACATCTGGTGATAGGTTTTATATTGTCTCCCAAGCGGTTCATACATGCGGCGACCACGGAAATGTAGTACATTAAATAAATGTAACTAAGTATTTGTTCCAGTTATCAAACGGGTATCTACGTTTTGTCCTGCAATTTTCAAACTTTTGTAAGGGACCAGAAGACGCAGCAATAGAGACCGCAGTCAGCGACTCATAGCTTAACTGCCTGCGTCAGGACCAGCGAACCAGAGCTGGTCAAGATCCATCTCCACCTCCACGTGGTGGTCCTGGAAACAGTCTGCAGCAGTGCAGGCTGGCTGATCGAGCACGGATCGCAATGGGAAGGCAAACCCGGTCCTAAAAAATGCCGTGCAGAAGTCGGATGTGTCGACCGAAAGGTACAGATATCACAGCTTAGGCGTAAACAGACACAACGCAACCACCGTCCTTTTCAGGGCGAACGAGGAAGAAGAAGAAGAAGAAACTTTAGTAAAAGCTTTTCTTCCAAGCAGCAAAGATGGTCCAAAAATTTTCTCCCAGGCCTGCACAAAAGGTCCAACCTGTAGGTAAATAGATCAACTCTCAAATATGTCTTTAAATATTTCTTCCACTTGTCAAAATATTTCTTACCGGTGTCAAAATATTTCTTCCACTTGGCAAAAATTTCTTTCACCTATCAAAATATTTCTTCCACTTGTCAAAATATTTCTTACCGTTGTAAAAATATATCTTACCGTTGTCAAAATATTTCTTCCACTTGGCAAACAATTTCTTCCATTTGTCAAAATATTTCTTACCGTTGTCAAAATATATCTTACCGTTGTCAAAATATTTCTTCCACTTGGTAATTAATTTCTTCCACTTGTCAAAATATTTCTTACCATTGTCAAAATATTTCTTACCGTTGTCAAAATATGTCTTCCATTTGGCAAAAAATTTCTTCCACCTATCGAAATATTTCTTCCACTTATCAAAATATTTCTTACCATTGTTAAAATATATCTTACCGTTGTCAAAATATTTCTTCCACTTGGCAAACAATTTCTTCCATTTGTCAAAATATTTCTTACCGTTGTCAAAATATATCTTACCGTTGTCAAAATATTTCTTCCACTTGGTAATTAATTTCTTCCACTTGTCAAAATATTTCTTACCATTGTCAAAATATTTCTTACCGTTGTCAAAATATGTCTTCCATTTGGCAAAAAATTTCTTCCACCTATCGAAATATTTCTTCCACTTATCAAAATATTTCTTACCATTGTTAAAATATATCTTACCGTTGTCAAAATATTTCTTCCACTTGCCAAAATATTTCTTCCACTTGTCAAAATATTTCTTCCACCTATCAAAAGATTTCTTCCACTTCTCAAAATATTTCTTCCACTTGGCAAAAAATTTCTTCCACTTATCAAAATATGTCTTCCACTTGTCAAAAAATTTCTTACCGTTGTCAAAATATTTCTTACCGTTGTCAAAATATTTCTTCCACTTGGCAAACAATTTCTTCCACCTATCAAAATATTTCTTCCACTTGTCAAATATTTCTTACCGTTGTCAAAATATTTCTTACCGTTGTCAATATATTTCTCCCACTTGGCAAAAAGTTTCTTCCACTTGTCAAAATATTTCTTACCGTTGTCAAAATATTTCTTCCACTTGGCAACTATTTCTTCAAATATTTCTTACAGTTGCCAAATATTTATGCAAATGTTTTTGTTAGCTGTCAAATATTTCTTCAAACTGGTCTTCCAGTTGTCAAATATTTCTAACAGTTGTCAAATAGTACTAACAGTTGTCAAATATTTCTTAAAATATTTCTGCTAGTCACCAAACATTTCTTCAAAGGCGACCATCTTTCATGCGGTGGATATGGCCAAGACAGCGTAGGCTTCCCTGTCTCAACCGGGTATACAGGCTTTGAAGGCCAGCACGTGACAACACCTCAATATTTGGCACTTTATCTTTCCACGAAAGGTAGAGGAGGTGGCGCAGACACGGTAGATGGCAGGTATTGAGCCTTCTTTCTTGCTTAGCATAGATTGTCCAGGTCTCACTAACATATAGAACTGTACTGGTGATGCGGGTGTTATATACCGCAGCTTTGGTCTTCGTTGTGAGTTTGGCGTTTCCCCAAAGACGTGATGTGAGGCGGGTAAAGGTAGCTGCAGCTTTGTTAATGGGGCTATCAATTTTAGTGCCCAGAGAGAGTTTATCGTTGATGATATACATAAGGTATGTGTGAGCCACGTGGTGTTAAGTCCGCCGAAGTGACGCTAACTGTGTTACCGTTAGTTATGAAACCATATCGAGGGTCGGGGCAGACTTCGCGAGGAAACCAATGAGCGTAGACTGCGTGAAACTCCGTTAGCATAGAGGCTCGAATGGCTTCGGTTAGGGTGCGTGACGTCAGCGCTAAATATAGGCTATCGGTAGCCAGTTCGCGTGATACAAGGGAAACAAGTTTATGTTCTTTTGATCTTGTAGTATTATTTTTTATACACAGGACAAGCGTCCTAACTGGATATGACCCGGAAACAAAGCAAATGTCCTCCCAGTGGCAAACGCAATCATCTCCTCGGCCGAAGAAAGCACGACAGGTCAAGTCCAATGTCAAGACCATGTTAATGGCGTTTTTCGACATTGATGGCCTTGTGCATCATGAATAAGACCCTATAGGACAGAGTGTCAATGCTGAATTCTACAAAACAGTCCTGCAACGCCTCCGCGACGCTGTGCGCAGACATCGACCTGAGAAGTGGCGCACAGGCAATTGGCTTGTTCATCATGACAATGCACCTGCACACAGGTCTGTCACCACAAACGCATTTTTGAAGAAACACAACATTCCATTGCTACCGCATCCTCCATACTCACCCGATCTTGCTCCGTGTGACTTTTTCTTGTTCCCGCAACTTAAGAAAACAATGAAAGGTTGTAGATTCGATGACATTGAGCAGATTCAAGCCAACGCGACGAGACAAATGAGGGCTATTCCGTAAAGTGACTACCAGAGGTGCTTCCTTCAGTGGTAGGAACGTTGGCATAAGTGTGTACACCCACAAGGGAACTACTTTGAAGGAGATAGAACCAACTAGTATGTAAGTCTACTTATTCAATTAAAAAAATGAGTCCCGGAACTTTGTAATTGCATAAGCCTTAATGCATGGAACGTTTTACAACCACCTGACTTGACTATTGTTGAGAAGTACAGTCAAAAGCACTTGTGGGAAAAAACAGCGACTGAAGCAGACGCCAATCTACCCCACACCGGCAGCTAAGGACTATAACAATCAGCCAACGAACATTTCACAATTTTTCCTAATTTTCACGACAATTTAAATCATCCGATGATGCTTAATATCATCGCTTCTTTTAATAAACAACTTTATTTATTTTACATTATTAAACTATAAGTGATTATTAAACGTGTTTATCTATAACTATAATGCTATAGCTGTATTAAACACTATTGAGTGAAGTACCCGTATGACTCACATTGTTCTAAATACATAACCAGAAAGAGCTATTAGATTAAGATTTTGTTGAATCACCTTCAGCTGGGGGCTCAGAAATAAGAGCCAAACTATATTACCTCACAGAAAGAAAGTAGAGTGTGATGGAGGATAATAAGTTCATGACAGCTTAGATGATCTCAGTTGTTATGCTTGCTTTTCTTTAAAATCCTGTGAGATTCCCTTCAATAAAAGAACCATTCTTCAATATTTATCTCTGCCAAGAGTAATCTTGAGCGAAGGCTGATACCCTGAAGACCATCATCATTATACTCTAAGTTGGACCAGTGTTAGACCAGTACTGTGGAGCAGGGGAGACAATCCCGCTACAGAAACATATAATGAGTGGGTCCCATGCTAGTCCCGGATGTATCTGAAGAGATAAAGAAAAAATATGTCTACTGCACCCTCAAACATGTCGTACAAAGCGATTAGCAGGAGGTTGTATATGTGCTGGCAACCTCATCATGTAAAACAATTTGCCACAGAAACCACTGCTGCAGAAGCATTTGAATGTTTGTGTGCAGGTTTCCCGCAAGGGGACCAGCCACATGTTGGTTCCATGCTTCATAGAGAAAGTAAATGAAAACAATGATGATAACTGAGTGGTGCATCATGGGAGGAAGGGCTTGCGATACAGAACTCTCCCCCACCCTGTGGTAAAGTGAGATGATATAAATACTTATAGGGGACTTAGTGTATTGACTGAGATCAGCTGTGAAGGTATCTGTATCTAATAGGTGTAGTGTTTTACAGATAACCTTACTTGCTACCACATTTATACCTCAGTCAGAATTATTCTGGAATATTGTGATGACTACGTTGAATGTCTAGGGTTATGTATATGATGAAGTGTAAGTCACAACAACAACAGACAGATAAACAATTTAATTTATTCCACAACACTTGACAACACTGTGACACTCACACACATTTAACACTCTATAAGACTATCTTAAATGAGTCACTGGTAAAGTTTCAAATATATATGTATTAATTACTTTCACTATTATATATCCTGATTCAACTACAAAGTGAACCAGGAATCACAATCAAATGTAATCACAATTTATATGTACAGAATTTATAAATATGAACCTTGTAGTGACATATTTTATTAATATTATCCTATGTGTGTCAGTTGTGTAGTAGTACTATGAGGTAATACTGGTTTTGTTTTTCAAGCTATGTTGTTATTTGTCATCATGACTTCAAGTGTTTGTTTATCTTGGAAATAGTATGGGGAAAAGTTCAGAGTTCCTGTCAATTTAAACAAGGTATTGTCCCTCTGTTTTACTATAATGTCAATTTTTGAGGGGACACATAATGTTGAGCTCCTCTGGCCACAGAGGCTTAACTTTCGTGATGGCGGCAGGAAAAGACTCCTCTGCTCGATTGCTCCCCTGTGTTCTGGAGACACCTCACTGGTCGCTATCTGGACCCAGGATTATGCTGTCAGCCTCTAGATTCAGCAAAGCTCAGACCAGGTGCTGCTTCAATAACATAGGACCATGGTCCCTGAAACAAGAAGGTTGTACCTCCTATTTCAGAACTAATTTATAATCTATTTCCAGACTGAACACAATACATAACAAACACTGAGTTCAGAGCGGTAGGCCAACTGTCAGCTTCATCTGAAACAATTTACACCAGTATACTCCTCCCTAATGGTTACTACGCCTCTGCAATTCCAGCATTAGTTCTTTCTAGTCAATAAGATAGGTGTCAGTGTACTGTTTTGCAATTCCATGCAGTTTTACTTTTCTCCGACACCTTCTGTTCAGGTTGGAGCAGTATTTAGGCCTTGCCTCATGTTCGCTACTGAACCACACACATATACAGACATAAATTATCAATTTACATTCAATTTTCATTAAAAAGATATGAAATATTTCAAGCTTACCACAATTCATGGAAATAATACACAATTACGTTGACTGGCAATGAATATGGCACAAAATCCGACCTGCCGCTGTCTCAGGCTTTTATTTAGAAAAATATAAGCTGAATCTCAACGCACTGTTGCTTTAGAAAGTTTATTTGAAAATGTGGTGCTGAACTGACGCTTCTAATTGCCTATATTGGCGGGTCTAACCAATCGAGCCATGTTTACACAAGCGTTTGAAAAAAAGTACCCTTCCTTCCGTCTCCCCTAACAACAAAAGATAGTATTTGTAGCCCGACTAATCGTGTTTAGCCTTACATTTACTGCGCTCCAATCAAATAGGATTTAACATGGGGACCTATTTCCCGTACAATGGTGGTGTCAAAATCTGCCACTGAGCGATTCTGATTTTGGTGTTGTCTGACACCCTCACTATTTCTTTTGGCTATAATTTGGTAATTCCTAGACTATTTGCGTAACACTTAACATATTATTTGTCAGCAAGTCCTAAGGAACCCAAATATACAAATTTAAGGGAGCTAAGTGGCTGCGTTCAAAATATGTATTTTCTTCTACCTCCCGTTCACTTCGATCGATGTGGTGTCTGGGTACTGTCATGCTTTCAAACGTAAACCAGTATAATGTCATGTTTCCTAATAAGCGTTTTTCAGGTTTTTAAAACCTAACTCTAGTATGGGTAGTGTTTTTTATCACTGTCGATCTGAAAAAAAGTATTGCTTCTGGCCTTTCGCTTTGGGAGGGTGGCATTAATTGTATATCGCGAGACGCGTGTTTAGTGTTGCATGTGTTCCTGCTTTCAGCCCTCCCTTCTCTCTATCCTAAGTTCATCTGTCTTTTCATCACGCCGTGTATAAAATGAAATTAATGGAAGTATTAATTTAGGTCATTACGCAGGGTGCCTAGCTCAAGGTTTTCTTAGAAATGCCGTACACGTTTTATTGAAGAAACGCAGTAGGCTTTTATAAAATGAAATTAATTTGCAGACGAAGTAGAAAACAAGGGGGATTTCGAGTACAGTCATTGTGACAGCACTGTTCTTTACCATTCTTCTTTCCATTGGTGTGCCTATTAGAATTTCTCACGACAAATTCTACCCACTTGCAAACGACGCTTTTACTATCAACGTGAAACGTTACAATTTGCAGACGAAGTAGAAAACAAGGGGGATTTTGCGTACAGTCATTGTGACAGCACTGTTCTTTACCATTCTTCTTTCCTTTTATTGAATTTATGTGTTAGGCTTTACATTTACCTTATAATTTATATATGTGGATTAGAATTTCTCACGACAAATTCTACCCACTTAAAACAGACGTTATATGTCAGTCTATAATTCTATATACACATAGAGAAATTTATTATCCTTCCTGGGGCTTAGGGTGATTCTCATCACACGGATGGCGGCTTAAAAAATCCACTCCCAGATTTGTTTTTCCACTTATATACTCTATGCTAAACTCATATGGCTGCATCAGTAATGACCAACGGAGTAATCTAGAATTTTCATGTCTAGCCTGCGCTAGAAACGACAAGGGTTTGTGATCCGTTTGCAACTTAAATGCCTTCCCATACAGATAAATATTGAATTTCTTTATCGCCCATATTACTGCAAGACATTCTTTTTCGCTAGTTGAGTAGTTGATTTCAGCTTTATTCAACTTTCTGCTAGCATATGCCACTGGGCTTAATTCCCCATCCAATGCATCTGATTTCTGTAGCAGAGTCGCACCTAACCCAATATTACTGGCATCAGTCCTTACAATGAATTCTTGACTTAAGTCAGGTAATTTCAAAATAGGTTTACTTGTGAGCTTTTCCTTCAATTCCTGGTAAGCGAATTCGCATTGTGGAGTCCATGTAATTCGATCTGGATGTCCTTTACGTGTCAAATCAGTTAACGGTGCACATATGGAATTAAAGTTTTTGATATACTTTTGGTAGAAACCACATAATGAGACAAAGGATCTCATGTCTTTCTTCGTTTGTGGTCTTGGGGCTTTCTTTAGTTTCTCTAAATTCTTGGGGTCAGGGGTCATGTTTCCCTGATGAACTGTGTGTCCCAAGAACTCTAATTCTTTACATCCAACACAACATTTGGTTGGTCGGGCTGTCAAATTCGCTTCTCTAAGTCGATTAAACAGCATATTCAGAGAGTCAATGTGTTCCTCAAATGTTTCTGTGGCTATAAGAATATCATCCATGAAATTTGTGATGCATGGATTATTCAGAGGGTCCAATGATTTTCTCATCATTCTAGAGAAGACACTAGGCGCATTCTTCAATCCAAATGGCAATCTTTTAAACTCATAGTGTCCCTCTGAGGTACTAAACGTTAGGTATGGTCTAACCTCACGCTTTACTGGAATCTGATAGTATCCTTTACTCAGATCCACTTTTGATCAATATTTAGCTTTATTTAGCCTGGCAAACAACTGATTTGTATCCGGCAATGGATCGACCTGTCCTTCTGTAATAGCATTCAGTCTCCTGTAATCTATACAGAGTCTATGTTCTCCAGAGGGTTTCCTTAAGAGTACAACACTGGAACTATACGAAGATTCACTGTGTGAAATAATTCCTTCCTTCAACAAATAGTCTATTTCTTCCTTCAAAGCTTTCTCCTTAGCAAAAGGAATCGAATAGGGTTTCATACAGACAGGTGTGGGGTCTATCAGTTTCATATCATATTCCAATAAGTTTGTATGCCCCGGTCGGTCTGTTAACACCTCTGTATGATTATCTAGAACCTGTTGCACTCTCTCTTTCTGATTTTTCGTTAAATGTGTACTGATTTTCACCTGTGCCGCTGTCTCACAGGGATGTAATGGATATTCAAATGATGAAAGGGGTTCCTTTTTCATTTCCATGGCAATGGACAAGGTCAACAAGTGTGTCTGTTCCTGATTTTCTCTTTCCAAATATTTCTTCAGGAGATTCACATGATAGATTTTTTTCTTTCCCCTTTTTATCTATCTTATAATTGGTTCTAGACACCTTCTCTAGAACTGTATATGGACCTTGCCATCCAATTTGTAACTTATTCTGACTACCGGGAGAAGAAGCAGTACCTTCTCTCCCACAGCCAAATCTCTGTATTTAGCTTTCCTGTTATAATAGGCAGCATGTTTCTTCCTGGCTTGTTTCAAATTTTCATTGGCAAGTTTCCAGCCAGTTTTTAAACGAGTGGTCAGCTCATTCACATATTGGTATGAGGATGTAATATTTTCCTCTGCTTTCTCATCAGTCCACGTTCTTAACAGAGCTTCGAGTGGACCTTTTATTGGCCTTCCAAACAATAATGTTTCCGGGGCCATACCGGTTGAACTATGGGGTACCTCCCGATAAGCAAAGAGAGCGGCGTGAAGGTACTGGTCCCATGTATCTGGTTTTTCGTGTGCCAACTTTCTCAGGATTGACATCAATGTGCCATTAAATCTTTCCACTTGGCCGTTCCCTTGGGGATGGTACACAATACAATGGAAGTGTTTTGCCTGGAAGATCCTGAAAACTTCTTCTGTTAGTTTCCCCTTGAACTGAGAGCCATTATCAGTCAAGATTTGATTGGGAAAGCCTAACCTTGTGAAAATTGTGAGTAATGCCTCTGCCACATGTTTAGAATCAATCGATGACAGGGCTACCCCTCTCCCCACATAGAACAAGTGTCCACCAGAGTCAGAATGTAGCTGTTCCTTCTCTTAGTTCAAGTGAGAGGTCCCACAAGATCCACAGCAACTCTCTCAAAGGGTGTTCCCACTATGGGCATTTCCCCCAAAGTTGCTGGTGCAGTCCAATGCTTAGGTGCTACTCGTTGGCACTCTGGACAGGATTTTACATATCGTTTGATATCTTCAGTTATCCCTGGCCAGAAATAGTGACAAGCTATACGCTGTCCTGTTGCGCTGATCCCCATATGACCACTGAAGGGAATCGCATACCCTAGTTCCAACACTTTAGTCCTATATGAAGTGGGAAGGACCAGCTGTCCGTGACCATTGGATTCAGATCCAGCCTTCCTATAAATCAGTTTGTTCTTTATATAAAATTCTCCCTTGCCTGGAGGTGTATGAGATTTGGGCAACTTCTTGAAACACGGCTTGAGTGCCTTGTCCTCCGCCTGTGCCTTTCTCATCTCATCTGGATGAGTATTTATTGGATTATCCTCCTCCTTTTTAGACTGTGATCTGGTCTGCACTGTTGCCAATATCACAGGTCTCTTGGGATTTCCCAAGAAGACATATCTACACCCCAATATCAGAGGGTAGATTGGCTCATTTATCACTGCTGCTTTTATGATTCCTTCCACATATCGCGTTTTCACCTTTATCCGGGCGACGGGAAGTGTCATGGTAGCTACATCCTTGGTTGCAGTTTGAATCTCCACTGTTTCTGTGGTGTATTGATCTGCCTGCACCAGGTGAGAACTCACAACGGAATCATAATCTAAACCTGTATCATATAAACACCTTATGGTGACACCATTACAGATGACATCTTCACACACTGGGGGATGGTATGGTTCCTGTAGTTCCGCAGGTTTGACCTTTTTTCCCTTTTTTTCAGATGTCATAGCAGCAAAATGAGGAGGTTTCCTTCTACAATGGTCAGTGTCATGATTGTTCATCTTACAATTTTTACACCACCTCTTTCCTTGGTTGTAAGATTTTCTTTCATCATATTTCCTTTCATCGAATTGTGGGGTTTTATTTTTATTGTCATACCGTGGCCTATCAAACTGGTGCCTACCTTTGTTTTGATCTCTAGGATCAAATTTATTAAAGTTCTGTGGTGCCTTAAAATTATCTACCTGTTTCTTTTTATTACCTGATACCTCTGCCTGAGCTGCTTGATACCTTTCTGCAACATTTAGCAACTCACCCAGCCTCTCTGCATCTTGTTCCATGAGAATCTTTCTCAGGTCTGGAGCCATGGACTCTCTTAGTTGTTCTATAAGGACCATTTCCTTAAGATCTTGGGTTTTCCCCCAGAGAAGTCCATTTCTCCAAGTATGTCTCTAACCGTGCAGAGAACTGGTGATAGGTTTCACCTGACAGTAGTTTAGCATTCCTAAATTTTTTCCTATAAAATTCTGCGTTCTTTTCATATCTTAACAAAAGAGCCTGCTTTAGCATGTCATAATTTTCTTGATCACCTCTGCTCATTTTGGCAAAAACTTCATAAGCTGCCCCACGAAGCCCTTGAGATAACTTTAAGCTCCACCTTTCTCTCTCTAACCCATATGTGGTAGCTAATAGTTCATATCTATTTAGATAGCTCTCAATATCATCGTCTTTCTCAACAAAATGATCTAAATGAAAATTCAAGCTGAGGTTGAGGCTCCCTGGCTAGCAGTGGCATCAGAGGTAAAGGGACTGGCACCATTTTCAGGAGCATGGCCTTGAAACTCAAACTCCCTTAGTCGTAACTCATGTTCCCTTTGTAATCTCTTCTCCTCCTTTTCTGCTTCCCTCTCTGCAGTCAATCTTCTTTCTTTGGCTTCCCTTTCTGCAGCTAATCTCTTGTCTTCCCTTTCTGCAGCTAATCTTTTTTCTTCTGCTTCCAATTTCTTAGCCTCAGCCTCAATCTGCAACTTCTTAATTTCCTTTTCAGCCTCTAACTTTCTTTCGGCCTCTTTTTCTAATCTTCTTTCTTCCCGTTCAATATATTTGTCACATTCAGCAGTGACATAAGCAATCATAATTTGCCCGTCCATTCCTAACTCTTTCGCAGTCTGTACAGCAGCAGATCGAAATTTGGCCAGGTCCGCCATTTTCTAACAGGTAAATGTATGCAATGTCTAACTAAACAATACAATCTGTAATTGCTTATCCAAGGACACCACAGGCACTGAGAGCTCAACGTTATTTATTTTCACCCAAGGATACCTTTTTAATTTCTATTATTCCCTGAAGTGAATTACCCCCAATATTTTTAATAAGGAAAGATTCAAAGTCCCGGACGAGCCCCCAATATATGTGGTAAAGTGGGATGATATAAATACTTATAGGGGACTTAGTGTATTGACTGAGATCAGCTGTGAAGGTATCTGTATCTAATAGGTGTAGTGTTTTACAGATAACCTTACTTGCTACCACATTTATACCTCAGTCAGAATTATTCTGGAATATTGTGATGACTACGTTGAATGTCTAGGGTTATGTATATGATGAAGTGTAAGTCACAACAACAACAGACAGATAAACAATTTAATTTATTCCACAACACTTGACAACACTGTGACACTCACACACATTTAACACTCTATAAGACTATCTTAAATGAGTCACTGGTAAAGTTTCAAATATATATGTATTAATTACTTTCACTATTATATATCCTGATTCAACTACAAAGTGAACCAGGAATCACAATCAAATGTAATCACAATTTATATGTACAGAATTTATAAATATGAACCTTGTAGTGACATATTTTATTAATATTATCCTATGTGTGTCAGTTGTGTAGTAGTACTATGAGGTAATACTGGTTTTGTTTTTCAAGCTATGTTGTTATTTGTCATCATGACTTCAAGTGTTTGTTTATCTTGGAAATAGTATGGGGAAAAGTTCAGAGTTCCTGTCAATTTAAACAAGGTATTGTCCCTCTGTTTTACTATAATGTCAATTTTTGAGGGGACACATAATGTTGAGCTCCTCTGGCCACAGAGGCTTAACTTTCGTGATGGCGGCAGGAAAAGACTCCTCTGCTCGATTGCTCCCCTGTGTTCTGGAGACACCTCACTGGTCGCTATCTGGACCCAGGAGTATGCTGTCAGCCTCTAGATTCAGCAAAGCTCAGACCAGGTGCTGCTTCAATAACATAGGACCACGGTCCCTGAAACAAGAAGGTTGTACCTCCTATTTCAGAACTAATTTATAATCTATTTCCAGACTGAACACAATACATAACAAACACTGAGTTCAGAGCGGTAGGCCAACTGTCAGCTTCATCTGAAACAATTTACACCAGTATACTCCTCCCTAATGGTTACTACGCCTCTGCAATTCCAGCATTAGTTCTTTCTAGTCAATAAGATAGGTGTCAGTGTACTGTTTTGCAATTCCATGCAGTTTTACTTTTCTCCGACACCTTCTGTTCAGGTTGGAGCAGTATTTAGGCCTTGCCTCATGTTCGCTACTGAACCACACACATATACAGACATAAATTATCAATTTACATTCAATTTTCATTAAAAAGATATGAAATATTTCAAGCTTACCACAATTCATGGAAATAATACACAATTACGTTGACTGGCAATGAATATGGCACACACAAATCCGACCTGCCGCTGTCTCAGGCTTTTATTTAGAAAAATATAAGCTGAATCTCAACGCACTGTTGCTTTAGAAAGTTTATTTGAAAATGTGGTGCTGAACTGACGCTTCTAATTGCCTATATTGGCGGGTCTAACCAATCGAGCCATGTTTACACAAGCGTTTGAAAAAAGTACCCTTCCTTCCGTCTCCCCTAACAACAAAAGATAGTATTTGTAGCCCGACTAATCGTGTTTAGCCTTACGTTTACTGCGCTCCAATCAAATAGGATTTAACATGGGGACCTATTTCCCGTACAATGGTGGTGTCAAAATCTGCCACTGAGCGATTCTGATTTTGGTGTTGTCTGACACCCTCACTATTTCTTTTGGCTATAATTTGGTAATTCCTAGACTATTTGCGTAACACTTAACATATTATTTGTCAGCAAGTCCTAAGGAACCCAAATATACAAATTTAAGAGAGCTAAGTGGCTGCGTTCAAAATATGTATTTTCTTCTACCTCCCGTTCACTTCGATCGATGTGGTGTCTGGGTACTGTCATGCTTTCAAACGTAAACCAGTATAATGTCATGTTTCCTAATAAGCGTTTTTCAGGTTTTTAAAACCTAACTCTAGTATGGGTAGTGTTTTTTTATCACTGTCGATCTGAAAAAAAAGTATTGCTTCTGGCCTTTCGCTTGGGGAGGGTGGCATTAATTGTATATCGCGAGACGCGTGTTTAGTGTTGCATGCGTTCCTGCTTTCAGCCCTCCCTTCTCTCTATCCTAAGTTCATCTGTCTTTTCATCACGCCGTGTATAAAATGAAATTAATGGAAGTATTAATTTAGGTCATTACGCAGGGTGCCTAGCTCAAGGTTTTCTTAGAAATGCCGTACACGTTTTATTGAAGAAAGCGTGTAGTGATGCAGTAGGCTTTTACTATCAACGTGAAACGTTACAATTTGCAGACGAAGTAGAAAACAAGGGGGATTTCGCGTACAGTCATTGTGACAGCACTGTTCTTTACCATTCTTCTTTCCTTTTATTGAATTTATGTGTTAGGCTTTACATTTACCTTATAATTTATATATGTGGATTAGAATTTCTCACGACACACCCCACCCCCTTTACGATTATAGTAAAGCTTGTCTCATGGCAGATACTGTCGAGATATACATTACAAGTCTCATCTTTATGAGGTGATGTGACCGATTCCTTTCCTTGCACCTTTGCCTTCCTTAACTCAAAAGGGGCCGTTCACAAATTACGTAACGTAAGGTGGAGAAATGTGAATGGATGCCAAGATGTTATGGTTTGGTGCAGAAGGTTCTGAAATGTTGTGGGTTTTTGTTACGCACATGCTTGGTGGGAGGGGGATTGGGGAAGAGAAGAAGCCTGAAAAGGTCAAAAATTGCGTTACGTGATTTTTGAACGGCCACAAAGCAGAGTTCGATACGCATGTACAGCTGAGTAGATTACAGAGTGAAGCTACCTGGTTTTAAACCAGCTAATTTTGCCCCCATAAGCAAGCGTCCTAACTGCTATGCAACTCGAGACCACCCGGAAAAAAAAATACTGCTGGAAAAGGAAGAAATTTTCAATATGACGTCATTTTGGATTAGGACAGCGAAGAGCCGCCCAGCACACAAGTACTGTTTATAAAAAACACTATTCAGACATCCCCTTCGCTGTCTCAGGTAGAAGCCCCGATAAACCAGAAAGACACGTTTCTATGGTTGAAAGATGCGTGCTTTGAGAAATATGAAGCGAAAAGGTGTTTTTTTTTTGTGTGCCAGGAGGAATGAGGCATGATGACAGCTGTCAATTTTATACAATGCGTGAAAGATAATTTGTTGCACAATACCTGTGGTCAGCCCCTTGAACTCTCCGGGAATATCTGAGGAGAATATGATTACTGTTCACTTAAGCATGTCGTAAGATGTTATTATTATGACGTTATAGTGTATGAGGCTGGCAACCTCATTGTGTAAAAATAATAGCTACAGACACCTGATGCGTGATGCCATATGATGATGGATGGTATCCGCATGTCTGGTTTTGTGTAGTGTGCAGATGTGTTCAGTCAAAACAATGTTCATACAAAAATAACAGGGCAATCCACATAGGACGTCAGTAAACTCACGACGTATAAAGTCAATGATTCTTGAAACAGCCGTTGACGTTTTTCTTCATTATTTATTGTGGACGCCACAGTGACAAAATGGTTACGCGAATATGTAGACACATCAAGCAGTCATTATCACAGCAACATTCAATACAGCAATAGACGGTAGACAGCATTACAATGATGAGTCAGATGCATGTTATATTTCATAGTGCTGTAAATGTAGTCAGGTGAAAAACTCCATCCTTTTCTATAACAGCCAGGAGATAACCAGATATATGAGATCAGTTCACTCTCCTTAGTTTGACTTCAGCAAGACAGACACGTCTGCCGAAGTATAAATAATGTCCTCAAAAATATCCTCTAGATAATAAAGGTTTTTCAAACCTAGTTCATTTAACAAAGTAGCAAGTAATGGTCCTTGGAACCTGCATCAACCGATGCAGCACAATACAGCGACATGTGAGCTAGGAAAACATCTCGTGACGACGACTTTCGAAGACAGGCTATGAACCAGAAATCGTTCACGACCAAAAATCGATAGAGTTAATGAAAATGTTAATTTACCTTGCCTTCCGGAAATACACAGAAATATCACGCCTCCCGGCATGTGCAAATACACTAGAGGTATTATCCCGAATAAACGAAATATCCATAAGAGGACTACACATCCCTGACAGAACAAAAAAATAGCGGAGATCCCCTCTTCAACGAGGCATCTCTTTCGCCATTCCAAATCGCTCACTCCACTAGTGGTGGGCGGAAACCGATCGACCAAGAAGCAAGACAAGTCATGCGCAGTCCAGCGCAAAATGACCACAGCTCAAACTTAACTGCATTCGATACCAACGCGAGAAGACAAATGCTTACCGAGAAAAGTGACTATAAATTTCAAGCAGTTGTTGCCCTTGCGTTATAAAATAGATATTGAAATAAAACGATGTTGCGAGAATTTATTACGCAACATATCACCACCTCCTCCCGATAAAAAAAAAATGTGGAACATATTTTTTTTTTTCAATATCAAAGAGCATGCGATAAGCGGCTCAAAACGCACGAATTATGCGCTGATAATTAACTAAATTGCCAAACAATAGGCTAATTATAGAGTGTCTGGTGAGGATATACCTCAACAGAAAAATAAATATGTCTCAAAAAATATTCACATCGGGGAGGTGTCACCAACACACATCACGTTAGCATGTAAACACAATATACGTATGCAAGTTACTATAATCATCATTAAACAGCATACTCTAATATTGTCTTTAAAAATGGATGTACAAATCTGATAGGAAAATTTAAATAGTACATTCTTTGACATGTAATGACATAAGTACATAGTAAAGTTAAACTACATGACGATCCAGGACATATGCTCTGGTATTCCGAGGGTAAGTACACAATCTAGAACTCGTCATGCTTGATACTAGTAAGGTAAGTCCTCAGCTCAACAATGACATTCTGAGAAAGTACAAGCAATATAATGCTAATTAATAACTAATATGCTTCATAAGGTACAATACATTATTAATAATTGTGGCTGTTTAGTAAACTAACGGCCCTTATATTAACTACTCAGTCCTCCTCTATCATCTTAAAAAACGAACAGAAGAAGATGACAACAAAGCACGATAGTGTGTACATATAAGTAAGTACAGATGTGCTAATCTATTGTAGAAATATAGGTGTGTTATGACTCTGTAATATATGGAAATATAGGACAGAAGTATTAGTTGGAGTCATGTGGGCATCTAGACAAAATGTCAGCCATCACATTATCCGCACCACGGATAGCTCGTACCGTGAAGTGAAAAGGTTGAAGAGCTATAGCATATCGAGTGGATCTCGAACTCTTCAAATTCTTAGTCTGAATAGCTGTAAGAGCTTTCTGATCAGTCTCTAGAATGAAATGTGCGCCCAGGAGGAATCTTTGTAGCTTTAGAATTGACCAAACCATCGCTAACAACTCACGGTCTAAAACCGAGTAGTTCCTCTCTGCCGCATTTAGTTTTCTAGAAATGTACATAACAGGATGCAGAGTATTTG
This sequence comes from Oreohelix idahoensis, assembly GCA_024509875.1. Lineage (NCBI taxonomy): Eukaryota > Metazoa > Mollusca > Gastropoda > Stylommatophora > Oreohelicidae > Oreohelix > Oreohelix idahoensis. Next base: position 47,611 of record JAMPIV010012557.1, read on the forward strand.
CATATTCTTGCATCAGTGCTGCTCCAATCCCAGTGGATGAAGCATCACTCCGAAGAACAAAAGTCCTATCAAGAGTAGGTAATCTTAAGATGGGAGGAGAAGAAAATATATTCTTGATTTGGTCTAGTGAAGATTGGCATTCTTCAGACCAACGGACCAGATTAGGCGAACCTTTCTTCAACAATGTTGATAGAGGTGCCATGATCGAAGATAAATTTGGAATAAATCTCCCATAAAATTGAATTAAACCTAAGAGACTCCTAACTTGTTTCTTCGTTTTAGGAACAGAGATGTTCAGTATTTTGGACGTATTGTGGTCTTCTGTCTTCAAGAGACCATGACCAACACGATGACCCAGGAAAGAGATTTCACCAAAACCAACAAAAGCTTTAGAAGGTTTTGCTGTCAAATTATTCTCACGTAGAGTGGACAGTAAGTCATATAACCCTAAATAGTGATCTTCCCAGGTATCACTGAAGAGACAGATGTCATCTAAGTATGCGATGACATCCGAACGATGTGACAGAATTCGACGCATCATGCGAACGAAAGTGGCAGGGGCGTTCATGAGACCAAAAGGCATAACATTCCATTGAAATAGACCCCTAGGTGTAGAAAAAGCAGTAAGAGGTTTGGCATGCTCTGCTAAAGGCACTTGCCAATAACCTTTAGACAAGTCAAGTTTAGTGAAGAATCTAGAATTAGAAAGTCTAATCAGTAGATCTTCTAACAAAGGCATCGGTTCAGCGTCGAACTTTGTGACCTGATTCAATTTGCGATAATCAACGCAAATTCGTATGTTCTTATCCTTCTTCCGGACAATAACCATGGAAGAAGAATATGGTGAAGTCGATGGTTCAATTATATTTAATTGAATCATTTCATCCAATTCCTTTTCCACTTGCGACTGAAAGTGTATAGGAATAGGATACGGCCTAACCCTAATTGGATTATTGTCGGTAAGAATTATGTCATGTTCTATGACATCTGTGTGTCCAGGAATGTCAGTGAGAACATCCTGAAATGTTTGTAACATCGACGAGACTTGTCGATGTTCGTCACCAGAAAGATTAGGAGAAACAGAAACGTTTTTCCAAGATTCCGTGGAATGTAATGGAACCACTGGAAGGGGAAGGTTGACATCAGAGAAGGTAGCTTCCTCATCCTGAATGACAAACAGGGATGAATAATGACCGTGAGGTGCAGGAGCATCATCCGTTGCCTGGAAAATAGGCAGCAAATAGTCCGGACGTTCGTGAAATTCCGAAAGCATGTTTATGTGGAAAGTTTTATGCTTTCCATCAATATCGACCACATAGTCAACATCGGAAATCCGAGAGACTATTGCATACGGACCTTTCCATGCAATAAGAAGTCTATTTTCCCTACTGGGGAGTAGGACGAATGCTTTGTCACCTGGACAAAGTTGTCGTAGACATCTATTCTTGTTAGCAAACTGCCTTGCCTTCTCTTTAGCAATTTCTGATGAAGCAGTTGCTAGCTTACATGCCTCAATGATCTTTTGTCTAAGAGCAATGACATACTCATATGAGGATTGAGTTTCATCGCTAATATCATCGGCAGTGATGAGATCGTGTAATAAAGACATAGGGCCGCGTGGACGCGCGCCAAAGACAAGTTCGAAGGGAGAAAATCCTGTGTGTTCATTAGGGACTTCTCTATAGGCAAAGAGAGCCGCGGGTAAAACCCTGTCCCAATCTTGAGGATGATCTTCAGTTATCTTACCAAGCAAAGTCTTGAGCGTTCTATTCAGACGCTCAACTAACCCATTAGACATAGGATGGTAGATACTACTGAGAGATCGTTCAATATGTAAGGTAGACATTACCTGTGACATAGTGTCAGATATGAGTTGAGTGCCATGGTCTGACAATATTTCTCTGGGGAACCCCAAGCGAGAAAATATCAACCAAAGAGCATCTGCGATATCTGTAGTAGATATGCTCTTAAGAGGAATAGCCTCTGGCCAACGTGTGCACATATCGACACATGTAAGGATAAACTGATGTCCTCTGGCCGACTTGACCTTAAAAGGGCCAATAATATCTATGGCCATTTTCTGAAACGGCCGAATAGGAATGTCAGCAGCCTGGATAGGCGCAGCATGTCGTGGTCCTCTAGATTTGACCTCCTGACATACCTTGCATGATCGGCAGTAAATACGAATGTCCTTATTGACAAAAGGCCAAAAGAAAGCCGCAAGGACTCTCGACTTCGTACGGGCAAAACCCATATGTCCAGCACATTGCGAGTCATGAGCATGTTGTAATATTTGGACTCTCATGCTCTTGGGAACAAGAATTTGCGAATGTGCCGACGTAGTCGAATCTTGTACCATACGTACAAGTACGCCGTTTCTCATTGCAATCCAAGATTTTCTATTTGTATCCTGATTCGGATCACCTTTCTTCGCAAGAACGAAGAATTTTTTTAAAGAAGGATCTTCTTCTTGCAATTTTATGAAAGAGTCACGAGTGATTACTAAGTGACTATCTTGGCTATCAACTTCATTATCACTATTCAGTGAAGTTTCGGGTGTTTGTAGAGCTTGTGCTCTTGTAACTACTGCATTTGTAGCTTGCATGTTATTATCTTCCCAAGCAGCAATCTGCTGTGGGGTACACTCCCTAACTCCGTGGATACGACCAATAATAAGGTCCGCAATAGGATTAGGTAAGAGACAAGCATGCACATCTCCAGTAAAGAAAGGAGTGGCAATGCGAATTACAGCAGTAGGATATTTTTCTAGAGTGCCGCCAAATGTGACACATTTAATAACCCTTCCTGTAGCACAAGATGGATCTACAAGCGATTGTCTAACACCAATAGTGGTGCATCCGGAATCGAAAAGTAGTGAGACCGGAGTATCATTAACAAGACCCTTATGTAGAATTAAAGAACCCCTCCCGTCATGCGCAACAGCAGCAGGAAGAGCGGGAAGTGGGTGACCACAACTCAAAGTAGTTATGGTACCCGGTTCGAATAAAGTACTGCATTGGGGGCATTTGTTTGCTCTCTCAAAGTCAAAAGCAGAACCAGTGACAGCGTCAAAGTTTTTTACTATCAACAACATGATTACAGGCTCCCTCAGTTTCCTGTTGTACAGCATTAGCCTGCTGATATCTCTTTTTTTTGTGTTGAGATCTACCCCGACTATTATTACCTCTGAAGTTATCAAAGTTATTATTATCTCTGCAGTTATTATTGTCTCTATTGTAATTGTTATCCTGGTTCGAATTCCAGTTTCCACGATTACTATCATGTTCACATTGATGCGAACATCTATTTGTTTGGTTCTGAGGTCTTCGGCAGGAGTAACCTCTATTACCATATCCTCTTTTGAAATGCCTATAATTATTAGGGTGATAGTAACGAGTACTATCAGGTTGTCTCCAATTCTTCGAAGAAGAATCACCATGAAATTGATTTCCATGATTTTGACAGAAATTACCGCTACTCTTTCTATCAAAATTTTGTTGGAATCTACGAGCAAAGTTTTGGCCATACGGAGCTGCCGAAGCAACTGGTAAACCTTCTTTCACCTTAGAGTTACCCATGGTTATGTGTGGGTGCGCAGTTACGTATTGGCAACAGAAATCTTCCATTTCTTTTATTGTTTTAGGTTTACGTTCATGAAGGAAAGCAAGGAAAGACTCATTGACAGACGACATGACTTTGTCTCTAAGTATTAAGTCCATAAGTCCTTCATAAGTTTTTTCCGTCTTAGATAGTTCAACCCATCGTGAGAAAGTAATGCGTATTCTTGCAATAAACTCGGAGAATTCAACTCCATTTTCAGGTAACATGTTTTTAAATTGTAGACGATAGCCGTCTTCGTTAAGCTGATATTTCTTTAACAAAGCGGCCCTGACAACCTCATAATTGTTCTTGTCAGGTTCATCCACCATATTTAATATACTTAGAGCTTTACCTGTCAGTATCCCTGATAACTGATAAACATATTTTGCTTTGTCTATGTTATGAGCTGTACATGCTTGTTCAAATCTGTCCAGATAGAACATTATGTCATCACTGGAAGGACTAAATGTTGGTAACTTAATCTTAAAAGTATCATTATTAGCCTTACCAGAAGATGAACCCTTGTTTGAATCATTACCATTACTCATGCTCGTCAATTTCAATTTTTCCAACTCTAAAGCTAAGACCTTTTCTTCATGTTCCATTTTTGCTTTCTCTTTCCTCTCATCAGACTCTCTCTGTAATCTTCTTTCCTCAGCCTGAGCCTCTTTTTGAAGTCTTTCATTTTCAGCTTCTTTTTCAAGTCTTTTATTTTCAGCCTCTTTTTCAAGTCTTTTATTCTCAGCTTCTAGCTGGAGTTTTCTTTCCTCAGCTTCTGATTCCCTTTTTTGTTTTTCCATTTCCATTTGGAATCTCTTTTCATCCACCTGCATCTGCAGTTTCTTTTGTTCAGCTTCCATCTGCAGTTTCTTTTGTTCAGCTTCCATTGCTTTATCATATCGAGCAGTTGCAAATTCTTCTAACTTATCACCAGTCTTCCCAAGCAATTTACCCTGCTCAATAAAGTGCTCAAATGTAGACATGATGAGTAATATATAAGTCCAAAACCTGAAATAATTAACTAATTTATTTCAAACCTAAGTGTAACAAGTCTTAATTAAGCACTTGTATATTCACATCACCTTATATTATCCCAGTCTCTGTGGGAAACAAGTCTCCAATCAAAGAACTTGTATATGAAATATCAACAATCAATTCTTGATCATAAGTGCACTTCTCATTCAATAGTGCACGACACTATTCATCATTCATTTATCATCAGTGTAGTAGTAACAGTGCATTAGCATAGCCCATTAACTAATTACTATAACTGTAAACAATGACTATGTAAACACATGCAGAATGTAAACATTGAAAATGTAAACAATACAAACAATGTAAACAATAACAATGTAAACAATAACAAAGATCAGCAACAATACAAAAACTTTCGCAGAAATCAACTAAAAATAAAGCAGAAATTAATGAAATATCACAAAAAATGTGACGATATCTGCGATAGAATTAAACAAAATACATGACACCACAGTGTATAAACAAAAATGTTGTATGAAACTAAATTATAGACAAGAGTAGGCTAACAAATACAAACAAATCAAAACAAAACTAAAGAATGCGAAATAATAACGAAAACAATATTAAAACATGTCATCACAGCTAACATAAATAGCAACAGAAGTCGCTTAGCAAATTCCAGTATTGGAAATTTGCAAACCTTACAGAAAACGCTCACAATAGACGACCTCTATGACGTGGCATAATCTAACGGAGACACCACCCAACCGAGAACCCGCTGAAATATAAACATATAAATATACGAATAACATATAAACATATAACATATAGAATGAGATGATACACAGAAGACTCAGCAGAAGTATAAGGGCACAGTTTACATACAAACAGGCCACTTAACTTATAGGCTTCCAATCGTAGAACAGCAGAAAAAACGGATGTCAATCAACGTCCTAAAGAGCGAAGCTCCAACGATGATGGCACATCTGAACTGCTTCCACTGCTAACACGATGGTACAAGAGCTTCTGAAATACTGTGTGTTGAGTTGTTTCGGCACTTGACCTTCTAATCCAAAAGTAAGTTGATGGAAATCGGTACTTGGCCTTCTTCAGAAAACAACCCGTTTCAACCGGCACTTGACCTTCACAAAAACGACAGCACTGGAACCTTGACAGCAGCAACTTGCTTGACTTGCGTAAAAGATAACAGCAGTCCGAGTTATCCGGCAACATGTAACAACGCCGGGTACTGTCAAATTCTTGTTTTCGTCAAAAAGTTGAAATTTTGACTTTTACCGGGCAACGCCGAGTACTTTGAAAATTTTGAAGATGTTGACTGTATTGAAGAATGTTAATTTCTTGAAGGATGCTGATGAATTCTTGTTGAAAATGAAGTGGGTAAGGGACCCCGTGTTTGCTGGTACCAGAATCAAACCAGCTTATGGCCACCAAATGATGCGTGATGCCATATGATGATGGATGGTATCCGCATGTCTGGTTTTGTGTAGTGTGCAGATGTGTTCAGTCAAAACAATGTTCATACAAAAATAACAGGGCAATCCACATAGGACGTCAGTAAACTCACGACGTATAAAGTCAATGATTCTTGAAACAGCCGTTGACGTTTTTCTTCATTATTTATTGTGGACGCCACAGTGACAAAATGGTTACGCGAATATGTAGACACATCAAACAGTCATTATCACAGCAACATTCAATACAGCAATAGACGGTAGACAGCATTACAATGATGAGTCAGATGCATGTTATATTTCATAGTGCTGTAAATGTAGTCAGGTGAAAAACTCCATCCTTTTCTATAACAGCCAGGAGATAACCAGATATATGAGATCAGTTCACTCTCCTTAGTTTGACTTCAGCAAGACAGACACGTCTGCCGAAGTATAAATAATGTCCTCAAAAATATCCTCTAGATAATAAAGGTTTTTCAAACCTAGTTCATTTAACAAAGTAGCAAGTAATGGTCCTTGGAACCTGCATCAACCGATGCAGCACAATACAGCGACATGTGAGCTAGGAAAACATCTCGTGACGACGACTTTCGAAGACAGGCTATGAACCAGAAATCGTTCACGACCAAAAATCGATAGAGTTAATGAAAATGTTAATTTACCTTGCCTTCCGGAAATACACAGAAATATCACGCCTCCCGGCATGTGCAAATACACTAGAGGTATTATTCCGAATAAACGAAATATCCATAAGAGGACTACACATCCCTGACAGAACAAAAAAATAGCGGAGATCCCCTCTTCAACGAGGCATCTCTTTCGCCATTCCAAATCGCTCACTCCACTAGTGGTGGGCGGAAACCGATCGACCAAGAAGCAAGACAAGTCATGCGCAGTCCAGCGCAAAATGACCACAGCTCAAACTTAACTGCATTCGATACCAACGCGAGAAGACAAATGCTTACCGAGAAAAGTGACTATAAATTTCAAGCAGTTGTTGCCCTTGCGTTATAAAATAGATATTGAAATAAAACGATGTTGCGAGAATTTATCACGCAACAACACCACTGCTGTGAGGGTACATGAATGATTTGACGTAAATTTTCTGCAGTTGTGAAGTAGTAGGGTAGGCGCAAAACGGGCCGCATTCTGCAGGTGGCGCATGACTTTTATATAAGGAAATACTCCGGGTCGAATCTGCAGGTGGTGCATGACTCTTATATAAGGAAATACGCCGGGTCGATTGCGCAGGCGGCGCATACCTTTTTATATAGTAATATATTATTTCGATAATGGCGTGTTGCTTGTAGGTTGTTATGTGTTGTTGTTTATACAAAAGTTATATTACAACAATTAGACAACAGTTATACGTATATTTATACATATATTACAACATTTAGACATATATTTAGTTAGACATATATTTACATATATTACAACAGTTATATATACATAGGTAACAAAGAAGGGGGTGACGATCTATGTTGGGGTGTAGCTGGCGGTTGTAGGTTAGGGGGGATTTGTGTGTCTTGTGGTATTGTGTTGTTATGTGTGTTGGTGTGTTTGTTTATACATATATACATACAATATATATATATATATATATATAAATATGAAATCGATAATGACGGAAAATTTTAAAAAAAAATCGATAATGTTGGATTAGGTTACTAAGAGGGTTTTTGAAGCGAGTGAACCCTTTTTGTGCTGGCGTGGGTGACGACATATGTTGCGATGTAGCTGACGGGTGTAGGTTAGGGGAGATTTTTTTTGTGATGTTGGGTGTGTTATTTAGACATATATACATACAATATATATATATATATATATATATATATAGATATATATATATATATATATATATATATATATATATATATATATATAGTAGGTTACGAAGGGGGTTTGAAGCGAGTGGAGTCTTTTTGTGCTAAAGAGGGGGACGACGCATGGGTGTGTACATTTTGGGTTGTAGCAGGTGGTTGTGTGTATGACTCAAGAGTGAAGTGTTAGAGATTTGCCTATACCAGAGACAGCATCTAGAGGTGGAAGTGAAGTGTTAGAGACTTTACTAGGACCAGCATCGAGATGTGGGAGTGACGGGTTAGAGACTCTACCAGGTCTAGCATCAAGAGGTGGGAGTGAAGTGTTAGAGACTTGCCTATACCAGGGACAGCATCTAGAGGTGGGAGTGAAGTGTTAGAGACGTCACTATACCAGGTCCAGCATCGAGAAGTGGGAGTGACGTAAATGTGGTGTAGCTGGCGGGTGCAGGTTAGGCGGGATTTTTGTGTGATGTTGGGTGTGTTATTTAGACATATATACATATATACATACAATATATATAAAAGATATAAAAAATAGATAATGACTGAAAAAAGTTTTTTAATCGATAATGGCGTGTATGTTACTAAGGGGGTTTAAGCGAGAGGAGTCTTTTTGTGCTGGCGAGGGGGACGACGCATGGGTGTGTACAATCTGGGGTGAAGCAGCTGGTTGTGTGTATGATTCAGGAGTGAAGTGTTAGAGACTTGATAATACTAGGGTTAGCATCTAGAGGTGGGAGTGAAGTGTTAGAGACTTGCCTATACCAGGTCCAGCATGCGAGTGGAGCCTTTTTGTGCTGGCGTGGGTGACGACGTATGTTGCTATGTAGTTGGCGGGGTGGGTTAGGGGTTTTGTGTGTGTGACTCAGCAGTGTGTTGGTGTGTTTTGAGAGTGAAGTGTTAGAGACGTGACCTGGTCCAGCATCTAGAGGTGGGAGTGAAGTGTTAGAGACGTGACTATACCAGGTCTAGCATCTAGAGGTGGGAGTGAAGTGTTATAGACATGACTACACTAGAAACAGCCTTGAGAGGTGGGAGTGAGGTGTTAGAGACTTTACTAGGCCCAGCATATAGAGCTGGGAGTGATGTGTTAGAGACTTTACTAGGTCCAGCAACGAGAGGTGGGTGTGAAGTGTTAGAGACGTGACTAGGTCTAGCATCGAAAGGTGGGAGTGAAAGAGACGTGTCACTATACTAGGGCCAGCGCCTATAGGTGGGAGTGAAGTGTTAGAGACTTGACTATCCATTTTTTTGTGTAGGAATTTTAATTGTTATGTGTTGTTGTGTTGTGTGATGTTGGGTGTGTTATTTAGACATATATACATACAATATATATAAAATATAAAAACAATCGATAAGGACGGAAAATATAAAAAATCGATAATGGCGAGTAGGATACTAAGAGGGTTTGAAGCAAGTGGAGCCTTTTTGTGCTGGCGTGGGTGACGACGTATGTTGCGATGTAGCTGGTGGGATGGGTTAGTGGTTTTGTGTGTGTGTGTGTGACTCAGCAGTGTGTTGGTGTGTTTTGGGAGTGAAATGTTAGAGACTTTACTAGGGCCAACATCGAGAGGTGGGAGTGAAATGTTAGACAAAGAGAAACACCGCGTTAGCGGTCGGGGTGATGGTCTATGGTTGATGTAGGATATTAGTTCGATAAGGGCGGGCGTGTTTAGGTAGTGTGTGGGTTGTGTTGTGGTGTATTGTATTGTATTGTGTTATGTGTTGTTTATTTATACAACAGTTATACGTACATATTACAATATATATTTTACAAACAGGCATAGCATGGAGACGTGGGAGTGAAGTGTTAGAGACTTGACTATACTAGGACCAGCATCGAGAGGTTGGAGTGCAGTGTTAGAGACTGTCGAAGAGGTGGGAGTGAAATGTTAGAGACATTCCTGTACTAGGACCAGTATGAAGAGATGGGAGTGAAGTGTTAGAGACAGCCCTATACTAGGACCAGTTTGAAGAGGTGGGATTGAAGTTTTAGAGACTTGACTAGGGCCAGCATCGAGAGGTGGGACTGAAGTGTTAGAGACATGTCTATACTAAGTGGTATTGTAAGTGGAGAGGATACAAATGTACGCGAAGGTAATGTGTAAACACAGAAGCGTAATAAGTGTTAGTCCTTTTCACAGTGTAAAATCACTATTAGTTATTGTGACGTACGTCTAGTTTGACAAGTGAATTTTCCCTGATATGATGGATGATTTAAAGGGACCTTTAGCTTTTCATAACATTAGAACCGCTGAACATTTGTTGTAACTTTCGTTTCGCCAGAGCGAACCGACCGGGACTCATTTAGTATGCATCACGAGATCAAAGAGACAGACTGAGGGATTTCAGGGGAGACTATCGGCGCTATCAAAGACAGTAGTGGTCCCTGAAATGATTTCGCATCTCGGTGTTAAGCACGGAACCGATCGCAGCCAGAGCGAACGGGGAAAGCTGACGCAAGCAGCGAACGAAGATACGAGAGGACAGGGCGGCTTCTCTCTTTGGATTTGGCGGTCAGATCCCCCAAAGTCATGAGATCAAAAAAGCTGTCAAAGTTCTCATGTCCCACTCATCTTGCATTCCAGTTGTAGATATACAGATCACGTAGAAATACACTTCATCATTCGCTGGCCAGAACTTGATAGAAGCACTAGCGATATTTGAAATCTTGCTAGATCATCCCATGGATTTTATACATATTTGCAGTGAATTCTATTCTGTGCAAAGCGGTAAGATATATATATATTGTGTAAAGTGATCAGTGGTCGAGTTCATGCATTATATTTCATTGGATTTTGTGTTAATTTAAACCTATTAAATTAAACCGTCTCAATAGTTCCAGTTGTAAATATAATGATCTATCTATTATATTATTTCAAAAGATAATAGACGTTAATGCTTAAATTAACTTTTAAAGTCGCGAAGGAATTTATAATTAATAAATTTAGTTAAGTCCTATATTTATAGATGTGTGATTTAACCACTAGAACTCGCGCAGTGTTTATTAAATACATAATTAAATACTCGAGTGTATTATAGGCTTAACGGGAAATTTATCGCGCACTTAGAAGATTATTTGTTTTAAAGTATGATTATGTTGTTATGGGTTTTCTATCTTTTTCTCTAGATGATCACCTTTTGCAATCCCAGCAATAACGAAATCTTTCAGAGTTTCCATACTCGGTTCTTAAACTTCCAGACAGTTTGATGAGACATTTTTTTAAAGTAAATCTTGTGGTGGTCCGGTACGGCCTAGCTAACATAATTACATGAAAGAAAGCCTACCCAAGATCATTTGATTATTATCATCAAATTAAATCTGTAAGATAAATTGGGAGATGAACAGTGCCAGTAGCGATAGTTTATATACTGCTCTATTGTGAGAGATTACCGATTTACCTGACTGTGACCGAGCAGAGTTTTTCCTCACTGGATTAAAAAAAAACTTTCCCGGTCAGTGGCTATCATCACGCAGTGAAGGATTATACCATCACCTCATTTTTCACCCCTATGTCGAAGTGTGTCAGTGCCATCCCATAGACTCGTTTCTTTATAATAAAACACAAGAACTCTTAGAACTTCAAGTCCGGCGATAAGCGGGAATATTTGCTCTCAGTGAATCCTCGCATTATCTGGGGCGGGACATAGAAGGACTAGACAGTTGCCATACGTCAAGAGTTAATTATTGTGTTTATCATTCTATGGAGTGACTGATGCTGCAACTCGGTAAGTGTGTGGTGTATATGAGTGTGGATCCTCACAGTGTGCATGAATGACAGGAGATTTAATTTTTTTTGCAACAAACCATTTGTTAACTTGCCTACCGGGTAATACGTTTTCTGTATACCCGGCATTGTTCCTTTAGTGGGATAATTTGTTAACTCTGTTTCATCCCCCCCCCCTTTTTTTTTTCTTTGCTTAGGAAAGGGAAGACACCATTGGGATAACAGTAATTTTTGTCTACCACCATAACTAATTTGGTAACACCTCTTTTCAGAGCAATTAACTTCACTGTTAGGTTAACGTACCCGTGTTCCTGATATTATCTATCTTGAGACTGGGTTTATCTTTGTCTAATACAAGCGGGAAGGGCTTAGTCGATACCAATCTTCTTCACTCCCTCCCTACCTTGATATTTGCATTTTTCTGTACTTATGATAATTTTTATGTAACACTTGATATTGTTTTCTTGTGATTTGATCTTTTAGATTAATAAACATCATAAACTTTTATCGGACTGTGTTGGAATACCCAAAAGCCCAAACATTCCCTATTCGTTTAATATAGTTGGTATCTACGTCGTCTGTGTGTTTGAAAACACCAAATCGGTGTACTCGCAGAGGTGTGTCTGGAAAACTGGCAAATAATTGTTTGACCAGGAGAGTGGAAGAGAAGATTGAGAGAGACGAATTGTCGTAAATAAGTCTGTCTTTACTCTCCTCCAGCACGCTGTGAAGCAACTATTTAATCTATACCTTTCTATCACTGAGCTTTCCATCATCATTCTACACTCTAAACCGGACTACTATTTCTAGACTCTTTTTCTCTCAAAATAAATTTACGACAGTTATCTGTAGTGTTTTAAATGGTTTGTTAAGCCATTATTTCTATAATATTTAGGAACATCTCGACGCTGAATATACACCGAGGGCGGGTGCCAATGCGCGCCATCTAGACAGTTCTTTGTGTCGCTGTACAGGCTGCAACCGGAACAATGTCGAGGCCATTTTCATCTATTTTAATAATGTTCAAACACGTGCTTTTACGCTAAATAAGAAACACGGATCGATGGCCCGCGCAAAACATCGCGCGTAAACCATGACTCATTTATAAAATTCCGGTACCATAGAGGGTGACGTCAGGGCTAAATATAGCTATCTACCTTTGTAAGACTAATCCTGCTGCTTATTTCTGTTCACGTCACAAGTTCAAAACACAATCGATCAATAGTAGAAATTTATAAAAGAAACATTCCTTCGTTCGTGTGTTTGAACCCCCGCGACTTAAGGTTTCACTTTTTTCACACGGGCGACATCTGGTGATAGGTTTTATATTGTCTCCCAAGCGGTTCATACATGCGGCGACCACGGAAATGTAGTACATTAAATAAATGTAACTAAGTATTTGTTCCAGTTATCAAACGGGTATCTACGTTTTGTCCTGCAATTTTCAAACTTTAGTGAAAGCTTTTCTTCCAAGCAGCAACGGTGGTCCCAATATTTTCTCCCAGGCCTGCGCAAAGGGTCCAACTTGTAGGTAAATAGATGAACTGTCAAATATGTCTTTAAATATTTCTTCCACTTGTCAAAATATGTCTTACCGGTGTCAAAATATTTCTTCCACTTGGCAAAAATTTCTTCCACCTATCAAAATATTTCTTCCACTTGTCAAAATATTTCTTACCGTTGTCAAAATATATCTTACCGTTGTCAAAATATTTCTTCCACTTGGCAAAAAATTTCTTCCACTTGTCAAAATATTTCTTACTGTTGTCAAAATATTTCTTACCGTTGTCAAAATATTTCTTCCACTTGGTAAAAAATTTCTTCCACTTGTCAAAATATTTCTTACCGTTGTCAAAATATTTCTTACCGTTGTCAAAATATGTCTTCCACTTGGCAAAAAATTTCTTCCACCTATCAAAATATTTCTTCGACTTATCAAAATATTTCTTACCATTGTCAAAATTAAAATACCTACTCAAAAAATGGCATGGTCAAGTCTCTAACACTGCACTCCCAACTCTAGGTGCTGGCCTTAGTAAAGGCAAGTCTCTAACACTTCACTCCCACCTCTCGGTGCTGGACCTAGCATAATCAAGTCTCTAACACTTCACTCCCACCTCTTCATGCTAGACCTAGTATAGTCAAGTCTCTAACACTTCACTCCCACCTCTAGATGCTATAACTGTTTGTAAAGTACGTATAAATATATAGTAAAAGTGTTGTATAAATAAACAACACATAACACAATACAGTACAACACACAACAACACGACCCACACACTACCTAAACACGCCCGCCATGATCAAAATAATATCCTACATCAACCATAAACCTTCAACCCGACCGCTAACGCGGTGTTACCTGTTTGTAAAATATATATTGTAATATACGTTGTAATATATCGTATAACTGTTGTAACACATGGTGTAATAAACAACACAATACTCCGCCGGCCAACTACAACACATGTTGTAAACATGTATAAACAACAACACACTTATCTCCCCTTAGTTAACTACACGCCCGCCATTACCCATCGGAGTATTTCCTTTTATAAAAAGTCAGCTCCGCCGCCTGAATCGATCGGAGTATTTTGCCTATATAAAAAGTCCTCTCCGCCGTCTGAATCCTAACCGTTTTGCGCCTACTATTCTACGCCCATTGCACTGGTAAACATATGGAGATCAAGAGAAATCAAATAAAACACGAAAATAAGAATCTTCAACTCAGATGTCGTCAGTAACATTGTGTGGCTCTGAAACATGGACAACAATAACAAGCAACAACCAAAAGGCAATACTTTCAAAAACGGATGCTTACAAAGAATAGACGTATTGAAAAGGTTTGACAAAGTCACAAATGTGACACTGATGACAAGAACCATATGTGGTGGATTTTAATGTTAATTGGTAATATGTGAATTTTATGCAGATGTGAGGTCAAGCTGTGAAGGTCCCTGAGTCTAATAGATAATAAGGGTGTGTTTTCAGAGGACCTTTCTGCTACCACCCTAAGACCTCAACCTGCGACGTATTTTATCCTAAGTATTGTAATAGTGTATGTCTGTTATCTGGCTAGTGTCTAGGGTAATGTGAAATGTGCTGCAATAAAATGACAACAAATACACCTAAGAACTCTTTGAAAAGTAATTAACAACACCCAGAGTTACGTTTTAAATGTGAAATTTTTTTTACAATTTATTGTTTCTGTATCACAATTTTGTGTATACTGGAATATTGAAACTCAAAATGATAATTCAAAGTATTTACATAAAATTGATTAAATTTATAACTGAGTATATTATGTTTCACAACTTTAATTAAATATGTCAATCTGGAACAGTGTCAATTTACTCTTGTTCCTATGAATGGGTATTGATTGCAAGAACGTCTATATTCATCATAATCTGAATGATTTAATACACATTTAGGAAATGAGAGTAGTTGAGTTTGATATATCAAGTGCCCGGAGACAATTTCTTAACTTAATATCTTCTGGTTCACAGGATGGATTATGTTCACATCACCAGCTTCCACTGCCAAGTCTGGCTTCTGCTCTTGAAATATAACACGGAGGCACACAGTCGATACTGCCTCAATTCTTTAGATGCCGAAGTTTATACAGGCATAGGTTGACCTGGGCTCACTTTGAGTCATAGATGAAACCATGGAACGATATAAATGCGTCCTACTCAACCTCTGATATACTCTCTCTTTCCCTAACTAATAAACATTTTTCAATCATATTCAGACTCAGCATGGTAACTAAACAATTAGTTAACGTTCTTAATTGGCTTGTTACCCCATTCATGGTCAAATAAATTTCAAACTATAATTTGACACTTTCCTTGACAAAGGAAACATTTTAAGTTAATAATATCAAGTCATGTACAATCACGGTGACTTGTTGAAGAAGACGGCCAGTGGTTTTCCTGGTCTTATGTCATAATACTGTACAACAATTTCCCCATTTATTTAATTTTACTTTCTCCCAAAGTGTCAGAAAGCCTGTCTGGCTTTTCTACAACATGTTAATATATTTCCTAACAACTCTGTGAAGCAACACAAAGTTTGATGTTGACTTCCCTCTAGATACTTCTATCCCCATAATTTTCATACATATTCAATAATATATACATAATAATAATAATAATATAAATGTTTTCTTTCTTACCGCATCAGAGAAATATTAACACTAATAAGTTTGATTTGCGATAAATATGGTCAAATCCAGATCGCTTGCTGGTGCAGATCAGCACAGACAAGATAGTACTATTATCTTGCTTTTAGAACAACTTTAGTGTAGTAAAAATTTCAATAAGTGGCGATTACCACTACCTTCAAACCAGTTTTATTCCTCCGTTAGTATATTAGACTCCAGCCAATCAGGGACTGTTTGGCTTCTAGCGTCCTTTATTTCAAAATTGAACTCAATTTTCAAATCTTGGACTACCTTATCCTTTCCCAATATCTGTCAAGCTGAAAAAGATGTAGTCTGTTAGTCCATCTGTCTTCTGTCAATACCTCCTTTATTTATTTAGTGTTTCAAATTCTGATAAATAATTAGTGATCCTGTTGCTGTCTGTCACACAGTGGTTATATTTTTATACGTTTATTTATTATATTTGCTATTATCGTTTTTCTTCTTCAATTCTTCAAATAACATATTTTATTATTTTTGGTTTCTTCTATGGCAAGATAATATATTACACTAAGTAATATGTTAGGTCTAATAACCAAATATTATCATTTTAATCGTCCCCTGTTCTTTATTTTCATCTATCGCTCAATTTTGACAGTTAGTTTCACTTTTGAAATGCAGACGCTAGTTTAAACGGACTCCATACAATTCCCTCTTTCCAATTTTTCTCTCACTTTTCTAAGAACACCACAGCGAACGATAGCAGATGTTCAAACATGCCCTAACGACAGTAACTAGGGTCTGTAGTCTATTTTGCAAGCACTCACCTCTCACTCGCGTGTAGTGTTTCAAAACAATTCTGTGGCGTCGCATTATCGCATGCGATTCAAAACAAACGCTTCATTCAAGGCTTTCATTCATCCCTTATCTCTCCCTCCTACGTTTTCTTCTCTCACTCTGACTGAAACGAACACTTAGCTGTCTGCAAAACGGAGTTTAGGTAATATTTGGCGTTAATTCCTACTGCAGTTTGGTGCCGCAGTTCTGGGCACATGTTAATTGTAAGTCTCAAGGACGAAACTAGGAAAGCGTGTAAGATTTGACAGCGGGATTATTGTCTAAGCATTACTACGGTATACAATTCAGCGCTCTACTGGCGTAGAAGACAACGATATGCAATCACACACGGGCGTCTTTATTTATTATCATAGGAGTAAAATCTTACTGAATTTAGCGATTGTATCACAGATTTCGCTACACATCTCCCTTCCTAAAACATGCATTCATTACAGGTTATTATCTGTGAGACAACTTAGCGCAAATGAAATCCTATGTCCTGGGCGTTTTCTGATTTTCATCATAAGGATGCCTACTCAAGAAGTCTGCTCCCACATTTCGCGAGCCCGGTATGTATTCGATTGTAAAGGAATAAGGTTGGATAAGTAATGACCACCTTAATAGACGAGCATTTTTATGCTTGGCCTGTGACAAGAACACGAGGGGCTGATGGTCAATTTGGACCACAAATGTTCTACCATAGAGATAGATCTGGAACTTTTTTATAGTCCAGATTAGCGCTAGACATTCTTTTTCACTTGTTGAATAGTTTTGCTCCGCCTTATTCAACTTGCGGCTAGCATAAGCAACTGGGTTTAATTCCCCATCAAGTGAAGTGGACCTTTGTAATAAGGTGGCCCCTAATCCGATGTTGTTAGCATCCGTTCTCACCACAAATTCTTGACTCAAATCAGGCAATTTCAATATCGAATTGCTGGTGAGTTTATCTTTTAACTCTTGGTATGCCAATTCACACTGCGCTGACCAAATAATTTTATCAGGTTGTCCCTTACGAGTTAAATCTGTCAGAGGAGCACATATAGAGTTAAAGTTCTTTATGTATTTCTGATAAAACCCACACAATGATACGAAAGATCTCACATCTTTCTTTGTTTGTGGCCTCGGTGCTCTCTGCAATTTCTCCAGGTTCTTGGGGTCAGGGGTCATGCTTCCCTGATATACTGTGTGTCCCAAGAATTCCAGCTCTTTACAACCCACACAACATTTGGTTGGTCTAGCCGTCAAATTTGCTTCTCTGAGCCTATCGAATAGCATATTCAGAGAGTTAATGTGTTCTTCGAATGTTTCAGTAGCAATAAGAATGTCATCCATTAAATTCGTTATACATGGATTATTCAGTGGATCCAACAATTTTCTCATCATCCTAGAAAACACACTCGGGGCATTTTTCAACCCAAACGGCAATATGTTGAACTCATAATGGCCTTCCGAGGTGCTTAAGGCTAAATAAGGTCGAACCTCAGGCTTTACTGGAATTTGATAATAGCCTTTGCTAAGATCCACCTTAGAAAAATATTTTGCCTTGTTCAGCCTGGCAAACAGCTGATTTGTATCAGATAATGGATCCACCTGACTTTCTGTGACAGCATTCAGTTTTTTGTAATCTATACACAGACGATGTTCTCCAGAGGGTTTCCTCAGCAAAACCACACTAGAGCTATAAGGAGATTCACTGTGAGAAATAATTCCTTCCTTCAACAAATAATCTATCTCCTCTTTCAAAGCTTTTCCTTAGCGAACGGAATAGAATAGGCTCGCATACAGATGGGTGTTGGGTCTATTAACTTCATATCATATTCCAACAGATTTGTGTGCCCCGGCTTATCCGTTAACACGTCTGTATGTTCAATCAGAACCTTTTGAACCTGCTCCCTCTGAGCTTCAGTCAAATGTTTACTAATTTTTACTTGTGCCTGTGTTTCACCTGTTTTTAGGGGGTACTCGTGAGAGGTGAGTGGTTCATTCTTCATCCCCGTTGCTATCGACAAGGCCATTAGATGTGTCTCATCCTGGATTTCCCTATCCAGATACTTCTTTAGGAGATTCACATGATAAATTTTCTCCTTGCCTTTTTTGTCAATTTTATAATTAGTTCTAGACACCTTCTCTAATATCGTATATGGACCTTGCCATCCAATGTGCAACTTGTTATTACTGCCGGGTAAGAGAAGCAACACCTTCTCTCCCACAGCTAATTCCCTATCCTTCGCTTTCTTGTTAAAATAAGCAGCATGTTTTTTCCTGGCTTGTCTGAGATTATCATTTGCCAGTTTCCAGCCAGTTTTGAGACGAGTGGTCAGCTCGTTCAGATACTGATACGATGAGGTAACAGTCTCTTCTGCCTTCTCATTTGTCCAGTCCACGTCCTTAACAAGGTTACATATGGACCTTTAATTTTGCTGACTTATTTTTCATGGCACCTGTATGGTCCCTGACATTGGAAGCCTTATGGTGAGGACGTTTCTTCCTTGTATCTTCACTCACAAATCGTCCACTACCAATTCTTTTCCTGCGGTTTTCTCCCCACTTTAATTTCATTGTGAGAGATCTTCTCTCTCTTTTATCTTCCTCCAGTTCACATAATTCCGACCGAGGGATTGTCGGCTTATTCTAGGGTAGAATCACTCTTTGTACTCGCCGCATAGTGGCCATTCTAATACATTCAATTGAAGACTGTGTGTCAAAAGGGGGTTCCCATTCCACTATGTCTACTTTACCTTAGCTATTTTCAGTTTCAGGCCTAGGTTTGCCCAGTGGCGTTTCTAGGTCCTGATCATTTTTCTCACTTGCTGGTGTTCCCTCATGAAATATGAAGCAGGCTTCTACAAAATTTTCAATGTCTATCATTACATCTGGCCAATAATAATTTTGAGAAACCTTTTGGCAGATGGTACCTACTTTCTCGTGGTCCCCATCTTTTCCAACATGTAAACTCCTTATTACGTCTGCCCTAAACATCTTGGAAAGTACCAGTTGTCCGTGACCATTTGAACGAGTTCCGGTCTTCCTATATAAAAGTTTATTCCTCATATACAATTCTCCTTTGTTTGGAGGTGTATGGCATTTTGGAAATTTTTAAAAACACAGTTTCAGTGACCTATCCTTTGACTGTGCCTTCCTCATCTCCTATGGATGAGTATTTATAGGTTCATCCTCCTCCTTCCTTGACTGTGACTTGGTCTGCACTGTTGCCATGATCACAGGTTTCTTGGGATTCCACAAGAAGACATATCTACACCCCAATATTAGTGGGTTGATTGGTTCATTTATCACTGCTGTTCTAATCACTCCTTCCACATAGCGTGTTTTTACACTGATTCTAGCAATGGGAAGTGTCATGGTTGCTACATCATTGGTTGCTCCTTGGATCTCCACTGTTTCTGTGGTATATTGATCTGGACGCACCAGGTGAGAGCTCATGACTGAGTCATAATCTAAACCTGTATCATAAAGGCATCTAATGGTGACCCCATTGCATACAACATCTTCACACACTGGGGGTGATAAGGTTCCTGCTGTCCAGTAGGCTTCACCTTCAATCCCTGATTCCCCGTTTTCATAGCAGCGAAGGTAGAAGGTTTCTTAGTACACACTTTGGTGTCATGAGTGTTCCTCTTGCACCATTTACACCATTTATTTTCCTGAGAGAAAGTTTTTCTTTCACTGAATTGCGGGTTTCTATCGCGTTGGTCAAAACTTGGCTTATCATAATAGGCTTTACCTTTATTAAACTTGTCCCTATGTTCAAATTTAGGTTGGTTTTAGTTTTGTGGGGTTTTATTATGGTCTATAGGCTTCTTCTTTATGCCTGCAATCTCAGACTGGGCTGCCTGATATCTTTCAGCCACATTTAAGATCTCCCCCAGTCTCTCAGCACCCTGTTTCGTGAGAATTTTCTCATGTCTTGAGCCATGGACTCTCTTAACTGCTCAGTCATAATCATTTCCCTTAAATCTTGGGTTTTCCCCAGAGCAATCCATTTCTCCAGGTATGTCTCCAGGTGTGCAGAGAACTGGTGATAAGTCTCTCCAGTCAGCAGTTTGGCATTCCTAAATTTCTTCCTATAAAATTCGCTATTCTTCTCATTCCTAATAAGGAGAGCTTGCTAAGAATTTCATAGTCGTCTTGGTCATCTTTGCTCAGCTTAGCAAATAATCACAAGAGGTTCCCCTAAGCCATGGGATACCTTCAGACTCCATCTTTCTGTCTCTAACCAATAAATGGTAGCTAGTCTTTCAAAGCGGCTTAAAAATGATTCAATATCATCATTTTTCTCCACAAATGGGTCTAAATGAAACCCCATGGCTGAGGTTGAGGCCCCCTGGCTTACAGCAGAGTCGGAGGTGGATGAGCTATTTCCATTTTCAGGAGCATGGCCTTGCAACTCTAACTCCCTTAGTCGTAGCTCATGTTCCCTTTGGAGTCTTTTATCTTCAGCCTCCCGTTCTGCCGCCAATCTCTTGTCTTCCCTTTCAGCCTCAAGTCTCCTTTCTTCTTTCTCCCTTTCAGCCTCAAGTCTCCTTTCTTCTTTCTCCCTTTCAGCTTCATTTTTCTTCTCCTCCAACTGCAGCCTCTTGATCTCAGCCTCCCTCTCAGCCTCTAATTTCTTAAGTTCCCTAGCATCTTCTAATAAAAAAATTTTCTCCTCCGCTAACCTACTATCTTCTCTTGCCATATATTTATCACATTCAGCTGTTACATAAGCAACTAGACTTTGACCGTCCATCCCCATTTCCTTTGCAGCCTGCAAAGCAGCAGATCTGAATTTGGCCAAATCTGCAATTTTATTGTTAATACTATAATAATCTAATGTTATCAAACTAATTTAAAATAGTTAACCAACCTCTAACTAAACACAAAACACTGGGCAATGATACCGCAAACCAACTCCCCACTTAATCTTTAATTTCCTACTTTTAAAATC
The DNA here is from genome assembly GCA_024509875.1 of Oreohelix idahoensis. Lineage (NCBI taxonomy): Eukaryota > Metazoa > Mollusca > Gastropoda > Stylommatophora > Oreohelicidae > Oreohelix > Oreohelix idahoensis. Next base: position 69,135 of record JAMPIV010012557.1, read on the forward strand.
CCGGACAGGACCCCAATGTATGTGATGGATTTTGATGTTAATTGGTAATATGTGAATTTTATGCAGATGTGAGGTCAAGCTGTGAAGGCCCCTGAGTCTAATAGATAATAAGGGTGTGTTCTCAGAGGACCTTTCTGCTACCACCCTAAGACCTCAACCTGCGACGTATTTTATCCTAAGTATTGTAATAGTTTATGTCTGTTATCTGGCTAGTGTCTAGGGTAATGTGAAATGTGCTGCAATAAAATGACAACAAATACACCTAAGAACTCTTTGAAAAGTAATTAACAACACCCAGAGTTACGTTTTAAATGTGAAATTTTTTTTACAATTTATTGTTCCTGTATCACAATTTTGTGTATACTGGAATATTGAAACTCAAAATGATAATTCAAAGTATTTACATAAAATTGATTAAATTTATAACTGAGTATATTATGTTTCACAACTTTAATTAAATATGTCAATCTGGAACAGTGTCAATTTACTCTTGTTCCTATGAATGGGTATTGATTGCAAGAACGTCTATCTTCATCATAATCTGAATGATTTAATACACATTTGGGAAATGAGAGTAGTTGAGTTTGATATATCAAGTGCCCGGAGACAATTTCTTAACTTAATATCTTCTGGTTCACAGGATGGATTATGTTCACATTACCAGCTTCCACTGCCAAGTCAGGCTTCTGCTCTTGAAATATAACACGGAGGCACACAGTCGATACTGCCTCAATTCTTTAGATGCCGAAGTTTATACAGGTATAGGTTGACATGGGCTCACTTTGAGTCATAGATGAAACCCTGGAACGATATAAATGCGTCCTACTCAACCTCTGATATACTCTCTCTTTCCCTAACTAATAAACATTTTTCAATCATATTCAGACTCAGCATGGTAACTAAACAATTAGTTAACGTTCTTAATTGGCTTGTTACTCCATTCATGGTCAAATAAATTTTAAACTATAATTTGACACTTTCCTTGACAAAGGAAACATTTTAAGTTAATAATATCAAGTCATGTACAATCACGGTGACTTGTTGAAGAAGACGGCCAGTGGTTTTCCTGGTCTTATGTCATAATACTGTACAACAATTTCCCCATTTATTTAATTTTACTTTCTCCCAAAGTGTCAGAAAGCCTGTCTGGCTTTTCTACAACATGTTAATATATTTCCTAACAACTCTGTGAAACAACACAAAGTTTGATGTTGACTTCCCTCTAGATACTTCTACCCCCATAATTTTCATACATATTCAATAATATATACATAATAATAATAATAATAATAATATAAATTTTTTTTTTCTTACCGCATCAGAGAAATATTAACACTAATAAGTTTGATTTGCGATAAATATGGTCAAATCCAGATCGCTTGCTGGTGCAGATCAGCACAGACAAGATAGTACTATTATCTTGCTTTTAGAACAACTTTAGTGTAGTAAAAATTTCAATAAGTGGCGATTACCACTACCTTCAAACCAGTTTTATTCCTCCGTTAGTATATTAGACTCCAGCCAATCAGGGACTGTTTGACTTCAAGCGTCTTTTATTTCAAAATTGAACTCAATTTTCAAAACTTGGACTACCCTACCCTTTCCCAATATCTGTCAAGCTGAGAAAGATGTAGTCTGTTAGTCCATCTGTCTTCTGTCAATACCTCCTTTATTTATTTAGTGTTTCAAATTCTGATAAATAATTAGTGATCCTGTTGCTGTCTGTCACACAGTGGTTATATTTTTATACGTTTATTTATTATATTTGCTATTATCGTTTTTCTTCTTCAATTCTTTAAATAACATATTTTATTAATTTTTCGTTTCTTCTACGGCAAGATAATATATTACACTAAGTAATATGTTAGGTCTAATAACCAAATATTATCATTTTAATCGTCCCCTGTTCTTTATTTTCATATATCGCTCAATTAGACAGTTAGTTTCACTTTTGAAATGCAGACGCTAGTTTAAATGGACTCCATACAATTCCCTCTTTCCAATTTTTCTCTCACTTTTCTAAGAAAACCACAGCGAACGATAGCAGATGTTCAAACATGCCCTAACGACAGTAACTAGGGCCTGTAGTCTATTTTGCTAGCACTAACCTCTCACTCGCGTGTAGTGTTTCAAAACAATTCTGTGACGTCGCATTATCGCATGCGATTCAAAACAAACGCTTTAGTCAAGGCTTTCATTCATCCCTTATCTCTCCCTCCTACGTTTTCTTCTCTCACTCTGACTGAAACGCATAAATTAAGGGGCTGCTGTAAAACTGGTAAGGTCATTTCCTTCGAGATTTCTTGAAGAGAGGACAGCGATCTTGCGTATTCCGAGCATTTACATTTCTAGCTAAGTGACTTGTTCCGAAGTTTAGTTCATTCTCTTTTTTTTTCGTTTCGTTTATTATTTGTATTATCATTGTACTTTTTCCATCTGCTTGTATCGCTCATTTTGTATTGTTTCTTATCATCGTATGTTTTTGTAGTGCCTATTAATATATGTAATTCTTGTCTTTGTCACCTGTTTGTGGCTGACGAAGGGTAAAACCCGAAACGTCCCTTGTCTCACGTGAACTGTTTTTTGTAAAACTGATTCAATACCTTTTTATTAGTTTATAAACGTAGAAGACGACGATAGGCAAACACACACGGGCGGGTTTATTTATTATCATAGGAGTAAAATCTTACTGAATTTAGCGATTGTTTCACAGATTTCGCTACACCAGACAAGTGCCTGAGGAATAAGAGATGAGAAGAAGAAGCTGGCGATGGATAGGACACACACTGAGGAAACCTGTTGATAGCATTACAAGGCAGTCGTTGGTCTGGAATCCCCAGGGAAAGAGAGGCAGGAGTAGACCAAAAACACACGGAGAAGAGAACTAGATAGAGAGATGAAAATTATGAGGAAAACATGGAGCGAGCTTGAGCGGATGGCACAGGACAGGAAGACTTGGTATGTGTTTGTTGAAGGCCTATGCTCCTCGGGGAGCTAAAGGGTATTGATTGGTTAATGGAAGCAACGGTTATTTAGTAGTCAGGTGATGGAAACAACGATATTTCAGTTGTCATATGATAGAAACAACCAGGAGGGAATTGATAAGGGTGGAATTAGGATGCCGTCAAATTACCACCTCTATCGACACCAGGTATTACAATGCAAGATGTGGGTGTCTTATCTGGTTTAGATTGTTGCTGTGTGTGTTGCAGTAGAACAGTTCACAGGGTACACCACAGGCAACATGACGTGTAGAGTCATAAAAATGGTAACTTCGCTTTAGGTTTATACCATTTATTGCACGCCACAAAACAGTCATGATACTTATGTTATCATCAGCATAGTATAACGAATGCAGCATTCAAACTCATGTTAACTGACAGTCATGTAGGAGTCAATACTCAATAGTTGTATGGAAAACAAATATCATAGCGAAGCTTGATAAATAATACATATAACTTCTGCAACCGTGGTCCGCTGCAGATCCTTAATGTTCATAGACAATAATAATTATTCCTTCCTGATGCTAGCAGATCAGATGTATACAATACGTCCGTTTACTGTCTGCACGTGAGTAGCATACATGGATTACAGGTCAGCTCGACCTTTATAACCTTCCTAAGTCTAACCATCTGACTTGGACGTGATCTCTGATATAACGAATCCTGGAACACAGACAATAGTCTTGTTGGTCTAGAGCGACCCATAGATATATAACTAGTTCAGGTATAAAGATACCGATGACTTAATCCTAGTCAAAGTACCTCTCCATTTTGAATCACACAGGCGAGCAAAAAGGCGACAAAATGACGAACCTCTAGATGATAGCCTAAAGTTCGATACAAGAGGAATTACCTTATTTCGGAAAATCAACCATGAACATATGCCTCCAGGCAGGCTTGAATAATACGGGGAAATAGTCTAGTTAGCTAACTAACTCACAAAGACAATGTATTTCCCTCAGAGAATCACAAGACGCAGTCGCGTCCGCTCGCTAATCAGTCCATTTCTCAACTCCCCGACCTGGGCGGAACAACAAACGACAACCAAGTCGAGACATGCGCAGAGTGACAATCTCTGAGTCGCTGTTCACAATAAGACGATTCTAAGAACATTCGAGATAAAAGTCTTACACAGTCGCGCCTTTTATGGACATGAACAGAAGCGTTAAGAAAGGTTTCAAACATCTACAACAGTTGACTGATACTACCAAATAAGGAGATATGGTCACGCTTCGTTCAAGACATTATAGACCGAACGTGTCTCTATACAAGAGGAGGTAAACTCATAAAAAATAGCAGTATCGATATATCGGGTTCTGTCCCTTTGACCATAAAATATATATAACATGCATTTCAGTCAAATAATGATCATACATACGAAAAACGATCATACAAAGACTTTGGAAAAAAGTAATTATTTGTGCGTAACATTACCGCACCCTCCCGGGAAAAAAAAAAAAAATGTTTCATTTTTTTTTTTTTAAATCCTGGAGCCGGAAAAATCTAGGCTCCTAACGCACGTATGATGCGCGGATATACCTAACAAAATAGCTCAACACTTGGAGCAAAACTGAGATCATATCCCAGGTCCTTAGAGAAAAATTTATCTAAGTATACGCGTATATATCCCAGGAAGGTGCCACCAACACAAACCACAATGCTGGCAACATCATAATAAAAGTCAAATTATTCTCATACCAATATATGAAATCAAATATATTATTATGATATCATACAATGTGTTGCAAATAGCGGTGTAATATATTAATATACCGCACTATTTTATTACATTATGTAATGCATCAGTAACTAATAAGTAATACATGTGTTGATCTTCGTTGACATAAAACATTCAATAGAAGAAGATGTGGACATCATCCGCTCCCAATCTAGGACAGGACTTGATATACTCAAAGTTCCACAATGGACACAATCTCGCATCTTCAATGATGTGCTGCGAAAATATCAATAACACAAATCTTAAAGACAACTGGTAAATCTCTCAATACAATCCTGAAAATAATTTATTTAAATGTGGCCGAGTGATCTTTTGGCCCGTATATCACTAACTAAGCCTTCTTAGATAATTACATGGAACAATGTTATAAATCCCCCCTCAAAAAAGTGAGAAAAAAAAATCTACTAACATGTCATTATAACATTGGACTGTATATCAGGAAATATATATATGACAGAAGAATCATGTGGAATCGTGTGGGCATCTGGACAGAATGTCCGCCATTACATTATCCGAACCACGGATAGCTCGAACCGAGAAATGAAATGGTTGAAGAGCTATGGCATAACGAGTGGACCTCGAGCTCTTCAAGTTTTTGCTCTGAATAGCAGTAAGCGCTTTCTGGTCGGTTTCCACAATGAAATGTGCGCCTAGAAGAAATCTTTGTAACTTCAGAATAGACCATACCATAGCCAATAACTCACGGTCTAAAACCGAGTAATTCTTTTCTGCAGCATTTAATTTCCTAGAGATATACATCACCGGATGCAGAGTATCAGAATACTCCTGCATTAGTGCTGCCCCAATCCCAGTTGACGAGGCGTCACTTCGAAGAACAAAAGTCTTCTCAATAGTAGGTAACCTAAGAATAGGTGGAGATGAAAATAGGTCTTTAACCTGGTCCAATGAGGATTGACATTCTTTTGACCAGCGGATCAAATTAGGCGACCCTTTCTTCAATAAAGTAGAAAGCGGTGCCATAATGGAGGACAGATTCGGAATGAATCGTCCGTAGAATTGGATCAAACCTAATAGACTCCTTACTTGTTTCTTTGTCTTAGGGACCGAAATGTTAAGTATTTTTGAAACATTGTGGTCCTCTGTCTTTAAAAGACCATGACCAACACGATGACCTAGGAAAGAAATCTCACTAAATCCTATAAAGGCTTTAGAGGGTTTTGCAGTCAAGTTATACTCGCGAAGAGTAGACAGTAATTCGTATAAACCCAAATAGTGATCTTCCCAGGAATCACTGAATAGACAGATATCATCTAGATATGCTATGACATCTGTACGATATGCGAGAATTCGGCGCATCATGCGTACGAATGTAGCAGGGGCGTTCATAAGACCAAAAGGCATGAAATTCCATTGGAATAAACCCCTAGGTGTAGAAAAAGCTGTAAAAGGTTTGGCACGTTCAGTTAGCGGGACTTGCCAATAACCTTTAGACAAATCTAGTTTGGTAAAGAATCTAGAATTAGAAAGTTTATTGAGTAGCTCTTCTAATGAAGGCATAGGTTCAGCGTCGAACTTCGTAACTTGGTTCAATTTGCGATAATCTACGCAAATGCGAATGTTATTATCCTTCTTTCGAACAATAACCATAGACGAAGAGTATGCTGAAGTGGATGGTTCAATGATTTCCAAACGTATCATTTCATCCAATTCTTTTTCGACTTGAGACTGGAAATGGATAGGTATTGGATAGGGTCTGACTCTGATAGGATTATGATCAGTCAGCACAATGTCATGTTCAATGACATGTGTGTGTCCCGGGATGTCTGTAAGAACATCCTGAAATGTTTGCAACATCGAAGAAACTTGTCGATGTTCCTCAGCGGAAAGATTTGGAGAAACGGTCACGTTTTTCCAAGATTCCGTAGAATAAAGTGGGACCATAGAAAGAGGAAGATTGACATCAGAAAAAGTAGTAGTTTCCTCATCCTGTATAACTGACAGCGATGAGTATTGACCATGAGGTACTTGAGAATTGTCCGTTGCCTGGAAAATAGGCTGCAAATAGTCTGGTCTTTCATGAAATTCCGTGAGCATATTTATGTGGAAAGTTTTATGCTTTCCATCAATATCGACAACATAGTCGACATCAGAAATTTTGGAGACTATTGCATATGGACCTTTCCATGCAATTAGAAGTCTGTTCTCCCTTGAAGGAAGTAGGACGAGAGCTTTGTCACCTGGACAAAGTTGTCGTAGACATCTATTCTTATTCGCAAACTGCCTTGCCTTTTCTTTAGCAAATTCGGAAGACGAAGTTGCTAGTCTGCATGCCTCAATGATTTTTTTCCTAAGAGCAATGACGTACTCATAAGAAGACTGAGTCTCATCGCTAATATTATCGGCAGTGATTAGATCGTGAAGTAAAGACATAGGGCCGCGCGGTTGCGCGCCAAAGACAAGTTCAAAAGGGGAAAACCCCGTATGTTCATTGGGGACCTCTCTATACGCAAAGAGAGCCGCGGGTAAGACCCTGTCCCAATCCTGAGGATGATCCTCAGTTATTTTACCCAGTAAAGTTTTTAGAGTCCTATTTAAACGTTCGACCAACCCATTAGACATTGGGTGATAGATACTGCTGAGAGACCTTTTTATATGTAGCATAGACATTACCTGTGACATAGTGTCTGATATCAGTTGAGTGCCATGGTCTGACAATATTTCTCCGGGAAAACCCAAGCGAGAAAATATCAGCCAAAGAGCGTCTGCGATATCAGCAGTTGAGATGCTCTTGAGAGGTATTGCCTCTGGCCAACGTGTGCACATATCGACACATGTAAGAATAAATTGATGCCCTCTAGCCGACTTAATTCTAAAAGGACCGATAATATCTATTGCCATTTTTTGAAAAGGGCGAATTGGAATGTCAGCAGCCTGAATAGGCGCAGCATGTCGTGGTCCTTTAGATTTGACCTCCTGACATACTTTGCAAGAGCGACAGTACATTCGTATGTCCTTGCTTACAAATGGCCAAAAGAAAGCCGCAAGAACTCTCGACTTTGTACGGGAAAAACCCATATGTCCAGCACATTGCGAGTCATGAGCATGTTGCAATATTTGCACCCTCATGCTCTTAGGCACAAGAATTTGTGAATGAGTGGATGTAGTCGAGTCTTGTACCATACGTACAAGTACGCCGTTCTTCATAGAAATCCAAGATTTTCTATTAGTATTTTGATTAGGATCACCTTTTTTTGCTAGAATGAAGAATTTTTGTAACGACGGATCTTCTTCTTGCAATTTGATAAATGAGTCACGTGTAATAGTCAAGTGACTATTTTGTTCATTTACTTCATCATTATTAGTTAATGAAGTTTGAGGTGGATCCAGAGCATGTGCTCTTGTGACCACCGTATTGGTAGCTTCAATGTTTTGCTCTTCCCAAACAGCAATCTGCTGTGGGGTACATTCCCTAACTCCGTGAATACGACCAATAATAAGGTCCGCAATAGGGTTTGGAAGTAGACACGCGTGGACCTCTCCCGTGAAGAAAGGAGTAGCAATATGTATTATGGCAGTAGGATATTTTTCCAACGTGCCACCAAATGTGACACATTTGATGACCTTTCCTGTAGCACAGAATGGATCTACAAGAGATTGCCTAACCCCGACAGTAGTACATCCAGAATCAAACAACACCGAGACTGGATTACTATTTACAAGCCCCTTATGTAATATAAGAGAACCTCTCCCATCATGAGCAACATTAGCAGGAAGAGCGGGCAAAGGATGACCACAGCTTAGAGTACTAATGGTTTTCGGATCAAATAAAGTACTGCATTGGATACATTTATTTGCCCTACCAAAGTCAAAAGATGAGCATCCGATAGCATTATGGTCTTTATCATTATTAACCTGTTTATCTGCTCCCTGAGATTCTTGTTGAACAGAGTTTGTCTGTTGATATCTTTTTCTCTTCTGTTGCGATCTACCGCGACCATTATTGCCTCTGCAATTATCATTAAAGTCCCTACTGTAATTTTTATCCTGGTTTGCGTTCCAGTTTCCATAACTGTCATTACCATCTCTATGCTGTTGAGAACCTCTATTATCTTGGTATTGAGGTCTCTGCAAAAAATATTTTCCTCTATACCGATTACCTTTATGAAAATTTCTAAAGTTACCGGGAATAGAATACCGTGTAATATTAGGTTGTCTCCAGTTCTGGGAAGAAGAATCTCCCTGAAATTGATTACCATGGTTCTGGGCATAATTACGGTTACTCTTTTTATTGAAATTTTGCTGGCTACCCTGAAATTTACGCATAAAATTCGGGCCATAAGGTGCTGCCGAAGCAACTGGCAGACCTTCTTTTACCTTAGAGTTGCTAATGGTTATGTGAGGATGTGCAGTAACATACTGGCTACAATATTCTTCCATTTCTTTTATATTTTTAGGCTTACGCTCATGAAGAAAAGAAAGAAAAGCTTCATTAACAGAAGACATAACCTTGTCTCTAAGAAGTAAGTCCATGAGGGCTTCAAATGTACTTTCTGTCTTAGAAAGCTCAACCCATCGTAAAAAAGTAAGACGTATGCCTGAGATGAATTCTGAGAATTCAACTCCAGTTTCTGGTAACATGTTTTTAAATTTAAGACGATATCCGTCTTCGTTAAGTTGGTACTTCTTTAACAATGCCGCCCTGACAACCTCATAGTTGTTCTTGTCAGGCACATCTACCATACCCAACAAAGTCAAAGCATCACCTCTAAGTATCTTGGACAGATGATAAACATATAATGTTTTATCTATATTATGCACCTTACATGCACTTTCAAATCTATCCAGATAAAATGTTATATCATCAATTGAAGCATTGAATGCTGGTAAATTAAGCTTGAAATCAACAGCACTAGACTTATTAGCAGATGATACCTTATTAGCATCATTAGCATTACTAGATAACTTCAACTTTTCTAACTCCAAAGCTAAGAGTTTTTCTTCATGTTCCATTTTTGCTTTTCTCTCATCAGCTTCTCTTTGTAACCTTCTTTCTTCAGCCTCAGCCTGTTTTTCTAATCTTTTATTTTCAGCCTCTATTTCAAGTCTCTTATTTTCAGCTTCTTTTTCAAGTCTCTTATTTTCAACCTCAGCCTGAAGTCTCTTCTCCTGAGATTCTGCTTCTCTTTTTTGTTTTTTCCATTTCCATTTGTAATCTCTTTTCATCTACCTGCATCTGCAGTTTTAAATTTTCAGCATCTATTCTCTTTTGTTCAGTTAGTTCTTTCATTTTCTTTTCCTCCGACTTCAATGCCTTGGCATATTGAACAGTCGCAAATTCTTCTAATTTATCACCTGTCTTCCCAAGGGCTTTACCCTGCTCAATAAAGTACTCAAATGTAGACATGATGTCTAAAATGTGAGTACAGAACCTGAAATAATTAATTATCTTATTTCAATCTTAATAGCAACAAGACTTAATAAAGTGCTTGTATAATTACTATGTTTACTCCAATCTCTGTGGGAAACAAGACTTGACACCAATTTGTATTATCAGTTGTACAATAATATCACAAGTCACCTCTTAATTATCAGTGCACTACCCAAATCAGTGCATAACCATCAGTTATTTATCATAACTGCACTACAATAGTGCATAAGGAAAAAACCACCAGCTAGTTATGATAAGTGCACTATAGATCAATAGTGCATGAGCATATATGTAACAATAGTGAAAGCTAACTATGCAAGAACTATGCAAACAATAACAAGACAATGTAAACAATAACAAAGTACCAACAATGTAAACAAAACAAAGATCAAAGTCAATGTAAACAATAACAAAGATCAGAGTCAATGTAAACAATAACAAAGATCAACGTCAATGTAAACAATAACAAAGATCAGAGTCAATGTAAACAATAACAAAGATCAAACAATACGAAAACATTCGCATAAGTCAAATAAATAAACAGCGAAACTAAAAAGAATATGATGACAGAATGCGAAGATATGACAAACAAATGACGCTACAGTATATACACAAAAATTTACGTGAAGAACTGAATAATAGAAAAGAGGAGACCTACAAATACAAACAATTGAAATCGAAACTAAAAAACAGAAAGAAAGAGAGAAACAAAAAAAAAAAAAAAATATACAAAAAACGAAAAAAAAGCACAACTCGTCACAACTAAACAGATATAGCAACGATTGTCGCTAGCAAATTTCACAGTAGGAAATTCGCACAGTCCCTAACGAAAACGCTAACAGTAGAACCTCTGTGACGTGGTATCATCTACTGAAAGACACCGCCCAACCGAGAAAACCCGCAGAAATATAAACATATAAATACAAATCCAAATAACATATAACATGTAAACATATAAAGAGTGCGAAAAATGTGATAGACAGAAGGCTCAGTTAGAACATAAGGGCACAGTTCACAAACAAAACAGGCCACTTAACTTCTATGTATCCACAACGTCAGCACAGTTCAGAACAGGATGTGATCAGCATTCTTAGGACAATGATCCAACGTTGATCCATATCTGCTCTCGTAAACTGCCATGACGAAGGAAATGAGCTTCTAACAGGAAACAGCTTCTGACAGGAAACAGCTTCTGAACTTGACCTTCTGAATCTGCAACAGTAATTCTGAGACCGGAACAGTTGTTACGGCACTTGTCCTTCTTCTCAACAGATCAGGAAATCCATTCGCTCGGTACTTGTCCTTCTATTTGTAGACAAACTTCAATACCGCCGAGCAGCGCCGGGTAGTTTCAAAATATCAACAACTGTCAGTACTGCTGCGTCTTTCAAAAAATTTCATCAAAGGTGATGAATAGCAACTGCAATGTTGTCTTGTAGTCTGCTGATGATGATGTCTGGGTTTGTTGACCCCCTTGAGAGTTGGTACCAGAATAAACCAACTATTGGCCACCATGAATTGATAAGGGTGGAATTAGGATGCCGTCAAATTACCACCTCTATCGACACCAGGTATTACAATGCAAGATGTGGGTGTCTTATCTGGTTTAGATTGTTGCTGTGTGTGTTGCAGTAGAACAGTTCACAGGGTACACCACAGGCAACATGACGTGTAGAGTCATAAAAATGGTAACTTCGCTTTAGGTTTATACCATTTATTGCACGCCACAAAACAGTCATGATACTTATGTTATCATCAGCATAGTATAACGAATGCAGCATTCAAACTCATGTTAACTGACAGTCATGTAGGAGTCAATACTCAATAGTTGTATGGAAAACAAATATCATAGCGAAGCTTGATAAATAATACATATAACTTCTGCAACCGTGGTCCGCTGCAGATCCTTAATGTTCATAGACAATAATAATTATTCCTTCCTGATGCTAGCAGATCAGATGTATACAATACGTCCGTTTACTGTCTGCACGTGAGTAGCATACATGGATTACAGGTCAGCTCGACCTTTATAACCTTCCTAAGTCTAACCATCTGACTTGGACGTGATCTCTGATATAACGAATCCTGGAACACAGACAATAGTCTTGTTGGTCTAGAGCGACCCATAGATATATAACTAGTTCAGGTATAAAGATACCGATGACTTAATCCTAGTCAAAGTACCTCTCCATTTTGAATCACACAGGCGAGCAAAAAGGCGACAAAATGACGAACCTCTAGATGATAGCCTAAAGTTCGATACAAGAGGAATTACCTTATTTCGGAAAATCAACCATGAACATATGCCTCCAGGCAGGCTTGAATAATACGGGGAAATAGTCTAGTTAGCTAACTAACTCACAAAGACAATGTATTTCCCTCAGAGAATCACAAGACGCAGTCGCGTCCGCTCGCTAATCAGTCCATTTCTCAACTCCCCGACCTGGGCGGAACAACAAACGACAACCAAGTCGAGACATGCGCAGAGTGACAATCTCTGAGTCGCTGTTCACAATAAGACGATTCTAAGAACATTCGAGATAAAAGTCTTACACAGTCGCGCCTTTTATGGACATGAACAGAAGCGTTAAGAAAGGTTTCAAACATCTACAACAGTTGACTGATACTACCAAATAAGGAGATATGGTCACGCTTCGTTCAAGACATTATAGACCGAACGTGTCTCTATACAAGAGGAGGTAAACTCATAAAAAATAGCAGTATCGATATATCGGGTTCTGTCCCTTTGACCATAAAATATATATAACATGCATTTCAGTCAAATAATGATCATACATACGAAAAACGATCATACAAAGACTTTGGAAAAAAGTAATTATTTGTGCGTAACAGACATGCACACCATCATAGCTGGCAGACGCTGGAGTTGGGTTCGCCATGTCCTCAGAAGGGACCCTGATACCATCGCAAGAACAGCTATGCTATGGACCCCCGAGGGAAAGCGAAAGAGAGGCCGACCAAAAACAATTTGGCGGAGAACTGTGGAAGCTGAGATGCAAAGAATGAACCAGAGTTGGGGCACTGTACGAAGGATGGCCGCCGACCGAGCAAAGTGGAATCAATTTGTTGCTGCCCTACAAGACGCCACCAGGCGTGTGGCCGCTGACTGCTTTGACGGTTGGCGGTTATGGATCAAAGAAGAAGATGATAGAAACATGAATATTTTAGTTGTCAGATGATCAAAGCAACGATTAATTAATAGAAAGATTATGTACGCATAGATTAATTAATAGTCAGGTGATGGAAGCATGGATAAATTGGTAGTAAGGCAATAGAACCAGGAATAGTTGGTAGCTGCTCTACCAGGGTTTATAATCCAGTAATTTGCTTTGCGAATGAAGCGATCTAGATATTTCCACTAAACGCTCAGCAAGTTATTAAATAATAAATATGCTCTTGTGTTATCGAGGGCAAAGATAAAAATAAACACAACTGGTCGCGCCAGCCCATAGCTCACATACTCCAGCTTTCACACATAACTCGCCAATTCTTAACGTTCTCCCCCCCCCCCTTTTCCCGTCACAATCATAACACACGCACACACGCACAGACGCACGCACGCACGCACGCACACACACACACACGCATACAACACAAGATGTAATTTTCATTTATTCTACATTTGCTTGGAGGGAGGGGTTAAAGGCCGCAAGTAAACAGTGTCAATTAAACTTACTGTCTGAAATTGCTGACACGATGACCAGCGTATTTTTTCTCCATTACTTATTTAAGGAGGTCGTCTAAATACCACACAGTCAGGACGGTTGGAAAAAAAATAGCTGATGACTTGGCTCTTCTGTCCCATAAACGTAATCAGATGCAGGACATAACGTGTCAAGTCCCTGGGCAGGACGAGTGTAAAAAATTCATTCCGTCAGACATGATAGCAGACATATCGTCTACATTTTCATCTGACACGAGAGTTTTTCCTCGGCTAGTTCTCGGCGAGGTGGCGAAACTGCCATCTGCCTCACTCAAAAGGAGACATACTGTCAAGCATTTGTCTACAGTTGCAACTGACACGTAGCTTCTACGGTTAACTTTCTCAGCGATGGGTGTGATATGAAACTCACGCATCGCATCAGAAACGGCCAGTTTCGTAGCAATAGGTGTGAAGACGCTCGTTTGGCAGTTTATGGCAGTCTCTGAGTTTATGGGAAGTGTTAAGAGAAGTGGAGACGGGGGGGAGGGGGGAATATCGTGGGACCTCTTTGGATGTTTCATAGATATAATCAGAGTTTCAAACGTGATTGCATCTCATTCTCCAAGTTGCAGTAGACGTGGCCACTTCGTTCTAGATACTTAATTATAAGTGAAACTCTTAGTTTCGTTGTGAGACCGTAGTTCTGTCTGGAGGTAACTAAATATTATATTATATATCTAGTATTTTGTGAGTGTTTAAGTGTTATATCGCTTATTTCATTTTTCTAGTTAGATTTTTGCGCAGAAGAATTAAATATAAGTCTGTTAGATTCTCTAGCTGACGTGTTTAAGTGGAAAGCAGAATAAATTATAATTTCTAGCTTAAAAAAACGTTAAGTCAAGCTCTCCGCTTGCAGTTTATAATGTAAGTTATAACCGAGGAATAGTATGTATAAGTATTTTACATGTTGTTTTTTCCATTCAGTGAAAACTGGGGTGACCCACCTTTGCCAGCGTTTTAGTACCACTGAGAGAATAAACATTTTATCTTTAACCATGTGGGTTTACAAGTTAACACATGTCTTGCAGTGCGTGTGCCTTCAGCAATAGACAGAGTAAAAATCTCACTAACGGTTTTTTAAAGACTAAATGCCTATACTGTGCCTAGTGAGCCAGATCATATTTTTCCACTAACTCTCATGTACATTTTCGCCCCTTGTGGCAAGTAAAATCAGTAACATCCCGACGGAGTTTCGACGAGTGGTGGTGTGACCAAATAAAGTCCTATACTGAGAGAAGACACCGACCTGACATTCCTCATTTCTAGAAACCTAAGCTAGTGACACTGTGCTCGCGGTTATCGGTCGTGCCTGGACAATTTTAATGTGACTTTAACAGACATCTAAAAGAATCAGACCAACTAAGAGAACGTTCCCTGAAGCAGTGAATTCAACCCGTCTTTTTGGAACTGGGGTCCTCTTGGCCAAGTCTACCAGCTGAGAGTCTGTATATGCATGTCCTAAATAATTGTGTCTCAAGACGTTGCTACCAAAGCTGTAAGTATGACTGAAAACACGTGATCACGGCTGAATGAATAGAGTGAATGCAGGACTGAGTGATTCCTTTATTGTTGTATTTTGGCACCCAGTTTGCAGGGTTTTAAAAAAATTTTCTTTATGAAAGTTTTTGTTGCTAACAACATTTTTTTCCTTTCAACTTGTTTTTGGTGCGCAACCGCGCGGTCCTATGTCCTTGCCACACGATTTGATAACTGCCGATAATATTGACAATGACACTCAATCTTCATATGAGTATGTCATTGCTCTCAGGCATAAGATTATCGAAGCATGCAAGTTAGCGACTTCATCCTCCGAATTTGCCAAAGAAATGGCGAGGCAATTCGCTAATAAGAAGAAATGCCTACGTCAACTTTGTCATGGAGACAAAGCGTTTGTCTTACTTCCTTCGATGGAGAACAGACTTCTCATTGCATGGAAAGGTCCATATAAAATAGTCTCAAAAATTTCCGATGTCGACTATGTTGTTGATATTGATGGAGGGCATAAAACCTTCCATATAAATATGCTTACGGAATTTATTGAACGACTAGACTATTTGCAGCCTATTTTCCAGGCGACGGACGATTCTCCAGTCAAATATGGTCATATCTCATCCTTGTCGGTTATACAGGAGGAGGAAACTACGTTTTCAGATGTTAATCTACCTCTTCCTATGATTCCCCTCAATTCTACGGAATCATGGAGAAACGTTACGGTTTCTTCTAATTTGTCTTTTGAGGAACAGCGTCAAGTATCTTCTTTGCTACAATCATTTCAGGATGTCCTTACCGACATTCCTGGATACACACATATTATCAAACATGACATTATACTTACTGATCATAATCCGATCAGAGTAAGACCATATCCTATCCCTATTCATTTCCAAGCGCAAGTCGAGAAAGAATTGGATGAAATGATACAATTGAAAATAATTGAAACATCCACTTCAGCATACTCTTCGTCCATGGTTATTGTGAAATTTGCTAGCGACAAACGTTGCTATATTTGTTTAGTTGTGACGAGTTGTGCTTTATTTTCGTTGTTTTTGTAATATTTTTTTTCTTCTTTCTGTTCTTTAGTTCCGATTTCATTTATTTGTATTTGTAGATCTCCCCTTTTCTATTATTCAGTTCTATACACCATTTTTGTTTATACATTGTGACGTCATTTGTTTGTGTACATTCTTCGCATTTTGTCATCACATTCTTTGTGATATTTTCCTTTTAGTTCTGCTGTTTATTTAGTTGACTTATGCGAATGTTGTTTATATTGACTTTGATCTTTGTTATTGTTTACATTGTCTTTGTTCTTTGTTGTTGTTTACATTGACATTGATCTTTGTTATTGTTTACATTGACTTTGATCTTTGTTATTGTTGACATTGTCTTTGATCTTTGTTGTTGTTTACATTGTCTTTGTTCTTTGTTATAGGTTACATAGTTCTTGAGTAATTAGCTTTCACTATTGTTACATATTTGCTCATGCACTATTGATTTATAGTGCACTTATCATAACTAACTAGTGGATTTGTTCATGCCCTATTACATTGTGCAGTTATGATAAATAACTGATTGATTTGTGTTTATGCACTAATTTGTGTAGTGCACTGATGAGTAAGAAGTGACTTATGATATTATTATATATTTGATAATACAAGTTTGGTGTCAAAGACTTGTTTCCCACAGAGATTGGGTTAAACATTGGGATTATACAAGTACTTTATTAAGTCTTGTTACTATTAAGGTTGAAATAAGATAATTAATATTTCAGATTTGGTGACTCATAATATTAGACATCATGTCTACACTTGATTACTTTATTGAACAAGGGAAATCCCTTGGCAAGACAGGTGATAAGTTGGAAGAATATGCAACTACTCAATATGATAAGGCATTAAAGATGGAAGAGAAAAAAATGGAAATGGAAGCTGAACAAAAGAAATTGCAGATGCAGGTGGAGGAAAAGAGATTCCAAATGGAAATGGAAAAACAAAAAAGAGAAACAGAGGCAAAATCTGAAGAGAAAAAACTTGAAAGAGAAATAGAGGCTGAAAATAGAAGACTTGAAAAAGAGGCTGAAAATAGAAGACTAGAAATAGAGACTGAAAATAAGAGACTTCAGGCTGAGGCTGAAGAGAAAAAGTTACAAAGAGAGGCTGAGGCTGAAGAAAGAAGGTTACAAAGAGAGGCTGATGAGAGAAAAGCAAAAATGGAGCATGAAGAAAAACTCTTAGCTTTGGAGTTAGAGAAATTAAAGTTGATGAACATGGGTAATGCTAATGATGCAGATAAGGTGTCAGATAAGACTAATGCTAATAATTTCAAGCTTAATCTACCAGCATTTAATGCCTCAATTGATGATATAACATTTTATCTAGACAGATTTGAAAGTGCATGTAAGGTGCATAAAATAGATACATCACTGTATGTTTTTCATCTGTCCAAGATACTTAGAGGTGATGCTTTGACTATGTTGGGCATGGTAGATGTGCCTGACAAGAACAACTATGAGGTTGTCAGGGCAGTCTTGTTAAAAAAGTACCAACTTAACGAAGACGGCTATCGTCTTCAATTTAAAAATATGTTGCCAGAAACTGGAGTGGAATTCTCTGAATTCATATCAAGGATACGTCTTACTTTTTCACGATGGGTTGAGCTGTCTAAGACAGAAAATACATATGAAGCTCTTATGGACTTACTACTTAGAGACAAGGTTATGTCTTCTGTCAATGAATCTTTACTTTCTTTTCTTCATGAGCGTAAGCCTAAAAACATAAAAGAAATGGGAGAATACTGTTGCCAGTATGTCACTGCACATCCTCACGTAACTATTAGCAACTCTAAAGTAAAAGAAGGTCTGCCAGTTGCTTCGGCCAAAACTTCAAACGTAAGTTTCAAGGTACTCAACATAATATTAATAGAAAAAGCAACCGTAATGATGATCAGAATCATAGCAATCAATCACATGGTGATTCTTCTTCGAATAACTGGAGACAAGCTGACACTCCTCGTTATTATGGATCTAATAATTTTAGACATTTCCGCAAAGGTAGTCAGTATAGAGGTAACTATTTTTCGCGTAGACCTCAAAATCAATCTACTAGATTTTCAAATCAATATAGAGATGATAATGACAATTGTGGAAACTGGAACACAAACCAGGATAACAATTACAGGAGAGAAAATAATGATAATTTCAGAGGCAATAATGGTCGCGGTAGATCTCTTCATAAGAGAAAGAGATATCAACAGACAAACTCTGTACAACAAGAATCTCAGGGAGCAGATAAACAAATTAATAATAATAAAGACCATAATGCTATAGGATGTTCCTCTTTTGACTTTGGTAGAGCAAATAAATGTCCCCAATGTAGTACTTTGTTTGAACCAACTACCGTAACTACTTTAAGCTGTGGTCATCCTCTTCCAGCTCTTCCTGCTAATGTTGCGCATGACGGGAGAGGTTCTCTTATACTACATAAGGGTCTTGTAAATAGTAATCCAGTCTCAGTTTTGTTTGATTCTGGATGTACTACTGTTGGTGTTAGGCAATCTCTTGTAAATCCATCCTGTGCTACAGGAAAGGTCATCAAATGTGTCACATTTGGTGGCACTTTGGAAAAATATCCTACTGCCATAATACATATTGCTACTCCTTTCTTTACGGGAGATGTCCACGCGTGTCTTCTTCCAAATCCTATTGCGGACCTAATTATTGGTCGTATTCACGGAGTTAAAGAATGTACCCCACAGCAAATAGCTGTTTGGGAAGAGCAAAACATGGAAGCTACTAATGCAGTGGTCACAAGAGCACATGCTCTGGATCCACCTCGAACTTCATTAACTGATAATGATGAAGTAGGTAACCAAGATAGTCACTTGATTATTTCACGTGACTCATTTATAAAATTGCAAGAAGAAGATCCTTCTTTACAAAAATTCTTCATTCTAGCAAAAAAAAGGTGATCCAAATCAGAACACTAATAGAAAGTCTTGGATTTCTATGAAGAACGGCGTACTTGTGCGTATGGTACAAGACTCGTCTACGTCCAATCATTCACAAATTCTTGTGCCTAAGAGTATGAGATTGCAAATATTGCAACATGCTCATGACTCGCAATGTGCTGGACATATGGGTTTTTCCCGTACAAAGTCGAGGGTTCTTGCGGCTTTCTTTTGGCCATTTGTGAGCAAGGACATACGAATTTACTGTCGTTCTTGCAAAGTATGTCAGGAGGTCAAATCTAAAGGACCACGACATGCTGCGCCTATCCAGGCTGCTGACATTCCTATTCGCCCTTTTCAAAAAATGGCAATAGATATTATCGGTCCTTTTAGAATTAAGTCGGCCAGAGGACATCAATTTATCCTTACATGTGTCGATATGTGCACACGTTGGCCAGAGGCTATACCTCTCAAGAGCATCTCAACTGCTGATATCGCAGACGCTCTTTGGCTGATATTTTCTCGCTTGGGTTTTCCCGGAGAAATATTGTCAGACCATGGCACTCAACTTATATCAGACACTATGTCACAGGTAATGTCTATGCTACATATTTAAAGGTCTCTCAGCAGTATCTATCACCCAATGTCTAATGGGTTAGTTGAGCGTTTGAATAGGACTCTAAAAACTTTCCTTGGGAAGATAACTGAGGATCATCCTCAGGATTCGGACAGGGTTTTACCCGCGGCTCTCTTTGTTTATAGAGAGGTCCCCAATGAACAGACAGGGTTTTCCCCTTTTGAACTTGTCTTTGGTGCGCAACCGCGCGGCCCTATGTCTTTACTTCACGATCTAATCACTGCCGATAATATTAGCGATGAGACTCAATCTTCTTACGAGTATGTCATTGCTCTTAGGCAAAAGATCATCGAGGTTTGCAAACTAGCAACTTCTTCATCCGAATTTGCTAAAGAAAAGGCAAGGCAGTTTGCAAATAAAAATAGATGTCTACGACAACTTTGTCCAGGTGACAAAGCATTCGTTCTTCTTCCGTCAAGTTAAAACAGACTTCTTATTGCATGGAAAGGTCCATATGCAATAGTCTCCAAAACTTCCGATGTCGACTATGTTGTCGATATTGATGGAAAGCATAAAACTTTCCACATAAATATGCTCACGGAATTTCATGAAAGACCTGACTATTTGCAGCCTATTTTCCAGGCAACGGACAATTCTCAAGTACCTCATGGTCATTACTCATCCCTGTCAGTTATACAGGATGAGGAAACTACTTTTTCTGATGGCAATCTTCCACTTCCTATGGTCCCACTTCATTCTACGGAATCTTGTAAGAACGTTACCGTTTCTCCTAATCTTTCCGTTGAGGAAAATCGACAAGTTTCTTCGATGTTGCAAACATTTCAGGATGTTCTTACAGACATCCCGGGACACACACATGTCATCGAACATGACATTGTGCTTACTGACCATAATCCTATCAGAGTCAGACCCTATCCAATACCTATCCACTTTCAGTCAAAAGTCGAGAAAGAATTGGATGAGATGATACGATTGGAAATCATTGAACCATCCACTTCAGCATACTCTTCGTCTATGATTATTGTTCGAAAGAAGGATAATAACATTCGCATTTGCGTAGATTATCGCAAATTGAACCAAGTTACGAAGTTCGATGCTCTACCTATGCCTTCATTGGAAGAGCTACTAAATAAACTTTCTAATTCTAGGTTCTTTACCAAACTAGACTTGTCTAAAGGTTATTGGCAAGTTCCTTTAACTGAACGTGCCAAACCTTTTACAGCGTTTTCTACACCTAGGGGTTTATTCCAATGAAATTTCATGCCTTTCGGTCTTATGAACGCCCTGCTACATTCGTACGCATGATGCGGCGAATTCTCGCATACCGTACAGATGTCATAGCATACTTAGATGATATCTGTCTGTTCAGTGATTCCTGGGAAGATCACTATTTGGGTTTATACGATTTACTATCTACTCTTCGAAAGTATAACTTGACTGCTAAACCCTCTAAAGCCTTTATAGGATTTAGTGAGATTTCTTTCCTGGGTCATCGTGTTGGTCATGGTCTTTTAAAGACAGAGGACCACAATGTTTCAAAAATACTTAACATTTCTGTACCTAAGACGAAGAAACAGGTACGGAGTCTCTTAGGTTTGATCCAATTTTACGGACGATTCATTCCGAATCTGTCCTCCATTATGGCACCTCTTTCTACTTTATTGAAGAAAGGATCACCTAATCTGATCCGATGGTCTCAAGAATGTCAATCCTCATTGGACCAGGTTAAAACTCTATTTTCATCTCCACCTATCCTTAGGTTACCTACTATTGAGAAGACTTTTGTTCTTCTAAGTGACGCCTCGTCAACTGGGATTGGGGCAGCACTTATGCAGGAGTATTCTGATACTCTGCATCCGGTGATGTATATCTCTAGAAAATTAAATGCTGCAGAAAAGAATTACTCGGTTTTAGACCGTGAATTATTGGCTATGGTATGGTCTATTCTGAAATTACAAAGATTTCTTCTAGGCGCACATTTTATTGTGGAAACCGACCAGAAAGCTCTTACTGCTATTCAGAGCAAAAACTTGAAGAGCTCGAGGTCCACTCGATATGCCATAGCTCTTCAACCATTTCATTTCACGGAGCGAGCTATCCGTGGTTCGGATAATGTGATGGCGGACATTCTGTCCAGGTGCCCACACGATTCCACATAATTCTTCTGTCATATATATTTCCTGATATACAGTTCAATACTATAATGAGATATTAGCACATTTTTTTCTCAATTTTTGGGAATTTATAACATTGTACCATGTAATTTCCTTTTTTCTGTTACCAATTTGATCATAACAGAAGAAGGCTTAGTTAGCGATATACGGGCCAAAAGATCACATGGCCACATTAAGATATTATATTTTAATGATTGTATTAAGAGATTTAACATTTGTCTTAAAGATTTGTGTTATTGATATTTTCGCAGCACATCATTGAAGTCTGTGAGATTTTGTACATTGTGGAACTTTGAAGTTATCAAGTCCTGTCCTAGATTGGGAGCGGATGATGTCAACATCTTCTTGTATCGATTGTATTTATGTCTACGAGGAACAGCACATGTATTAGTAATGATTAATAATGCATTATTTAATGTACTCTTTGTTTGAATATGTGTAGTATTATAGTGCGGTATATCAGTATATTACACCGCTGTTTGCACAACACTTCATTGTATAATACTATGATAATATATTTAATTTCATAGATTTGTATGAGTATAATTTGACTTTCATTATGATGTTGCCATCACTGTGGCGTGTATTGGTGGCACCTTCCTGGAATATATATGCGTATACTTAGGTAATTTTTTTTCTCTAAGGATCTGAGATATAATCTCAGTTTCGCAATATATCCGCGCATCATACGTGCGTTAGGAGCCTGGGGTTTTTTCCGGCTCCAGGATTTTTTTTAAAAAAAAATGTTTAATTTTTTTCTCGGGAGGGTGTGGTAATGTTACGCACAGATCATTTTTTTCTAAAGTCATTGTATGATCATTTTTTTTCTCAAGACATTGTATGATCATTTTTTGCTAAAGACATTGTGTAAATAGATGGACTGAAATGTACACTTTAATTTGTTTCGGTCAAAGCTACATAACTCTGGATAATAGAGATTATTATTTAATATGTGTTACCTCCTCTTGTGTCGAGACACGGTCGGTCCATATTTTTATTAACGAAGTGTGACCATTCTCCTTATTTGGTAGTATTGGTCAACTGTTGTTGGAATGTCTGAAACCTGTGTTGAGGTCTCTGTTCATGTCCAAATAAGGCTCGATCTAGTTAAATCTTATCTGGAATGTTCCTAGATCGTCTTGCTATTTCAAGTGTATAGGTTCTGCGCATGTCCGGACGCGGGGCGTCTGGGAAGTTTCTTGATCTTGGGAGACGATGTAAAGCTGTGAAGCAGAAAGGACGCGTTTTGGCGTCTCTGTGATTTTGTTAGGGAATTAGGAGCCTTTTGTGAGTTAGTTATCTTACAAGGTCCTTCCCTTGAGTATTCAAATCGCCTGGAGGCGTATGTTTTCTGTGGTGTGGATTTTCGAACGAAGGTAATGCCTCATTTACATCCAATCTGTAACTTTACTTTATGTTTGACAATGGTCGATCTCTGCTCACGTATGCATTACAGAAAGGAAGGTTCTTCTAATAGATGTCACGCCCCAGGTATGTTCATACCTGAGATCTATATGTAAACGGGTCATACTCAGCCCGAAGGACAGTTTCATATTCTATGAACGTCGCTGTGTGTCAGCGATCACGTCTACGTCCAGGTTAGACTTAGGAATGCCTGTAAAGGTCAGTTCGACCTGCACTCCTGGAATGCGATCCTCGTGCGACTTAGGATTTGACTCATTTAGCGCATCTGAACAGTAGGAGGATTTTTTGATGTACTTTTGTATTTGGAGCCAACAATATAATTCCTTGGCGCCATATCATCATTTTGAGAATATGCCAAATGCATTGATGAACTATGTATGCTGATATTCGTGAATGTCATGACTTTGCTTTATTGTGAACTGGATGTAACGTACCTGTGCTTGTGGCGTCAGAAATAAATGATGAAAACGTCAAGAGCCGTTTGACCATTTATGACTTCACATGTCGTACCCTATGTGCTGTAACTCTATGAACTACATCACTATTATACACAGCAACAACAACAACACAAAACCAGATAAGACACCCTACATCTACAACTATAATTTTACTGGTGTCGATAGGGGTGGTAATTGAAGTCAGCCTAAATCCACCCTTATCAATGGTATTGCCTCCCCTGCTTTGCAGTAGTGGCCCACTAGTGGCCAAAACTCAAGAGTATCTTTTATAGGCTTCAATGAAGTTTATCTTTACACAAGATTACTCTTGGCAGAAATGTAGATTGAAGAGTAGTAAAGCTTCTATCACATGGGAGTCTTCACAAGATATTCAGAAAAGCGAAAACGGGGCTGGCTGTTGCTGAGCACGTTAATTCTGTTATCTGCCGACACCTTTTATGAAGAATGTAAGCAATGGTTTATTCTAGCTCATTAGGCCCCCACCGCTGAGTTACTCAGTAGAATTATTATTATAATATAGCTCTGTTTAGAGTGTGTGTTTAGTAACTTTGACTGAGACAAACATGTAGTACATTTAAAAGGATTGAATCGTAGTTAAATTTTGAATATTACAAATAATATTTAATAATCACTTTAGGTTTAACAGTTTAAAAAAATAATTTGAATATTTATGAAAAGGAGTAAAATATATGAAAGGGAAAAATGAAATGCCAATTAAAAGCGATCGGAGAGAAAAATGAAGAAGAAGAACTGATACTGCCGTAGGGCTGGAAGTGTGAGAGATCACACAAAAGGACAGGGACAGACATTTCGTCACAACGGTATACCAACACTACCATACATAAAAATTATGGCCTTTTTTTGTTTAAATAATGAAAGGTAAACGTAGTCTCATGACACATATTGCCATAGGGGAGTGAAGAGTTAAAGACTTCACTATACTATGTCCAGCTTGGAGAAGTGCGGTGAACAGTTCCCTTCCTCGCTTTATTACTTTCCTAGCTGAAGAACAGAGTCAGGTACCCAGTTGCAGCTCGGTAGACTGGAGAGTGACGCTCCCATGTTTCGAACCCATCACCTTTGCCGCGAGAGGCCAGTGCTCAACTATTCGGCCAATCGGACGCTCATTTTCTAATAATAGTTTACAGAAACTTATAACATCATGATTTCTGAAAACGTAAAAATCAAACTACGATATTTTAAATAATTCATATTGTTTATTACTTTAACCACCTTCCTCAGATACCTCAAACCTCAGAAATGAGGTATCTAAGGAAGGTGGTTGAAGTAACAAGAATAGACATGGTCCTCAACCAGACGATACGGCTGTTGTGAAACCCTAACAGTTCACGTTTGACATTTCTCACAGGATGGACTGACGGTCAAAGTTACACAACATGGATTCAGTGAATAAACCCGGCCAAGACGATTCAAAGGTTTATTCCTTATCATTATTTACAATAGAGTGAACTGTGTACATATCAATTCAGGCTTCACTCTCTGACATTCCAGGTCCGGCATCTTCTGTTATTGCCTGTGTCATTCATACTGCCCATAATTCCGTTGTCGGCTTTTAACTGCAGATATAATATTTCCTAGTGTGCTTTAACTATGATCCCCCACGGATACTCGAGAGGTTAAACTGCCTCGGAAACACACAATTCCTGAATAATATGAAATCTGCGCACAATTAAAATGGACAACTTGTCCTTCCACAGGCTCGACCAATGTCCACTCTCTAACTGACGTCACACGTTCACTCTCACGTCATCCTTAAAAACGCATATTTTAATTCTTTCATACAGTCTGCACAACGATAATTGAAGGAACGGGAAAACCTGAAGTCTTCAATGATTGTACACAGCTCTTAACAACGGCAAGGCCTCAAAACCCAGACTCTGCAGAGCCAAGTAGAACAGCCCCAACTATGATGGTTTGGCCATGTCTGCAGAATGGAAGAAGATCGACTACCACGACAAGTATGGGAAACTAAGAGCCAGGGATCCGGACCTCCAGGACTACCCAGAGTCCGCTGGAGGACAACATAAGACAGTCTCTGAAGGACCGAGGACTAGATTGGAACCAGGCCAGGCGGAAGACAGCTGATAAAAGGTGATGGCGCATTCTCTGGCAAAGCTCGACACCTCACGGTAGAAGAGGAACAACTAAGTAAGTAAGTAAGAAAAGATTGCGTTCCTGTCTCATGCAGTTCACTATTAAAGCGAATCTGTGTAAGTTAGCTTGTGAGATTTCACTGTGAATTAGGAAAAACGTACTGTTAGTTCTGGGAATACCGCTCTTTTAAATCCCGACAACAGAGGATTAGTCTGGGATTTTTATAACTTTAAAATTCGTTCTCTATTACTCCCCTTCACCCATAGATCTACACAAACGTCTCTTGTGAGCTAACGATAGATCGGGAACTACCTTAAGCCGACCATGGAATACGTCATCAAAACAGTGTCTTTGTTTTGTCACCTCCTCTTAGATATTCACTTCTTTCCAAGGTTTCGTCAAATCATATTTATCTGATCACATGTTCAACATTTCCCGTTTTCTGTTTCAAGGAATAGTTTTTTCCCTCACTTTATGTTGTTTCTGGACATCATTATGTTATTTCCGGGACACCTTTATGCTGTTTCCTGGACATCTTTATGTTGTTTCCTGGAGATCTTTATGTTGTTTCCTGGAGATCTTTATGCTGTTTCAAGGATATCTTTATGATTTTCCTAGACATCTTTGTGTTGTTTTCTGGATATCATTATGTTTTTTCCTGGTCAATTTTATGCTGGTTCCTGGACATCTTTATGTTCTGTCCTGGACGTCTTTGTGTTGTTCCCTGGACATCTTTATGTTCTTTCCTGGACGTCTTTATGTTGTTTCTTGGACATCTTTGGCTGCTCTGTTTCCATCCATTATAATCAATGCTAAATCACGTCCAGCGGAATGTTCTATTTACGAAATGTGACCAGCAGCATAAGAAGAAATCAAATACGAATTAACAAAGTCTGGCCTGTAACATCTTGAGTAGCAATGAAAGAAGAGATTTTAGCGCGTGGTCAGAATAAAAATTGACCAGCCACCATTACACGACCTGCGCACTGAACTCTAAAATATGCAAATACGCTTCACTGTATCGGAGCGGTAGGTAAGTGACGCAAGCGGAAGTTGAGACTGCCATACTGTACACCCTCATTTAGTGAGAAATCTTGTTATTTTAAGTACTCCTGAGAGACATGTTTGTATCTCGCAAGGAATCAAGCTGTAGCAGACCTGGCCAGTCGGTAATGTAATATTGCTAAAGTAAAATTGAGTATACCTCCACGAAACCTTTATACTTAACTGCCAATTGTGGAAGATGCTTAACTTTAGTTTTGAAATAAGTAACATAATAAGAATTCATATATTTTAAAATTTAAATATTGTTGTTTATACTACATTAAATGACATTCTATACTTATAATAATGATAATCATCGCCATCATCAGCCTTCCGCTCCACAAGAAGCATGGGCATTCAACAAACATATGCCAAGTCATTCTATCCTGTGCCATCAGCTCAAAACTGTAGGTTTTTCCATATCTTTCATTTTGTCCTCTTTCATTTCTGTCTCCAGTTCTCTTCTCCAGTTCTCTTCTCCAGTTGTACTTCGGCCTCTATCCAGTACATACACCAGAACTTTTGTTTACAAAAATTGTAATAAATGTCCAATAATTAGAAATTTAAATGGATGTTTTATTACTGATTGGGGAGCCGCGGTAGCATAGTAGTTAGTGCACTGGCTTCCTAGCTCAGTGGTCTATGGTTCGATCCCCAGATGAGGTGGGATTTTTTTAGGCCGCAAACGGCTCCTGGGTCGACCCAGCCCCAACTGGGTACCAGAGCAACTCGGGGAAAGTTAAGGCGGCCGGCGTGATGTTGACCACGTCACCCCTAGTGTGCCGATGGTCAAGAAAATATGGGACTAACACCATATTCCCAATATGCCTCAATGGGCGTGTAACGGGTTCCTTTACCTTTACCCTTTTATTACTGATTAACATATTCTCATTTCCTTGCATGAAATACATCTCACATTGAACCACCTCTGCTGTGACAGGCCTGGCCAGTCTGTAGCATAATATGGCAACAGTAAAATGGAGTATATTCCCGTCCCTCCCCCAACTATCATCATCATCATCATCATCATCATCATCATCATCATCATGTTTCCTTTGCGCACCTGACTGAGCATAAAGCTTTCATTGTAACTGGTGCCCTTGTAGGAACGCCTGTACCATCACTCATATGCTCTTACAGCAGATATTTCTGTGGGTATTTTGTTACATGATGAGGTTGTCAGGCACAAGCACAACCTCATATTAGTCGCCTTGTTCGACATGCCTAAGGGTGCCTTAGCCCTATTCTTTCTTTCTCTCTTCAGAGACCATCGGGCGTTACACAAGTTTCTCCGCCAACTAGACTTAACTGGTCAAATATGGAAGACACGTGACTTTACTTTATACATATGTGATATAATCTTAATAAAAGCTATAAATATTAAATGTTATATTTTATTAATTTTTTACTTTAATAAATAGTTTTGTATGAATATAACATTTTCATTAATTAATTAATGAATCCAAATAGCAAAATAATTGCAAGAATAATTGCGTAAACTAATTTTTGAAATATTGCTTCTAAAATAGTAGATATGCCCACTTAGGAACAAAAAAAAAAAAAAGTGGCCTCTTTTAAAACTTATTATGACCAGAAAAAAACTCTAATTTTGCAACTAACCACTGCTACTTCAAGCAGATCCAGCTGCTGTCGTCACCAATCAACCATAGAATTCAAAACTATTTTTGTTAATATATTAAGGAGATGCGCGTGATTGCGTCTGTAATCAGTCTGGGTCGTTCCTCGGTCCTAGAATTCGTTACTTACGTGGAGAGTTTGTGTTAATGACCCCTTCCCACGAAGCACTATTTTTGTGGTGCCTAATTGGCAGGGCGGTTGGTCAAGATTCACTCCCGTAATGAAGCGGCGCCACCGTTCTGATGGTCCTAGGTTCGAGTTCTGTTAAGTCTATCGCTTCTGTTGTTTTTCTGTTGTTAAGTTTCCTATTTCTTTATATCCTACGAGTGCCTCTAATTACCCGTTAATGTGTATTTCTTTATTTATTTAATTCTCATTGCCGAGTTGAAGGAGATACGTCAAGTTTGAATACGAATTTGTGTACCACTCCTGTAAGAAAAGCAGAATACTGTCAAGGATGTAATAAAGAACAGAGGGAAATATTAATATACTAGCAAGTAACCCGTCAAGAAATTATGGGAAAGAACTTGGGTGTACACTTTCTGAACTTGCCTCATGGGGATGGCTCAATTTCTCCATTGCTCAGTTTCTTTAATTCTTTTCCCTTCCACTGTCACCTTCCACTGTTACCTTCCACTGTTACCTACTGCCGAGCAAGTACATAATTAAATTAAAACTTTGAGTCATTTTAATAATTTAGCTTTTTTTTTTTAGTTTTTAAAAGTTTCACTATTTTAAACTGTCATGCAAGAATAGCATAAAATATGACTAGAAGCAGTTAACTTTGCCCTCGTCTATATGAATAAATTATACGAATATTTATAAATGGCAGCAATAGATTACGCTGTTCATGTCTAATCAGTGAATCCGTGAGTCCGTCCTTCTGTATGTATTTTAGTTTATCTGTACTGCAACCCATTATAAGCTATCATTTTTCTGGAATTCGAGGAGTGTGAGAAATAGAAGGCGACTTTAAGAACACCCGGAGAACGGAATTTAAGACAGAATGAAAGGAATAAAGAAAATATGAAAACACGTTGAAAGGATGGCATAGTGCAGGAAAGCTTGGCACAAATTTATTCAAGACCTATCCTTCAGATGGAGCTGAACAGTAGTGATGGGCGATGACGATGATGGTGCACTTTATCTGGGTCCGGAAGTGTAAGTCGATTGCTAGTTTAAGTAAATGGATATACTCCTTTTTACTGTTGCTATATTACTCTTCCGACTGGCCAGGTCTGTCACAGTGAGGTGGTTCTTTGTGAGACGTAGCAGAGATGATGATTGGCGATGATGATGATGCAATATTTCTGTGCCCGGAAGTGTCATTGAATTGCCAGTTCAAGTTTAGATTAGCCGGCCAACCTCATCTTGAATCAAGATGGCCAGGTCTAAAAGCGAACGTATATAGAGATTTTATTTATCGATCTGGCCACTTGAGAACTGGAATAGAATTGTAATGCCTAATCAGCTCGGCTTTAAGATGGCTTCTCTCCGGGCTATAATCTTGTCTGTTAGACCTGAATTTGTGTATATTCTTGCCGCATGTCGTTCAGTTTTGTAAAAAGGTCATGAAATCTTACATTTAAAAAAAAGTAATTTTCCGCAATGCCCGCTGCTGTGGGTTTGTGCGAGAAGCTTGTGCTTGTATTCAAAAGTGTGAAGGTGTGAGTAGGTAAATGTGAGGAATAGCAGAAAAAGTGAGAAGAAAGAAAGAGCGAAGCAAAAGGGAAAAGAAATGAAGTTGAAAAATATTTTTTAAAGGAGTGAAACGAAGAAAATAAGTTGCAAGAATAACACAACGAAATAATAAATCATTGTCAAATTTGACGGCTAATATTATTTTAAAAAAAATTAGTCTATCATTTCAAATGTAGCCTTTCCTTCTATATACTGCCATATCATAATGATTTTGTTTATTGGTCGATTTCTTAATATGAAAACGGTATCGCGCATTTTCTTCAGGAAAACAACAGTAATGAATTAAAGAAAAATCACAGTGAATTATGGGCAGAGAAAAGCAATTGTGTCGTCCGATACTGCAGATCAAAATACTATCGGTTCAACCAATTGAAAATCGGACAGACAGACATCTGCCAATGTGGGGATGAAAGTCAGACAGTAGAACGTATTCTCCTAGACTGTGAGCTTCATGACAGGAGCAGAGTTGCAACAAGGCTTTCTCCAACCTAGTTGAGAAAGAAACTATTTGGTGGCCAACTTTATGAGAGAGATAAAATAATTGGAGAGAAGAGGAAGAGGATGAGGAAGAAAAAGTAAAAGAAGAAGAAGATGTAAAAGAGGAGAAGAAGAATGAATAGATAGAGGAAGTAGATGAAGAGAGTAAGAGAGCGTAGAAGAAGAGAAAAAAAAAGAAACGACTTGTTAACATAAATCTTGGTATGGCCACTTCATCTTTCTTGTTTCATGTGCTTCTATTTTTAAAAGTGGCCTTTGAGCATCTTGCAGGTTCGGCACAACAACTTGATATCAAGTTGACAAGAAGAAGAAAAAGAAGAACACGATACACAGAAACAGCGTCAAATTATCATCATCTTTGGGATGCTACGTGGCCTAATTGACAGGGATGTCTCTCTCTCTTAATTCTAATTTGTCGTTTGGCGGCGTCAACTGATTTTGGAATCGCTTAAATACGTGAGACGTATTTTCATGTTTCTTTGTTTTTTGTTTTTTATTATCTGACGTACTGTATACCTGCCAAGTTTTGTTTTTCTAAGTCAGGGGTCGGTAACCGGTCATTCGTGATCTGCCGATAGTTCCCTTGGGATCACTTGATGGATTTTGTGGTTTTTGGGAGAAGGGAAAAAATGAATTTTTGACCTATGTAAATTTCGAACTCGTCGGCACTTAAAAACGCTCCCACACATCTTTTCCCCGGGTTAATGACACTTTCACCAAGGACTCTCACTTTCACGTTCCAAGCAACGAAAAAAACAAACCCGCAAGCTATCTTACTAAAATTCACTTTAGTCGTAAACTGTGTAAGATAGAAAGCTATCTTTTCTTTGAAGTTAACATTCAGTTATTGTTATTGTTGATCAGAATGGACGTCACTACACTCCGGGCAAACCCATAGGTGCTCATTCTCTCTCAGCAAACGTCGAAGGGTATGAATGCTGACTGTTCCTGTTGCGCGTTGGTTGCATACACGCCGGATGCATCCTCTCATTCATTCCTTCTGGTCTTGCATATGATGCCAAATTCCAGCAATCTTAGCCTTGATGATTCATCGATTGTAGTGTCATTCTCTAACAGGCGATCATTAATTGCCCTCAGTATCTCTCCCTTATCCATATCCAGCGCACCTTCTATGGGTGCTCTTGAAGCTAGTCTATCAGCTCTTTCGTTGCCGCGTACCCCTGCATTACCAGGACAGTAGATCCACATTAGTTTCTGAAGATTCGAGCCTTCTATGGAGGTTTTTCATTCATGTCGGAACCATCCACTTTGGACCTTCTGAAGCATGGACTGTGAGTTTGACACAATTTAACATTTGGCTAAATTCCCTTTAGTGTGGCAGAGATTGCAGTAACATATAGAGTGCATTGATTCCAAAAATTCCACATACTCGAAAAACTGAAAACAGACATGAGTTTATCCATGTAGATCTTTTAAGATCTCAGCGTTTCTAAAGTAGATCCTTAAAGATCCTGGGTTGTCTACTGCTGTTCTAATAAGCCAATAGCTCGGGCGACGTTTAGTTGATATGAGCGTCATTGGTCGGGTTTGTATTTGATTTTGAGATAAATGTAACCAAATGGCATCAATCTAGTTTCTCTCATGATTTCTTCTTCTTCTTCTTCTTTGATCCTTAGCCGCCGACCGTCAAAGCAGTCAGTGGCCATCGCGCCTAGTGGCGTCTTGTAGGGCAACAACAAATTGATTCCACTTTGCTCGGTCGGTGGCCATCCTTCGTACAGTGCCCCAACTCTGGTTCATTCCCTGCATCTCAGCCTCCACAGTCCTCCGCCAGGTTGTTTTTGGTCGGCCTCTCTTTCGTTTTCCTTCAGGGGTCCAAAGCATAGCTGTTCTTGTGATGGCATCAGGGTCTCTTCTGAGGACATGACCAACCCAGCTCCAGCGTCTGCCAGCTATGATGGTGTGCATGTCCTCTTGCTTGCTACGAGTAAGCAGATCTTGGTTAGTGATGGTATTCGGCCAAAAGATTCGGTGAATTTTTCTTAGGCATGTTGTGTGAAAGGAGGACAATTTCGACATTTCCTTCTCTGTAACTCTCCAGCATTCCGCACCATAGAGAAGCACAGAAAGCACACAGCTCTGATATAATCTTAATTTTGTGCTTGTGCTGTATTGGGAGGACTTCCAGATGTTGTTTAGGCTAAAGAAGGCTGTTCTTGCCTTATTCATTCTGATGTTGATGTCTTTGCCTGCCCCGCCGTCTGGTGTTACTATGCTTCCTAGGTATGTGAAGGTATCTGTCTGTACCAATTGCTGATTCCTTACTGATATGGGCTCAGGGTTGCTCACATTGAGCGTCATGACCTCAGACTTCTTTAAATTTATGTTCAAGCCCACCTGCTGGCTGAACTTGTTAAGTCTATCCGTTTTTTCCTGGATGTGTTGATGTGAATGTGCTAGTAGTGCAATGTCATCTGCATATTCCAGATCTTCCAATGTAGAAAATGTTGTCCATCTTATTCCTCTTGGACTGCCCTCTGTTGTCTGGCGCATCACCCAGTCTATGACTGTTAAAAATAGAGTGGTTGACAAGGGGCATCCCTGTCGTACTCCTGTTCTCATGATTTATTGTTGCGTTTATGTTGATGATAGTCATCGAATGTTTGTAGGACAGTTGATGTGCAGTATACTCACAAGGGAAGATGATATTTTCATCATCATTATCATCATCAACACTATCATCATGAGTATCATCATCATCACCATATCGTCATCATTAGTAGCATCATCACCATCATCATCACCATCACCACAACCCCCACCACCATCATCATCATCAACACTATCATTATCATTATCATCATCATCATCACCACACCATCATCATTATCATCATTGTAGCGGGAGGTTATTTAAAATTATTTATTATGTAAGAGTATGCCAGTAAAGAGTTCTGACCTTACAATTAATACCCAGTCTTAGAAATAAGCACTGGTGTATTGTTATCATAAAATATAATCAGACTATGAAAATCCTGGCCCAGTTGGTAAGAAGTAGTACCAGGATTTAAGGTGTCACCTCCCTGTGACTATCTTATGATTACTTATATTCTAGGGGATAAGTAAAATGTACATTCACTGAACCCACAAAATGGAAGAAGTGAATAAATCCTCAGGTACAGTTAAAATAGTTTAATAATTACACTAAAATTCTATTTCTACTAGTTGGAAAAGAGTATACACATATGTATTAAAATATTCACACAATTACTATTATTGTCTGTTTAGACTTCAAGATCTTAAATAATAAAGTTACTGAAATCACTGTTATTAGTCCTTTGAATTTAAGGATAACTGTCATCAGTTGACTGAGTTTCTGTATGGTTAATTATTGTTTTCAACTATTGGCTGTTTCACATGTATAGGTGGTCAGTGTCAAACAGGACACTTATCTTTCCAACTTGATACTGCTGAAACTGAACTGTCCTTTGCTGATATCAGACTTGGTAGGCCCAACAGTAGGGATGCCAATGACCAGTTGAAGTTCACTCTTTGGGGTCCTGCACTTTTGTGGGATTGCCTCTGATGAACGACACAGGCTTCTGATACTGGACTGTCTGGTTTGAGTTATTTCATGGAACCTGCAACATATCAGCCTTGGCTAGTATCTGGCTAGACTTGTAGCTGACTAGCACAGATGTCAGACCAGTCAGCCATCAGATGTCACCGTTATACAATCATAGTAAGTAAGGACATCATTTCAGTGATATAGCATTAATATTAACATTTCAATTAAGTGTAACTGACTAGCACATAAGTCAGACAAGTCAGTCATCAGGTGTCAAAGTTATACAGTCATAGCAAGTAACATCATTTCAATGATACAGAATTAATATTAACATATCCGTAATAAACATCATCTGGTTTACTCTGCTCCTATACATCCTTTTCTGATCTATAACTTGATCCTTCTAAATCATATCAAGTACAAATTCAAATACTGATGCTATCTTAGCAACTACCCAAAATTAATACATAAAATAAATAAAGTGAGTGACCACGTGATCAGGTTGCTTTCTACTGAAACTGGCTGTAGAACACTCCCATTTACCAGCTGTAAATGGGTACAAAGTTGTGCGCTCGAACTAGGGAAGGCAAAGGCAGCGAGGAAGGGGACTAGTCACCTTAACCTCGTAAACTGGGATCTTCCACGAAGAAGTTTCTAACACTTCATTTCCCTATGACAATCTCTGCCATGGGACTGCCTTTATCTTCGTAAGCGATAAAGCAATATGATAAATATATCTTCATTAGGCTGTGGGGCTATTTGTGATTAATTTTTGTACAAGCAACAATCATCCACAATGCACATGTTTAGATCATATTAAAAATACAATACATTATATCAATGACTATTATACAGGCATATTTTGTGAATTCTATATGAACCTGAAATAACAAATATTATACACGGTAGTTATCATAATTTCGCTTACCCTCAGACTTCAGATACTGGACTTAAAAATGTTTCTGGCGATCCGCTCACAATTCATGGGTAGTGGCGAAACTCTGCCTCCAGTCTGTCTCAAACCTCTTTCGTTGTCTGTGTCTCAGTTTACCGCTACGCTTTATATACGATAGCGCGGACGTATCGGAGAGTACCGACGTCACAGCTTAAACCTAGCCTGAAAAATCCTCCCCGAACAGTGATTTCGGCTGATCTGTGCGTCGACTGAAATTTTGCCTTTCTCATTCTCGGCCTATATAATACCCATATTGTTCCATCTTATCTAGTTTTATACAGTTGATAATTCTCTATCTTCCTATCCATGTAATTTCCCAAACTGTTATTTGTTGATTTTAATATTTAGAACAGAAGTGGGTTTACCAGCTGTTAGCGTAACTGTGGGCAGTCGAAATACGCATATATCTCCGTAAATGAGAACTTCCTACCGTTCCTTCTTATATGCAGTTATACACAATCCCTCCCTGTACTGAAATGTAAAATCCTTTTCATACTGATTCCCTTCTGCTTTTATTTATCCTTGGCGATTTCCTCTGTCTGATACACATTTCGCTGATACGCCGCCATTTTGAAAGCGATCAATCGATCGTTGACGGGTTTATAAATCTAACTGAAAACGTTTGCAATGACTTGAAACCAATTTTGCGACAATCATCATCACGATCATCATCATTATTATCATCATAATAACTATCATCATCATCATCACTTTATCATTATAGTCATCATCATCATCACCATCACCACAAACACCACCACCATCATCATTTTCCTTATCGCTCTTTCTGAAGCATGGTGCTACCGCTGTAGCTTACCTCTTGGCAGGAAGCCTGCTCCAAACATTCATTGACATGCCTTGCTGCCCTGGTTTCTATAGCTCTTTTACGTGGTGAGTTTATCAGCCTCATGCACAACCTCATATTAGTTGCCTCCTACGACATGCCTGAGGGTGCAGTTGTCATATTCTTTCTGTGTCTCCTCAGAGAACTACCAAGGTCACAAGGACACTTTAAATAAGTGTAAATAGAAAGAAAGACAGACAAACAGGCTGACACGAGACAGAGATACAGGCAGACAAATTTAGACCAAGAAATGAAGAAACGTAATAAATAGCTATTGATTTGCACACAATTGTCTACACGCCAGTTTTAGTTACCCTCTGTAGTCAGAATCCGCCACCAGACCATCTGGATGTTTGCTCAACTCCCAAAGTCCAACCTTCGAGCGCCTAAGGCAGTCCCATCGTCATGGATAACCATGCCGTGGCATCTTATAGTCTAATTCTGTTACACTAGTGGTCTTCAAACTTTTTGGACGAGCGACAAGTTTTTCAGTATTTGAGCATGTCAAGAATGTGTACCGCCCATATAGTTCCCCGGGGTGTCTGTAAGGGGGGTACAAGGAAAAAGGAGAAGATATCTACCGTTACCCCCTCAATAAAATATTACAATGTGTTACTAGTCAATTATGATTTTTAAATACTGTAATATCAGTTCAAATGTTCTAAATGTGAAACAAATTTTAAACAATATGTTTATTATTACTCACTCAAATTTATTTGTCTCAAAAATATGAAATTATTCCCCAAATTACTAATTGTCTGTGTGAAACGTTCTATTACGGACAATAAAAAAATTCCTTAACCTTTTCAGGAAAATACGGAAAATTCGCGAATTTGCACCATAAATACTAAATTGAACACCTATTAAAAGACCACGCAGGCCTTTTAATTTGTTTCGGGGTTCATTGACCATTGATCTTAAGTCATGATACGCTTAACTACAAAGATCCAGTGAAGTAGAAATGGACTAGAAAGAAATGGCATGACCATAGTAGCATCAGGACATGTTAATATTTTTAAAGAACAAGAAAAATTAAACAGAAAATTTCAAAGTAAAACAATTATTTGCTTAAGAAACTGAACGGTTTCCTCTACGCCTATATTAAAGACTACGCATTGAGCGCCCAACTGTAATCCAGCTTGAATAAAGAAAATAAAGAAATTACCAAGAATAAGATTTTAAGAACAGAAGTGCATTGAATTTTGTAATATGTTACAGTGAGCATCACTGGGAGAAATTATAGTGTGATCCAACGCAGTAGCATAAAATCGAATCCCGTACTAGTACATGGGTGGGGGAGGTGCCACCACCATGAGACCTCGTCCATCTTCAGACATTCGTAGTGTCGACTCTGCCTGTCACAACTTACTTTGTTCATCTTTTATAATTAACCACTGTTTCAATTTAATCGGATAAAACCCGGATTTAACCTCTTCTCATTATTTCCCACTATTTCCAACTACCAAATACACCAGTTATTCACACTTGATACTAGTTTCCTCTGACGATACGTCAAGGCTTCAAAGCCCAGCCCCTGCAGACCCAAGTGGAACAGTTCCAATTACGATGACTTGACCATATTTGCAGAATGGAAGAAGATTGGCTACCCCGACAAATATGGGAAGCCAAGAGCCAGGGATCAAGACCTCTAGGACAACTCAGAGTTCGCTGGGAGGACAACATTAGACAATCCATGAAGGACCGAAGACTCGATTGGAACCAAGCCAGGAGGAAGACAGTCGATAGGATAACATGGTGGTCTCTCTGGCATAACTCGGCACGCACCTCAGGTTAGAGAGATGACGACTTAGTAAGTAATGAATTACTTGTTTCATCTAAATCAACCAGTGTTGCCTGACCACTAAGGAGGTACGGGCAGTTGACGTAACTGGCAGTCCTTCCCAGGACAAGCGATTTTCAGGACTTTCGTCATGCTAGCAAGAAAGGATAATTTTACAAATTATTGTTTAAAATTTTATCTTTTTAAATGTTAAAATTTTTCAAAAATAACAGTAAGCACACAGTTATCTTATTTAAATTTAAACATTGAGGATGACATAACGGAGTGTGGAGGAGAAGAAAGATGTTCTAGTGTTTCATTTTTGTTGTCTATTTCTTAGAGTTAGAGCGTCCGATTAGGAGAGTGGTTAGAGCTCTAGCCTCTAGCGGCAAAGGTGTCGGGTTCTAGGCAAGGTGGCGTCACGCTTCAGTCAACTCCGCTGTAAATGGGTACCTGACTCTGCTCTTGAGTTAGAGGAAGGCTGTGAAGAAGGGGACTGTTCACACCACCTCTCGATGCTGGACATGGTATAGTGAAGTCATACTTTGCTCCTCTACGACATTATATGCGTCTACGTCTGCGTGTTCTTTGGGTCCTTAACTAACAAAGCAGTCAGTGGCCACCACGCCTAGTGGCGTCTTGTAAGGGAAAGGGAGGATCACGTTACACGCCCATTGAGGCATATTGAGAATATGGTGTTAGTCCCATATTTTCTTGACCATCGGCACACGAGGGGTGATGTGGTCAGCATCACGCCGGCCGCCTTAACCTTCCCAGAGTTGCTCTGGTACCCAATTCATAAGGCTGGGTCGACCCCGGAGCCGTTTGCGGTCTAAAAAAATCCCACCTCAATTGGGGATCGAACCATGGACCACCGAGCTAGGAAGCCAGTGCACTAACCACTATGCTACCGCGGCTCCGGCGTCTTGAAGGGCAGCAACAAACTGTCCCCATTTTGCTCGGTCGGTGGCCATCCTTCCTGCCGCGCCCCAACAACTATGGCTCATGCTTTTCGTCTGCGTGGGATTACGTTTACCTTTTTTTCTTTCCCTTAGAGTTAACAATTTACAGAGTCTCAAGACATCGATTTCTGGTCTCGGTTAGAGAGACCTGAAAAATAATGGATACGTGGTATAATCACTGACGTGGACTCTCATCCCCTCTCTCTAAATTAGGCTGATCCTATGTCAGGTTCCAGTAATAAGAACCGGGAAGAGACGCTGGACATAAGGTCAATGGACGTTAGGTGTGCAGAACTTCCAATCACGGTGGAGATTAAATGAATTTGTGATTCATCATCGCAGAATCAGGCTCATGAAGTTTGTCTGCTTTTAATTTTTTTTTTTTTAAATCGATCTGGATTAGTATTGATCTTGGATGGAAATAACAAGTGCAGGATGCTGCTGTTTGTCATAAACGCCATTTTGTTATAGCCTTACGTGGAAACATGTTCGGAATTCTTAAATGTGCTGGTGGCGACTTATAATGGTAAAAGTAAAGGCAGTCCCATAGTAGATACTGCCGTAGGGCTTGGGTGAGAGTGGGTGAAGTGTTAGAGACTTCACTAT
Source organism: Oreohelix idahoensis (assembly GCA_024509875.1). Classification (NCBI taxonomy): domain Eukaryota; kingdom Metazoa; phylum Mollusca; class Gastropoda; order Stylommatophora; family Oreohelicidae; genus Oreohelix; species Oreohelix idahoensis. The sequence continues at coordinate 108,759 of JAMPIV010012557.1, forward strand.
ACTAGGTCCAGCATCGAGAGGTGAAGTGACCAGTTCCCTACCTTGCTGTCTATACCTTTCCTAACTCAGGTGCCCGGATGCATCTGGGTAGATTGGGACGTAACGATACCGTGAATAAAATCCAGCACTTTTGCTGGATATATATATATATATATATATATATATATATATATATATATATATATATATATATATATATATATATATATATATATGTATGCCTTCTTAATCCCTAGGTAGCGTGGGATCACGGCCTGTTGAGGGTGGTGTAAGCGATGCGGGTGGGGGGGGGGGGGGGGGGGGGGGAACAGGGGACACCACAAGTTTTTAAAAAATGTGGAAATTATAGTGATCCAACTAAATTGTTTACAATTAACCCTCATAAATGAACAATACAGCATAGTAAGGGTGAGGGGTGGGGAGAGGGACATCAAAACGAAACCTCGCACCAGCTTAAAAAATCCCTGGGGCCGGCTTTGCACGACACCACCAAAGTAATTGGCTTTCTTGAAAGAAAACTGCGCTAAAATACTATGTAAGGTTTTCCATGGGTGGTGTGATAGAATAGGGCGACTCTTCTCGATCTCTGTTTCACTACGGCAATATCAGTTACATTTTTGTACTGATTTTTATTGCGTGCTTTCAATTGTCGCACTTTCTTTCTTTCTTTATCTGCTATGTGTAGAACTAACACACGCCCGTGGACAATTGGGCTTAACTTTATTTCCTGGAACACTGTGATGTCCTTCTCACAACCACCTTCTTCACGACTGCAATGTCTGAACACTGCTTCAGAACTCTTTTGATTTAAGGCAAACAGGTAATTTTTGCCTCGAGCTTGCAGCTTCAGTAGTACGTATATTTTGGTATGTGGCTCACTGATTGTTTCACGATGGAACCCTGAAATTAAGAGGATTAAGGCCTCCTTAGTACATCATACACCTATCTCCATCTCTAAACAATTAAACATTATCAACAGTTTCAAGATCAGTGGAGTTGCTAGATAAAAAGCTATCGTTCCTATCTGATTTGGTGCCCTATTCATCATCAGGTAATCTTCAAACATCTGTTTGATACATTCCTTGTCATAGAAGAAATTATAGTTAATTATATAAAGTCATGTGCAAACACTGTGACTTGCTGAAGACGGCCAGTGGTTTTCTGGTCTTACATCATAATAATATCATATTTTATTTCCATCTATATCTTTTCATTCTCTCCCAAAGTTTAAGAAAGCCTGCCTGGCTTTTAATAGAAATGGTAATCTTACCTACTATCACTTGTGGCATACACAAAGTGTTGAGTTTGGCGCCTTTCTGGTTTAGCCTCTACCCATCAATAATGCATACACATTCAATAATACAAATACACATTCAATCCTAATAATGGTTATATAAATGTTTATCTTACCGCATCAATGAAATATTTCACAATAAGTATGTTAACCGGCGATCAATGGTCACACCCTGATCGCCGCTGGTGCAGAACAGCGAAGGTAATGTCTCAAGAATTCCTTGCGTCTGATGCTAACACTACTTCTGAAATTTATTTTCGAGTGGCGTCCAACACTGGCTTCAGATCGTTTTTATCACTACTGTTAGTCTATTCTGCCACAGCCAATCGAATTATGTTATGCCTCACTTGTCTTTTTTTCAAAATAAATTACACTTTCAAAATTGTAACGGCCCCCCCCCCCCCCCCCCCCCCCTTTCCCAAGACTGGCAAAGTTGAGTGAGGACATCAATGAGTCTGTCTCTTTGTCTTTTCTTTACAATATTTCTGTTATTATCTAAGCGTTTTTACTGTAAGATATTATAACATTATGTGTAGTATTATCTTCTAATAAACAAATATTATCATTTTATTTGTCAACTGTCCTTGCTTTTATTTTATTATTCATCGAGGTTTCTTGGGCGACCCTTTTTCTACCCTTCTCACTTTCATTATCACACTGCATAAGCTATCTTTTCAAATATGCCTCCATGCAAATCCCCCATTTACATTTCTCTCTCTCTCTCTCTCTCTCTCTCTCTTGCGTGTACGCGTTTTGCCTAACGCAAAACGGTTTCGTTAGATTTAAATTGTCACTACGGGTAGGAGACAAAGCTGTGGGTTTCCTCTCATTCAATAGCAGATACTTTTGGGAAAAAAAAATATGCCATAGCAACAACGTAACTAACGCCAAGTAGTTTTATTCAAACTCCCAACCATTCATTCACGTTTAGTGTTAGACTAAGCAAGGTTGTGACGTCAGCTGTCGCCTGTCGTTCTAGTTCGAGATTAAAAAACCAACGCTTGTCAAGGTTGCATTTTTCCGTCTCTCATTTCACTCCTCCGTTTCTTTATTCTATCGCTCCGTTTGAAACTAACTATGCATTTCGGTCTGTCAAAAGGCTTTTATTTTAGTGGCAATGGGTATTGCGGAGAGGGGAAAAGCTAACAGTTTTGTGTGTCGTTTACTATGGCGTTACTGCTTGTTAGAACCAGCACGATTGCGGGCGATGGTGATGATGTTGAACACAACTCCCTATTTTATCTCTATAGTATTTGAATTTATAAGCAGTAATGTTTTATCTATTTGATCGGGGTATCAGGGATCTTACTACAGTTACATCTGAGGCACATTGTCGTATGAGTTTACAGATATGTTGGTAAGTTCGCCTGCCAAGAATCGGATGTTTTATACCATATATGGGAAAGGTGACCTATAAATTACGTTCAAAATTTTTTCATGTCAGAAATGTTTTAAATCCCCCCCCCCCTTTCCCTTCCAACCAGCATGTTTGAAAATGATTGGAGCTTTTGAGTAGCCCCATAACAAACAGATGCGGGGGAGGACAGTGAATATAACTTGACACGCTTCAGTGTTAAGACACTGTGAGTTTCACGCTTGCCAAGACACAACCAGACTTGCCAGAAGTTAGAATTCAGAATTTCCATTTATCGGGCCGGACTTTGTGGAACAATCTTGAAGAACCTACATAGCCCAGGAAACCCATTTTAATAATGAAGGCTGAGGAAACTGAAGCACACGAAGTCATAGAAGGAATTTACTTATAAAAAGTAACGACCCCAAGAACACACGTAAGAGGCTTAATCAAGTTCCTTAACATCATTCATCTGAGCAAAATATCTGTGAGCCAGGATTGGCGTAAGTTGTCATTTTACATTCTATATTTTTCATTACTAACATTTGAACTAATATGTATATATTACCATGTGAATATTAATATTAATATTCACATTGTAATATGTACATATTATAATATGTGAAAATCGCTAGTGGATATCCAAGTTATTTGAGGCTGGCAAACTCAGCGTTTAGAATGATGATTTCATGAACCACCACTGCAGGGGCTGGTGACTGCTTTATTGCTAGTCTCTTAGAGAGAGCTAAAAAGCATAAGTGAGTTCCAAGTTCCATACAGAGCAGGGAGGGAAAGATGAAAGAAATGATGTACATTCTAAGTATAATACTTATAGTTTCAAACCAGTGTAAATGTCTATGTAAACATATTCACTGTAAATTTAATGAAAGTTTCAAACTTTTCAATCAGTGTAAATGTAAATGAAAACAGATTCAGTTTATATTGTGAACACTTTTCAAACAGTGGAGATGTAAATGTAAACATATTCTATCTGTACTATTAACCTTTTCATTTAAAATAAGGATAAAGCTATTCAATTTAAATGTAAAGAAAGTTTTCTCTCGATGGATTAAATTTAATTCTCATCGAGGGTAAATTCTGAGATAAATGGGATGGTGGAATAAGAAAGGGGACACAAAAGTATGTGTTGGGAAAACGCAATACTCAGGAGAGCGTTTTGTTTCTATTCTTGTACCATAGTTGTTGGTGGTACCAGCAAGGTATTAATCTCTGGAACAAAATGAGGGTAGAAGTGGACAGACGTAGAAACGCAGGACCAGCTTGGCAGTTACTCCTTGGCATTTATGGGAACGTGCTGTACCTTTAATCTTGACCAGAGACGCGAAAACTCCAGTGACCTATCTGCACATGACTCATCAGCGGGAGCAGAAACCACTATTGGCAGCTAAGTGAAACATATAAGCTGCCAAGGTGAACTTTTTTCATAAAACCTACTATCAGTCAATGATGAACCTTTTCTTTTAAACTATTCAGTTATTTTAACCCTTGTTAAAACTAAATGATTATTAAATCTGTTATTTGTAATTATATAAATTTAACTTCGATTAAATCATTTTAAATGTACTGCATGTTTGTCTCAGTCAGTTTACTAAACACACTCTAAACAGAGCTATAATAAGAATTCCACTGAGTAAATCAGAGGGGAGGGCTTAACGAGCTGAAACTAATAATTGCTTAATCCTTCACAAAAGTTGTCGGCAGATCATTCTCGTAGAATTAACGTGCTCAGCCAATGCAGCATTGTTTTCGCTTTTCTGAATATCTTGTGAAGACTCCCTTTGGGATAGAAGCGTCATTACCCTTCTATCTACATCTCTGCCAAGAGTAATCTTGTGCGAAGATAGACACCTTTGACGACAAACTTTAGATACTCTTGAGTTTTGGCCACTGTCGGACCACTACCTGTCACGGGATTGATTGCCTCCCTTGCTTTGCAGTAATAATCCACTAATTGTCACAATGCAAGCGTATCTAAAAGTAGGTCGCCCAAGGTATCTGTCTTCGCGCAAGATTACTCTTTGCAAAGATATAGATAGAAGATGAATGGCGTTTCCACCTTATAGGAGCATTCACAAGATATTCCCAGAAGTCAAGAACAAAGCGCTGCTTAAGGGCTGAGCAAATTTGTTAACTTATTATCTGGCCCGTCGCCTTTTGTGAAGGGTTTATGCAATGGTTCTGGCCCGTCAAGCCCCCAGTTGGAGTAATCCAACGAATGCCCTCTTATAAGTAATTGCTCCATATATATATATATATATATATATATATATATATATATATATATATTATATATATATATATATATATTATATATATATATATATATATATATATATATATATATATATATATATATATATATATATAGATATATATAGATATATATATCTTTATTATATATATATATATTATATAATATATATATATATATTTATAATATATATATATAGATTATATATATAGATATACATATATATACATATATACACATATACATACATACATACATACATACATACATACATACATACATACATACATACATACATACATACATACATACATACATACATACATACATATATATATATATATATATATATATATATATATATATATATATATATATATATATATATATATATATATATATATATATATATATATATATATATATATATATATATATATATATATATATATATATATATATATATATATATTTATCAAGAAAGACTGGCTCTTACGTTTGCTTTCGTGCATATAAACTGGATCAACAATTATTGTTTAGTGTAAAATAACATAAAAAAAAATGTAATAGTCAGTTAGTTCCACAAGTTAAAATAAGGATTAAATGGGATGAAAGTTATATTAAATTCTTCCTCATTGAGGTTTTGGTATTGCGTTAATAATATCCGTATTTTGCTGCAGCCTTTTATATAAAACTTAGCTCCAGATGAGTCCTGCAGCTGTGGTTCTGTCACTTCTTTTTGGTAATGAGTACACTTCTCCACATAATTCGTCCCACTATAGGCAGGTTGGTGGTAATATCTCTTCTATCACACTAGTGGCGTAGGAACTTCAGTACTTAAAAGTCTGATGTCTTGTAACCACGAACCCAACATTTTTGGGGAATAAAAAAGCCCCTTCTCCTGGCACAGATTAGAATGAACCCACAGCCCTTTAGTTAGATGCTGTTTGAATCACTGAGGTCTGGAAATATGAGTTAATTCCTCTGACAGCTGGTGTTCTGCAATTCCTGGCCTGGGGAAAACATTTTATATAATTCCTTTTATGACTTGGTCTGTGAAATATGAATTAATTCCTCTGACGGCTGGTGTTCCGCAAATTCCTGCCTGGGAAAACTTTTATTAAAATTCCTCTCTGACTCCTTGTGATAAGATTCCAAAGTTTCCAGTCTTGTATTAAAATGGCGGGTTTATTTGTAAATTCTAAAGTTGCCCAATACTCGATCTGGTACTTCTAGTTGTGGAATTGTAAGTCCTATCCCTTTCCTCTGGCTTGTAGGAGGTGTTTAGCTGACGCTGCGATGCAGTCTGTTTGTTCTGGTGTCCGATTTCTGCATTTATATCTCATACTCCTTAGTTTCAAATCCCAATTGTTTTTTTTTGCCGAATGTTCCAATCAAATCATTGTAGATTCTGGCGAACCAATCAAATCCATCTAGCACTGTTTGGGTGGGGAAGTTTATCATTACTCCTCCAACGCGTATTTGGAAATATTAAATTTAATATACACGCGTTGCCTCTTACAACAGTGATGTCAAATCGTTACATTAGACTTCCGGCGCACGCACCGACATATTATCTAATTATCCCCTTTATCTGCATGTCTCCGAAAGACAGTGTTGTCTTCTTTCATCGTACGCGCAAACAAGCTTTTGTGTCAAACATGATCAACAGCTTTCCAATGGGGTCAAATGTTTTGACTGACACGTTTCCACAGGTGGTCAGACAGATTCAGAGATCAGCGGGTGACCGGTCTGACGACTGGGTATTGTTACGAAAATACCGCAGTTCAGCTGGCGAAATGTAAACACGTCTGAGGCGTGGCAAGCAAGATAAAGACAGCCCTATAGCAAATACTTTCGTAGAAAATACTGCCATAGGGCAGTGGCGTGTGTTAGAGACTTCATCATGATATGTCCAGCATAGAGCAAAATAGTGAAAATAACGAATGAAAAGTCACTATTTATGACAAATAAAAGCGATGAGTGAGAAAAATGAAGAAAAGGAAAGGATTCTTCCGGAGGGCTGAAGGTGTAAGAGATCACACAAAAGAGCATGTTCAGAAGTTTTGTCACACACTACTGCAAAAGCAGGGGAGGCAATACCGTCACATGTGGTTTCTGAAGCAGTTTGATTCAAAAATGCAATTGCCATGCCCCATCCCCCAAACTTATGTTAATCGCCTTTTGCGAAGTTCATCAGTGACAATTTTGTCTGTTTACTTAGACCATGAGAAACTGAACTTTTTGACCTGAATTAATGTCATAACTTGTTATTTCAGTCATACACTCTTTAAAAATGCATGAAGTTTGAAACGGATATCCCATTTTTAAAATGGGAAAGTATCTTTATCTGAAAATATACAGGAAAACAGGCGATGTGTAAGAGAATAAATATTAGCAAGATTCCACCTAGAGAAACATCCATACTAATTGTGGACTCATACAGATATCTAGGCAATCTAGACATACATACATACATACATCTAGGCAACTGTGTAGATAAAGTTGTATGAACAGACATTGATGTCAGAATAAGAATACAACATGTTTGAGGAGCTAACATTTGGAAAATACACAGATGACGAAAGTAATCAAGTCCAGCACATAAATAATAATCTTCACCTCAAATGTCTAGGTCATCGTTTCTCAACCTTCTTACACTGGCGGCACCCTTTAAATATAATTCTTCGGGTCTCATGGAACCCCTGCATAAAAAATTATTATATCTTAAGCTCACGGTAAATTTTAATTAATGTTATTTTACATGAAAATTTATTGACAATTTTGTATTGTTTTTTCTAAAAACCATAGGCCCAAGTAATATGAATAAAAATATTCACAGTTTTAAGACTTTGAAAACAAAACTCGTTTATTTTTTTAAAATCACAATCTCTCGTGGAACCCTTGGCGACCTCACGTGGAACCCCGGTTGAGAAACGCTGGTCAAGGTGTTCTATTTGAAAGAAAGATCAATAAAATCAACAACCACGAAGACTTTTTCATAAATGGAAGATTGATATGATATGGACAGGATCCTCAACGTGAAAGTTATGGTATGATCTAAACAAGTGGCAGTTACAAGTGAGTAGAAAAAACCTTTAGGGTAAGACATAATTTGAGGATTACTTTTTTTACAGCGTGCCAAAACGGTCCGTCACCCGTGTGTTACCCGGGGCCCGAAAGGGGAGCAAAGAATAGTAACACTGTCCCCTGCCAAGCATGTCGTAGAAAGCGGACTAAGGATGGGTTGGGCATGGGGCCGGTTACCCCATCCTGTAAAAAAAATTTAAACCACAAAAACGTTTTTTCAACAAATATGGACAAGTCAAATAAAGAAAATAAAACACAGCCATACCAAGACAGGAGAAAGGTCCTCTCGTGGGAGGCGTATGATGCAACACAGAGAAAGCCGAAAGGAGTCCCTGTGTTGCTGACTAACCTTCTTTCTTACAAGGAGAAGAGGAGTTGGAAACAGAGGTGAAAATGATGAGGAGAGAACATGGAAAGAACTTTGAGATGATGGGCAAAACGTGATACAGGAGGACTTGGCATGTGTTTTGTTTTAAGCCCGGTATGCTTCCTTTGGGAGTGGAGGTTATGAATGAATGAAGGCGGTCCGTGTTTCGGGAATCCCGGCGTAATGGAGGTAAAGGAGGACTGAATACAAAATGCGGAGAAGAAACTGAAGAAAGACGTGAAATGGCTAATTTTCAAAGGCTTATTGGGGAAAATGGATGTTGCATTAAAGAAAGGCGTGACCTTCTTTGTGGGAATTTTGTTGAAGGTCTATATTCCTCAGGGGACTGAGGTAATATTGATGAATGGGAAGGTATAAATAATGCCAGCAGGGTGTGTCTTAACTAGTTCCCATTACAGTCGCTAGGATACGATGTGTTTCGTGTTTTTACTTGAGTAATTTTTTGCCTATCGTAAACATCCTATTTGGACACAGGCTAAACACAAATACATGGAGCTAAAAAAAAAAAAAATTAATTTATATTATTAATTTATATAAAGCAAAATCAAACCGATCATTGCTACCACGCAACCAAAACATATCAAATTATAAACTACATTCATTAGTTTTGGGCGGGACGAGTGTGTTTTGGCGTATTTCTAAGCACAATCAGATAGGTTGTGCAGCATGTGGTCTCAGACGAGCCATTAAACCTTCTATTTTAAAAAGATTTCGATTAAATTTCAGTTAATTTTCAACGAATGTAGCGATATCCGTTCATTACTTACGAACGGGGCAAACTAGCTGCGTGCGAATAAGCGCACATACGCCAGTCGTCAGTGAAACAAAGATGGGTGTCATTATTTGTCTAACTTGTATTTTCGTTCAATGTTTTCTAGCGTAATGTGCTCCGCAAACAGCAGTGCTCCCAGAGTGTGCTTCCCTGATGTGACGTAACTCCAGGCAGAACACACCATATAATGGTATACAGAAAAATTATTATGGTAAGATATTGCCAAAAGAATCTCACAGGTACAACTTTACAAATAATAAACTTGAGGTGTCATTTCGTCAGTGCCACCAAAAATTTATAAATGAAATAATGAGTAAATTTTGTTTTTATACCATTGCAGCGAAATTTTTTGAATATTTACAACACTCGCCCATGTTTAAATAATCACAGAGGGCCGTGGAAATTTGAAGGCACTTAAGTGCTGTGTGAAGTAAGTAAAATATGTTTGCTGTGAGCCGTGGTCTAGCGTTTACGGTAGCACTTTAACATAATATTACCGTGTTTTAATTGTTTTAATTGTTTTGTATTCTACATATTTACTTTACTTGAATACCATTGTCAATATTAAAACACCCGACAATAGGAATGTCTCGTGATCGTACCCACTACCAGTGTGCCAACCCTTTTCCTCCTCTCTTTCCGTTAGTACTGTACTGCTATTTTTTTTACGAGACCTCAAGTTTCATGCTGTTCAACGTTGGATCACACTGAAATTTTCTCTAGAGAAACAAACGAACGAACGCACGAACGAACTTTACTTTTAAAAGGGTTGAGAATTGGGCATACAAGCCCTGTCTGTGCCAAAAAAGCACTAGATTATAAGGGCAACATTTCGGCGTCACGCATCCAGTTTGTTGCTACTCATAAAACAAGGCTCCAATCAGAAATGTTGTATTTTAACATCTCAAATGCTGAAAAAAATCGCTTGCAATATGCGTATATTGCTACCTGTCCACGGAAACTTTCCTGCGTGACACGCAAAAAAAAAAAATGTGAGTTAGTTTACAATTCATGTCACCATGTCTGGCATTTCGTTTTCAGACGTTTATTATCGATCATGTTTACAAACTCGCGACTTCTTAAACTAACACAGGTAATCTCTTTTCAGGCTATTGATTACTTTATCAATCCGGCAAGTCTGTTTCGAAAATGGTTATGTCCATTCAACCTTGTCCAGCCAACTTTTTCAATCCGACTTGGTCAGACAGAAACTATTAAACACTGACAAACAACATTTTTCTTTCTTTATATAAGAATAAGTGTTCTTAGGTCAGTTTCTTGCGCTGATTTCAAATCTGAAATCCGTTTATCTCTATCACGTCGGGTTCTTAAGATATTTGTGAATAAATATATTTTTGGGAAACCGTTATTTGCTCCGTTTCATTTTTACTATATAGCTTATTATTAAAAAATTAATAAAAAGCAACATAATTCTACTTTTTATACTGCTAAAAGATGCATGACATATGTTACGCGATTTTTCAAATAGTTACTGTATTTTGAAATAATTCTGAGCAAAATATGGCTTCTAGAAGTTGTAGAAATTCGGCTGATCTGTTCTGTTACGTGTGCGGATATTTTACCGATCGTGTTGACCAGAAAAATTTTACACCATTACTAAAGAAAGCATATGAACTTTATTTCGATTCGAAAGTTGATGATGCAAATAAATCTTGGAAGCCAAATGCAGTTTGTTCGACTTGTGCAAATACATTGGCAGGTTGGTTACGAAAATCGCCGAAGCATAAGTCGATGCCTTTTGGAGTGCCTGTAATATGGCGTGAACATACAAATCACATTACTGATTGTTACTTCTGCTTGACAAATATCCATGGTTTCACTTTTAAAACTAGAAAGTCTGTGGTTTATCCAAATATTGAATCGGTTTCGAAACCAGTGCCTCATGATCCAATCACGTGTCCGATCCAAGTACCACCAGAACAATATCTGTTGGACGTAAATGAACCATCAGAAAGTGATAGTTTACCTGCTTTAGAAACTAATTCTGACTCAGATTACATACCGGTGAATGATGGTGTTTACTTAATTAAGCATTCAGAACTTTCAGATCTAATACGTGATCTCGCTCTTACCAAAGGACAAGCGGAATTACTCGGTTCGCGACTCAAAGAATGAAATCTTTTAGCGCCCAATACTCCGATATCTAAATTTCGTCATAGACACAGAGAACTTGTTCAATACTTTGAGATGGGTGATGACATTTGCTATTGCAAAGATGTAAACGGTCATGAGCACATAGTCAACGAATGGCAATTTTTCATCGATTCTTCCAAGACTAGTCTAAAAGCCGTGTTATTGCATAACATAAATTTTTTTTTTCATCAATTCCAGTCACCTACTCTGTTCATATGAAAGAAACTTATGACAATATGGCTATACGTTTGGAAAAAATAAAGTACAGTGACTACCAATGGCGGATTTGTGGAGACCTAAAGGTCATTGCAATTCTCACGGGCATGCAGACTGGGTATACTAAATTTTGTTGCTTCCGATGTGAATGGGACAGCCGCAAAAGACAGGAACATTATGCAAGAAAGGTGTGGCCTATCCGGGATCGTATGCAGCTCGGGCATAAAAATGTAATACGCGAGCCATTAGTTAACAAAGACAGCTTCATTTTACCACTGTTACATATAAAGTTGGGGCTCATGAAGAATTTTGTAAAAGCGTTAGATAAAACGAGCAAAGCTTTCACTTATCTTCGAGAAAAGTTTCCGCAAGTTAGCGATGCAAAGATAAAGGAAGGTATCTTTGTAGGACCTCAGATTAGGAAAGTTATTGCAGACAAACAATTCGAGAACTTATTACATGGTAGTGAACTTCGCGCATGGATGGCATTCAAATCGATCGTCGATAACTTTCTGGAAAATCACAAATCTGTCGACTATGTTGCATATTGTTAAGCAGTGCATAGATGCATACAGAATTATGGGCTGTATCATGTCCCTCAAAATCCATTTGCTCGATTCGCATCTTGACTTTTTCCCTGACAACCTTGGCGAATTCAGCGATGAACATGGAGAACGATTCCATCAAGATATCGCCGTAATGGAGTCACGTTATCAAGGATGGTGGAGTGTGACCATGCTTGCCGATTATTGTTGGATGCTTCATCGCGATGTACCACATGCCATTCACCGACGAAAGTCGACTGCAAAGAAATTCAAGCCTACATAACTGTTATACTTCTTGTACGAATGATGTTGTAATACTGTATGCGTTGTTAAAAAACTGAAATTGCGTATTTCTAGAGATCCCGACCTGATAGAGAAAAACGGTTTGCAGATTTAAAAACAGCGCATTAAAATTGACCAGAAAAACATAGAAATGTTAGAGAAAGAAAAAAAAAGTTTTTTTTTTGTTAGTCAGTGTAATCAATGATAAGATAATCCATTGTGGCCATCCCAATCCGGTCGCTCACACACACACGCACACACACACACTGTCTGGGCGGAAATATGTTACGGCTAATACGCAAACAACATTTCACTAAACAGATTCAGGTCTCAATATGGATTCAAGCGACGGATTGTGACGGGTGTTTCTCAAGTTCCTTCATCTTATATTATTTATTGAATATTAAAGTCACTCTCTTGACGTGGTTAATGTTTGTTATTGATGGTTAGCTCTGACCGTAAGAACATCCCTTCGACGTTCTGATTTGCATATTGTACATTAGTTGATTTCTCCTGTGGGAGAGTTATCGTGCTGAGAAAACGTAAACATTAACAGCTGTGGAACCAAACCCGAAACGTAAGTAAGATATCAAGCCTTCTGTTCTGAGTCCACATGTATTGACGTTCATATAAACGATATCCGACATTCACAAAACTTCATGTACAGTTCAGCATAACAATAAATTCCAAATAATACAAGTAAGTATCCGTCCGTGTCAAAACAATATGTCAGATGAACATCATGGCTATATACATGCGCTGTTGTAGTCAACAGCCAGAAATGAGCGCATGATTTCTTGACAGCTACATTTTGAATCATGATACGATTCTCTCTTTCCATCATTTACCTTACTTAATAATCTCATACTTTAGATTAATATTTGAACTGACCCTGAATTCTATATTGAATTCATATATCGGCTATATACTAAGCCTCTCCTTGGAAGACATACAAGACACGACTTCTCTGCTTGACGGATAGCGTAACAAGGGTAATGTAACCAAGTCACCAAGCGTGACCTTCCCAACGCGAATACGTCATAATCTTAGCATATATTTCGCGTTCAGTATACCGTGAAATATCGACATATTCTATTAATGTTATTGACCCCTAAACGTTGCGCACTGCTAAACCCCAGCAGACGCCGTCATTTAAAATAACACCGTAACAGATTTCCTGTCAGACGGGGGAAAAAAATCTATTAGATAGATTTTTTTTTATTTTTAACTATATTAATCAAATTATTAAAAATTGAACAAAACCCGACGTATGGCCTACGTTGTTCTATCTAGAACAGTGTCGCGGTCATGTCAGTAATATCTTATAATAAAATCAACGTCATGTCATACATATAATATATATTAAATAAAGAAATGTCACTGTCATTAATTAATTAACTAATTAATATGATGTATGTATATACTAACTACGGTACTAATGTGAGGTGTTATTAAAATTATTCTAACTAATTAAAATTAAAATAATTAATTATAATATGTACGTATGGTACTAACTAATTAATATCTAATTAAAGAAAATGAGAAATAGTATCAGAGAGAAAAAGAAATAAAAATTGAGAAGTACGGACAATTAAAACTAAATATTAAAGTATATATTAAATTAGTAATGCGTGTGAAAATGAAGTATAAGGATAGATACTTAATTAAATTAACGCAATTAGAAAGAAAAGAACAGAAAAAATTCATACATTTTAACTATACATATGAAATATCATAATCTAATATCTATCACCTTAATAATTAGACTATTTAAAAAGGTTTAATTGGTGTGATATTCTTTTGTTTCATCTTTTCTTAGTATATTTTATTTTTTTTATTTCATCACACTTCAACTTTATTTTATTATATATTAATTTAATAACTAGCAAATTTAAAATATCGGACATGAAGATCCAATCGTTGTTACATCCTAATGACTTGTATGAAAGTTCATTAAGACACAAAGTTCATCTTATCCAATTCTGAATATGATGATCCAATCGTCGTTAGTTCCTTTATTGAAATTTTGAACGTAATTTGAATAAGTCATCACCGTATTTGTCCAGACTATATCAGAGATTGTTCCTTTTTTACTACTTTGCAATCGAAAATGAGTGATACGCAAAGTCCAAGTGCAGTCCAAATTTTCAACCGATCTGTAAAACTTGATATTTTGATCACAATAGTTTATTTCGAAATTTCCTCATTTAAGTAAGAAGTCCAACTGAAGTGTTGTATTGATCTGTCTGGATCAGGAATGGTGATCCAAGTTAAAACTTTTCCAGTTTAGTAATTGCCCAGATTACGGCGAGCAATTCTCTGTCTACAGTAGAATATTTAGTCTTCCGGAGGTTTCAGCTTGCGTGAGATATACAATACAGGATGAAGGATATCATCATGATTTCGATGTAGACAAGCCCCGAGTCCGTAATTACTTGCATCTGTACGATAGAAACAAACTTTTTAGAGGCATCTGATAATAATCTTAAAACAGGTGGGCATGAGAAAAAATGTTCAAGATAGTGCGAAAAGTTTGTCACATTCGTCCTGTCCAATTTATCCTTAACGGCATGTTCTTCCTTAATAAAGATGACAAAGACAGCCGTGATTGGTGATGGATTACAAGTGAGGTACAAATCTGCTATAGTATTGGATTTTAACTAGCCCTAACAGACTCCTAACCTGCTTTTCTTTCGTTTTCTTTGAGGAACAGATAAATTTAATATTTTAGAAACCGTACTGATGGGAATTGTTTTGGATACGTCTGAATCCAATAATATGCCCCAGGAATGTTATCTTCTCATTCAACCCAGACACGTCTAATTTGAATTTTAGTTGGTTTTTAGGCGGGTTTTTATCGTTTTAAATGGTTACTCCATCCCGCTAATATTTCCAAAAAACCGATTTAAGACCCAAAAAATGTTTTATCTCAAATGATGAACTAAAACAAACATATGTCAGTCAATGTAGGTACCGGTATATCTGTACTCTACATAGCTAAAATTTTTCGCATTCAATCAGCGATAAAGGTAGCTTTGGAGCTGAGATCTTCATCATACCCAAAAGGCATCACGTGATCCACTGGTAAAGACTCTTGTGGAGCTGAGAATGCTGTGTTAGTATTTGGCTCTAGAAATCGCGTTAGTGGAATCTGCCAATATAAACCCCCCCCCCCCAAACCTTTGAGGTTAACGTCAATTTTTAGTGAAAAGTGTAGCACTTGGATTGTACGAGGAAGTAAATCGTCAAGGATACGGGATGTAGGGTTCGCTATCAGGTATGTCTGCGCATTAAGATTATCCTATAGTCAACACATAAACGTATGTTGTTGTCCCATTTTTCCGGACAATGACTAAAGGATGAAGAAAATGCGAGATGTACTAGTCTCAATAATACCTAAAGATACATCTGTTCATAAGGTTCCTGAGATCGGTCCTATCTTACTCAGAAAAATGTAGAGGTACAGAATAAGGATAACGGAACACGAATTAGGTGTATCTATCGCTTAAGAATAAATGATCGTGACTAATTACAGATGTGCAACCCGGTACATCCGTTAACACATCTGGGAATGATTGTAGAAGATCAGCAATGCGTTGATGCTGTTGGCGGTGTAACCGTAGAAGAAATGGTCACATTACGCCCAAGATTTCAGTAGGATTAGGGACAAATAAGTACAGGTAAAAGAAGCATCTGCACTTCAGAAAAGAAGATTCTTCTCCTTGATATAACAGATAAATTAGAATAATGACTAAGTAGATAACCGTTATTGTCATCTAGTTCATGAAAACTATTGACTGTAAGTGTATTAGAGTTCAGGATCTGTACGAGTATGAAAATGTGCTTGAGCCATTATTGCATATTAATATGGGAATATCTTTCTGTGTCCTTGATTATCTAAGACGTAATCAACGTCGAGGAAATTTTATCAGTAACCTTATAAGCGGACCCTGTAGTTCCATGAAGCATCTTAATAACTTTGTGTTATTGTGATGGGAAAGTAATACATAAGCCTCATCGCCTGGGAATAATTGGCGTAATCGTCTAGATCGATTTTGTATAGATCGAGCCTTAGCTTTTGCAGCCTCAGAAGAAGCTGTTGCCAATTGGCAAGGGGGGACTCAATAATAATATTATTCCGAAGATTAATCACATATACCATAACGTTCATAAAGATGACTGAGTGTCCTGAGTCATCCTCTTGCATCAAATTAATAAATCTTTTATTCCAGTTCCATAGGACTCTCCGGGAGGGGAGGGTTGGTGGGGGGGACGGGGGGCAAGCACCAAAAAACTAACCTCAATAGGAGAGAAGCTCCAGGTTGTTCATGTAGGCAGCCATATGGCCTCTCGGTAACGCATAAACAGGAGACATGCTGGGAGTGCGTCTGTCCCCCAGTCCTGAGTAAGGTTGTAGTTTAAAACCGTTAACATGTTTATGTAACTAGGTACACTGGCCACTCCTAGCGCATTGGTTCTATGGTTCAAGATCCCCCAATGAGGCGGAAAATTTTAGGCAAACACAAACTGACAGCTATGGGAGTGCTTCTAGTCCAGCCCCAAATTACCAGAGTTGGGAAGGTTAAGAAGGCGACTGGTTCAATAAAAAAAAACGACCACTTAAAAGCCACGTATGCCGACGGTTTATTAATATCTGGGCCTAACACCATATTCCCAATAGGCCTCATATAGGCGAGTAATGGTTTTCCTTTACCCTTCACAAACCTTTTTATGTAACATTCAAAATTAAGCGTCCGGTTAAGTCTTTCAAAAATGCAAACTTTACTCATGGGTTGTAAATGCTTATCAAATCTGCCTATCAAGTTCCAGGGTTTTCATTACTTCCCATCATGGTATCGGATTATAAAACTGTCGATCCCATGGGTTCAGATAATAATTTTTCTAGGAAACAACCTATTACGGTAGAAAAAATTTAAATGTAGTGCATCAGCCCTTAATCTTGTAGTTGTGTGGTCATTCAATGGAATAGCGCTTCTGGCCAACGTGTGCATAAAATCAATGCACTGTGAGAACAAAATCTATGTCCTCTCGCAGATGGCTAGAGTGTGAGAAACCAATTTATGAATATAACTTGTCAAAATTGGTCGTACTTGAATATCGCAATTTCAAGCCTGTAATAGGCGCCGTAGTGAAAAGCCTCCACGTGCTTTCTTCACTTCCTTGGCATGTAGTATTTACACAGGAACGTACATACTGCGCGAAATATCCCGTGACACCTCCTGAGCCAAAAAGAATGAAGAACACATAACTCGATGATCGTAGTTTCGAGTATATCCCATATGTCCTGCAGGGGGGGCACTGCGATTACTAATCATGAAGGCGTGTTTTGAAAAATTAAATGTACCGTCTAAAAGCACCCTTTGGTACCCATAAACTTGTTGTTTTACCTGTGATTTAATCACTAAAAGCATCTAAACCATAAATCAAAGTATATCATTTACTTAATAATAAAGGCCAATGTGTGTGGTTATTATTACATGAAGTTAGATTATCAACCTTATTAACATAAGGTTAAAAAATATTGTTTAAAAGACATTTGTCATTTGTTTGTTTGTTTGCAAATGATAATACCCTGTCATCAATAGGTGAATTGACCTCAATATCCTCCTGTTTCTCTGCATCCATCTTATTATCATTGACAAACTCTCCATGAGCTGAGTCTGAGCTCTAGTTCGTCACGGCGTTCCAGTGCATAGATTGTGTTTCTCCATTCAATTAATACTCTTCTGGTGAACAATCCCTGCTGGCCGTGTACTGCGAAAAAAAAAAAAAAATCTGCAATGCGGGCTTTTTGGTCCCAGCATGGATACTTTGGAAGAATCCCTGTGAATAGGGGGGGTCGCGTGTTTTGGACATGAAAAAGAGCTGGTAAAGTATAAACTCAGTGGGTTCCCCCCAAAGAGGGTGGGGGGGGGGGACCCATAGTCCCCAGTAGCAAAGGCCCAAGGCACGGGGGGTGTAACATTTCTTCTTTGTTGGTTTTTACATTGTCGGGGATTGTTTATCACTTTCTTACAATTTAGGGGATCTAATACAGGTATATTCCCATTTACTGAAACCAATAACTATTCCCTATGTATAAAAAACCAAAATTAGCCTGTTTTGGTTTATTTACTGGCTGCAAGATCGTACTTTTTTTAAAAAATATGATCCCGCAACTTATGAAAAAATAGGCTCCTTTGCCCTACTTAATCTATTACAGGATTGTTTATTGGAGGGGCAGACTATTCGTCCATTTTTTGTTTATTGTTTATTGCAAAAAATGAAATTCCTGTCTAACTGAAAGGGGGTTGGTCGTTGGGGGGAAACCCATCACCCAAATAAGTCCTCCTGTTTGCCTCTGCCATCCCATTTTTCTTTTAATTTTTCATCCATTGCCACCACTCTCCATGTGTGAGCATTAGGTTCTGAGGCTCTTAAGAGTTTTAGACTTCGATCACGGGGCGGGTGGTTTTTTTTACCTCAGTGCATAGAATTGTCTGGTCTCTCTCCCATTTTCAAATTTTAACTGTTATCTTCGATGTCTCGAGACACCATTAATACCCTTGCTGCAATTGCTGGCCATGTAATTCGCGGAACCCACCAATTATAAGGTTCTGGCCAAATCGGCTTTTTTCAGCATCACTGTTGTTAAACCTTCACGTTTTACCTGTGGGGGGTGAAAAAAAATCCTAGGGTTGGGTGTTTTTTTCTCTGTTTCAAATCATTTGTTATTGAAAGGAAAAAAATATTAAAAAAAAAAAAAATATGAAAAAATAAAATAGTATAAAAAAAAAAAAAACTACTTCTTGTCTAAAAAAAAAGGTCTGTTCAGGTTTTTTTTTTTTTTGGTATGTTTTCATATTGGGAAGCCACAGGTAGAAGGTTCCCTTATTTTCTAACTCATTGATAAGGGAACATCAACTGTGGCTTCCAATATGGCATACTATAACAATAACAAACCGAGACCTACTAGCGTAGACAGAAGTAGGGTTCAAGGGTAATACAATGTTTAATTTTTAAAGGAACATAATAAAAAAAATTAATTTTTTATCATTTATATAAATAATTATTAACAGAGGAAAATCACTTTTTTATGAAACCCTAATTCACAGCAAACAACTCCGTATCTTTTTTAACAGTTTACTTTTTACACTATTTATTATAGATTAAATAACGCCAATTATAAAAAAAACAAATTGAATCGTTATTTAATATTAGTATGCTCGAGGCATCGAAATATGTACAGTTATACAAATAACTATTTATGATAATTCATAAAAATTTTTAATATAAAAAAAATCAAATTAAAGTGGAAAATCCATTTTCACCATTAATACAGTGCATCAGTTTAAAAAAAAAAAAATTTCAATTTTTTTTAGGTTCCATTTATAAAATAATGCAATACAAAATCTGCTAAATGAGTTTTGTTTATAAACTCTCATATACGTGGCGAATAGTTCCCCCCAATGCAAATCTTATTTTTTCAAAAAAAAAAGAGGGTCATTGGCTAAACGGGTGCGAGACATAATTTTCCCCGTTTGCACTGCTATTAGGATCTTGCAAGCGGACTGGTTCGGCAACTTTCCAATCTTCTCCTCTTCTTCCTCCCTCCTCCGATTTTTTAGTTGTTTTGTAGTTATTTCTGTGAGGAGAGAGATTGGAGTGGGACCCAAATGGAAGGTCGGCAGTTGCTGAAAAACATATTAACTAAAGGCTGTAGCAACGGGGGGGGGGGGGTATATGTCCCCGTTGCAATAATGACTTTGGGGGGGAAACTTATTGAGTTTTTACCCCACCGCTAATTATCCATGTTAAAAAAAAAAAAAAAAACTGTTTTATCACAGGTAAAAATTATACGTGGAAGGTTAATTGCATCGCCTTGAAATATAAAATAAAGCCGATTGGCAGGGGGGAAAACCTTATAGGTAGGGGTCGCATCGAAACATGGGCAAGCAAGGGGGATTGTTCAACCCAGAAAGGAATAAATTTAATTTCTAGAAATGGCGGAGGAAGTCCAACAAAAATCTATTGCCACTTGGAAAACGCCGTCGGTACAACTTTTTAGAAGCTCAGTGGGGGGGGGGACTATGCTCCATGGGCTGAGGTGGGAGGGAAGTTGTCCAAATGGATAAAATTAGATGGATCGCAAGGAGGATTGCAAAAAAAAAAACAGGGAGGGATATGTGGTAGGGTCATATTCACCTATTGACAGGGGGAATTCATTTGGAATACAAACACCAAATGACAAATCTTTTAAACAAAATTTTTAACCTAGTTTTAATAAGGTTGATAATCTCTAACTTCATGTATTATCTTTTTTTTTTTTTAATTTTTTTTTTTTTTTAACCTAGTATCGCGACTAATAAAAGAGGTTGAGAATACTAAGGTTATTTACTTTGAAACATCTGGGGAAATATGAATAAAACGGGAGTAAACATTGGGTTTTATTGTTACATGATGTAATAAGAACAAACATACTGGGATTATTATTAGTATGATATATTGACTATACAATAGGAAGTTTTTATTGATAAATCACAGTCAAAAAACAACATAGTTATGGTTGAACCGGGTGCTTTTAGACGGTACATTCTTTCAACCACGGCCGCAATGATTCGCAGTGTTGCAGGTCATTACATATGGGATATCAACTCGAAAAAAACACGATCTCGAGTATTGTCTTTCACAAATTCTTTTGGCACCAGGAGTGTCACGGGATATTTCGCAGTATGTACGTTTTCCTGTTCAACTACATTGCCAGGAAGTGAAAGCACGTGGAGCTTTTTCAACACGGCGCCTATTCAGGGCTTGCGATATCTCAGTACGAACTTTTGACAAAGATGGCCATAGATATAATTGGTCCACTTCTACCATCTGCGAGAGGACATAGATTTGTTCTCACGTGCATTGATTGATGCACACGATGGCCAGAAGCCATTCCTATTGAAGACACCACTACCACAAGATGTAGCAGATTTGCCACTACATTAATTTTTTCTAGAAAAGGGTTTCCTAGAAAACTCTTATTATCTGACCATGGGTGTCGCGCAGTTTATATCCGATACCATGAAGGAAAGAAAAGAAAACCTGGAACATTGATAGGAAATTTGAGTACATTTAACATCCCTATGAGAATACGGTGCATTTAGAAATACTTAAACCGGAACGCTTAAACAACTGTTACATAAAAAAGGTAAAGGTAAAAGGAACCCGAACACGCCTATCTGACATATTGGGATATGGTGTTAAGGCCCATATTATCTTGACCGTCCGTCACACGAGGGGGTGATGTGGTCGGCATCACGACCGGCCGCCTTAACCTCCCCCCCAGAGTAGCTCAGGTACCCATTTGGGTCTGGGTCGTACCCCGGAGCATTTGAGGCCTAAAAATTTTCCCGCCTCAATCTGGAGATCGAACCATAGACCACTGCGCTAGGAAGCCAGTGTACGTTACATAAGGTTACGGTAAACACCCACAGGACTGGGACAGCGCACTCCCAGCAGTCCTGTTTTGCATACCGAGAGGGGGTTTTGGGGGCCCCCAACATGAACAAACAGTCTTCTCTCCCTTTGAGTTAAGTTTTGGTGCCCCTCCGAGAGGTCCGTGGGAACTGATAAAAGATTTATTTAATTGATGTAAACAGAGATGAAACTCAGGACACTCAGTCATCATATGAGTAATTGAATAACTTCGGATAATATAATTGAGTCTTGCCAATTGGCAAACAGCTTACTTCTGAGGCGCAAAAGCTAAGGCGATCTATACCAAAAATCGATCTAGAACGATTTACACGCCAATTTTTCCAAGGGCGCAGGGTAGACTCCTAGTTATGTATATTAGGACGGTCCACTTCACATGTAAACAATAAAGTTTTATGGAGCGCAAGGGTCTAGGTACCTTAAGTAAGGAGTTTACTGATTAAAGATATTTTCCGACATTGTTTACGATGCTTTAGATAACAAGGGACACTGCAGAAAGATTTTCCAATTAATCGAATATGGATCATGCAATTTGATATTTAACACGGACCCACCCTGATACTACTTTACAGTCAAGGTTTTCTTGAACTTAGATGACATTACGGGTATGCCTACTTTTGTACCATTATACATAATTTATCTGTTATACCAGAAAGAAGAACCTTCTATTTCCTGAAGTGCAGATGCCTTTTACCTGTACTTATTGTCCCAATCTACTGAATCTTGGCGTAATTGTGACCAATCTTCTACGGTTACATCCCGCAACAGCATCAACGCATTGCTTGAATCTTCTACAATCATTCCCAGATGGTTAACGATGTACCGGTGCACATCTGTAATTAGTCACGATAATATTCTTAACGATGATACCACACTTCGTGTTCATCCTTATTCTGTACCTCTACATTTTCTGAGTAAGACATTCTCAGGAAACTTGAACAGATGATTAAGACCTTCAATTAGGTAATTATTGAGACTAGTAACATCGCTATTTTTCCCTTACTCACCTGTTAGTCATTGTCCGGGAGAAAAAGGGACAATAACATACGTTTATTGTTTGACCTTTAGGAAACTTAATGCGCAGAAACAGTATACTGATAGCGAACCACATCCTATCCTTTGACGATTTAACTTCCTCGTCTATCAACTGCTACACTTTTCACTAAAAGATTGACTTAACCAAAGGTTTATTGGCAGATTCCACTAACCGAATAGAAGCCAAATACTACACCAGCATTCTCAGTCCACAAGGTCTTTACAGTGAACGTGATGCCTTTTGGGCTAATGAATGCTCCAGCTACCATTATTCGCAAGAATTGCGACATTTTATCAGGTACCTACATTGACGACATATGTTAGTTTAGTTCATCATTAGAGGAACATTTTTAGGGTCTTAAATCGGTTTTGAAATATTGCGGGAGAACCCTTTACCGCTAAACCAACTAAAATTCAAATAGCGTGTAATGAGATAACATTCCTGGGGCATCTTATGGATCAGGACGTATCCCAAACAATTCCCATACGTTTCCAAAAATAATTAAATTTATCATGTTCCTCAAACGAAGAAACAGTTTGATTCTTTTAGGGCTATCCCCAATACTATAGCAATTGTACCTCACTTTGTCATCCATCACGGCTAGTCAAGTCATCTTTAATTAAGGAAGAACAAATGCCGTTAAGGATAATTTGGACAGACGAAATGTGACAAAACTTTTCGCACTATCTTGAAACATTTTTCTCATGCCCCACCTGTTTTAAGATTATCAGATTGCCTCTACAAAGTTTGTTCTACGTACAGATGCAAGTAATTACGGGACTCGGGCTTGTCCTACACGAATATCAAGATGATATCCTTCATCCTGTATTGTATATCTCACCAAGCTGAAACCTCCGAGACCTAAATATTCCTACTGTAAGACAAGAATTCGCTCCGCCGTAATCTGTCAATTACTTAACTTGTGAAAAAGTTTTTTAACTTGGATCACCATTCCTGATCCAGACAGATCAAAAATCTGTTGCAGCCATTACGTCGTACAACATGAAAGTCCAAAAGCTTGCGCGATTTGCTATCGCGCTGCACCCTATGATTTCGAAATAGAATCTAAACCAGGAAACTGAGAATATAATGGCCGATACGTTAGTCAAGAACATCCTACGGATCTTAATGAATATTACTATTCCAGAATATACATTAACATTTGCTTCAGTTTGGACTTTCCTTACTTAAATGAGGAAATTTCGAAATAAACTATTGTGATCGAAAAAAATATCAAGTTTTACAGATCGGTTGAAAATTTGGACTGCACTTGGGGACTTTGCGTATCACTCATTTCGATTGCAAAGTAGTACAGAAAAGGAACAATCTGTAGTCTGATATAGTCTGGACAAATACGGTGATGACTTATTCAAATTACGTTCAAAATTTCAATAAAGGAACTAACGATCGATTGGGATCATCATATCAGAATTGGATAAGATGAACTTGTGTCTTAATGAACTTTACATACAAGTCAATTAGGATGTAACAACGATTGGGATCTTCATGTCCGATATTTTAAATTTGCTAGTTATTAAATTAATTATATAAAAAAATAAAGTTGAAGTGTGATGAAATAAAAAAAATAAAAATATTCTAAGAAAAGATGAAACAAAAGAATATCACACCAATTAAACCTTTTAAATAGTCTAATTATTAAGGTGATTGAATATTAGATTATGATTAATTTCATATGTATAGTTAAAATGTATGAATTTTTTTCTGTTCTTTTCTTTCTAATATGCGGTTAAATTTAATTAAGTATCTATCCTTATACTTCATTTTCACACGCATTACTAATTTAATATTCATACTTTAATATTTAGTTTTAGTTATTGTCCGTACATCTCAATTTTTATTTCTTTTTCCTCTCTGATACTTATTTCTCATTTTCTTTATTAGATATTAATTAGTTAGTACCATACGTACATATTTATAATTAATTATTTTTAATTTTAATTAGTTTTTAGAATAATTA
This sequence comes from Oreohelix idahoensis, assembly GCA_024509875.1. Taxonomy (NCBI): domain Eukaryota; kingdom Metazoa; phylum Mollusca; class Gastropoda; order Stylommatophora; family Oreohelicidae; genus Oreohelix; species Oreohelix idahoensis. Next base: position 133,623 of record JAMPIV010012557.1, read on the forward strand.
TTAATAACACCTCACATTAGTACCGTAGTTAGTATATACATACATCATATTAATTAGTTAATTAATTAATGACAGTGACATTTCTTTATTTAATATATATTATATATGTATGACATGACGTTGATTTTATTATAAGATTATTACTGACATGACCGCGACACTGTTCTAGATAGTAACAACGTAGGCCATACGTCGGTTTTTGGTTCAATTTTTAATAATTTGATTAATATAGTTAAAAATAAAAAAAAATCTATCTAATAGATTTTTTTCCCCCGTCTGACAGGAAATCTGTTACGGTGTTATTTTAAATGACGGCGTCTGCTGGGTTAAGCCAGTGCGCAACGTTTTAGGGGGTCAAATAACATTAATAGAATATGTCGATTATTTTCACTGTATACTGAACGCGAAATATATGCTAAGATTATAGACGAATTCGCATTGGGAAGGTCCCACGCTGGTTGACTTGTTACATTACCCTTGTACGCAATCCCGTTCCAAGCAGAGAAGACGAGTCCTTTAATGTCCTTTTCCAAGAGGAGAGGCCTTAGTATATAGCCGATAAATGAATTCACATAAAAATACAGGTTCAGTTCAAATATTATCTAAAGTATGAAAATTATTAAGTAAGGTAAATGAATGTGAAAGAGAATCGACATGATACAAAATGTAGCTGTCAAGAACTCTCGCTCATTTCCTGGCTGTTGATACTACAGCAGCCGCATGTACATTAGCCCATGATGTTCATCTGACATATTGTTTTGACACGGACGGATACTTACTTGTATTACATGGAATTTTATTGTTATGGCTGAACTGTACATGAAGTTTTGTGAATGTCGGGATATGTTTATATGACCGTCAATACAATTGTGGACTCAAACAGAAGGCTTGATATCTTACTTACGTTTCGGTTTGTGGTTCACAGCATGTTAATGTTTTACGTTTTTCTCAGCACGATAACTCTCCCACAGGAGAAATCAAACTAATGAACAATATGCAAATCAGAACGTGCGAAGGTAATGTACTTACGGTCAGAGCTAACCATCAATAACAAACATTAACCACGTCCAAGAGTGACAATAAATATTCAATAAATTAATATAAGATGAAGGAACTTGAAAACATCCCGACACAAATCCGTCCTTGAATCTATATTGAGACCTGAATCTGTATTAAGTGAAATGTTGTTTGCTGATTAGCCGTAACATATTTCCCCCAGACAGTGTGTGTGTTTGGCGTGTGTGTGTGAGCGACCGGAATGGGATGCCACAAAGGATTATCTTATCATTGAATTACACTGACTAACAAAAAAAAACTTTTTTTTCTTTCTCTAACATTTCTATGTTTTTCTGGTCAATTTTAATGCGCTGTTTTTAAATCTGCAAACCGTTTTTCTCTATCAGGTCGGGATCTCTAGAAATACGCAATTGAAGTTTTTTAACAACGCATATCAGTAATTACAACATCATTCGTACAAGAAGTATAACAGTTATGTAGGCTTGAATTTCTTTGCAGTCGACTTTCGTCGGTGAATGGCATGTGGTACATCGCGATGAAGCATCCAACAATAATCAGCAAGCATGGTCACACTTCCACCATCTTTTGATTAAACGGTGACACCATTACGGCGAATCTCATTGATGTGAGTATCGTTCTCCATGTTCATCGTTGAATTCGCCAGGGTTGACTAGGGAAATAAGTCAATCGAATGCGCGGAATCGAGCAAATGGATTTTGAGGGACATGTTACAGCCCATAATTCTGTATGCATCTATGCACTGCTTAACAATATGCACATAGTCGACAGATTTGTGATTTCCCAGAAAGTTATCGACGATCGATTTGAATGCCATCCATGCGCGAAGTCACTACCATGTAACAAGTTCTCGAATTGTTTGTCTGCAATAACTTTCCTAATCTGAGGTCCTACAAAGATACCTTCCTTTATCTTTGCATCGCTAACTTGCGGAAACTTTTCTCGAAGATAAGTGAAAGCTTTGCTCGTTATATCTAACGCTTTTACGAAATTCTTCATGAGCCCCAACTTTATATGTAACGGTGGTAAAATGAAGCTGTCTTTGTTAACTAATGGCTCGCGTATTACATTTTTTATGCCCGAGCTGCATACGATCCCGGATAGGCCACACCTTTCTTGCATAATGTTCCTGTCTGTTGCGGCTGTCCCATTCACATCGGAAGCAAGAAAATTTAGTATACCCAGTCTGCATGCCCGTGAGAATTGCAATGACCTTTAGGTCTCCACAAATCCGCCATTGGTAGTCACTGTACTTTATTTTTTTCCAAACGTATAGCCATATTGTCATAAGTTTCTTTCATATGAACAGAGTAGGCGACTGGAATTGATGAAAAAAAAATTATGTTATGCAATAACACGGCTTTTAGACTAGTCTTGGAAGAATCGATGAAAAATTGCCATTCGTTGACTATGTGCTCATGACCGTTTACATCTTTGCAATAGCAAATGTCATCACCCATCTCAAAGTATTGAACAAGTTCTCTGTGTCTATGACGAAATTTAGATATCGGAGTATTGGGCGCTAAAAGATTTCATTCTTTGAGTCGCGAACCGAGTAATTCCGCTTGTCCTTTGGTAAGAGCGAGATCACGTATTAGATCTGAAAGTTCTGAATGCTTAATTAAGTAAACACCATCATTCACCGGTATGTAATCTGAGTCAGAATTAGTTTCTAAAGCAGGTAAACTATCACTTTCTGATGGTTCATTTACGTCCAACAGATATTGTTCTGGTGGTACTTGGATCGGACACGTGATTGGATCATGAGGCACTGGTTTCGAAACCGATTCAATATTTGGATAAACCACAGACTTTCTAGTTTTAAAAGTGAAACCATGGATATTTGTCAAGCAGAAGTAACAATCAGTAATGTGATTTGTATGTTCACGCCATATTACAGGCACTCCAAAAGGCATCGACTTATGCTTCGGCGATTTTCGTAACCAACCTGCCAATGTATTTGCACAAGTCGAACAAACTGCATTTGGCTTCCAAGATTTATTTGCATCATCAACTTTCGAATCGAAATAAAGTTCATATGCTTTCTTTAGTAATGGTGTAAAATTTTTCTGGTCAACACGATCGGTAAAATATCCGCACACGTAACAGAACAGATCAGCCGAATTTCTACAACTTCTAGAAGCCATATTTTGCTCAGAATTATTTCAAAATACAGTAACTATTTGAAAAATCGCGTAACATATGTCATGCATCTTTTAGCAGTATAAAAAGTAGAATTATGTTGCTTTTTATTAATTTTTTAATAAGCTATATAGTAAAAATGTAATGGAGCAAATAACGGTTTCCCAAAAATATGGATTTCCGATTTGAAATCAGCGCAAGTAACTGACCTAAGAACACTGTATTCTTATATAAGAATGAAATAATGTTGTTTTGTCCCAAGTGTTATAGTTTCTGTCACTGACAAAAAGGATTGACAATGTTAGGCTTTTCAAGTGTGAAATGACATAACCATTTTTTTATACAGACTTGCCCGCATTGAACATAAGTAATCTAAAACTCGCTTTCATGGATAGAGATTATTGTGCATTTAGTTTAAGAAGACGCGAGTTTGTAATGACAAGATTGATAGGTAAACGGAAGAAATGAATAGTAGCCAGGACAATAAGTGATGAAATAATTTAAACTCACATGTGGTGTTGCGTGGGCAACTTAGGAATCATTGATTAATGTTGTCTGTGCGTGGGTAGGTAGAGTATACGTATATTGTTCCAAGGGGTTTGTTAATAGCTTTTTTTATTTTCTGTTGAGGTTTACACACTGCAAATAAAATATTTCTGTTATTTAAAACATTGTTTAAAATACAATTAGACAAAAGTTATAATGATGTGAGCCGAAAGTTGCCTTATACGCGATCTAGGAAGCATTATTCTCATGGTTTACAGACAGAATTGTATGCCCACTTTTTGTGCAAACCCCTAATGAAAGAAAGCTGGGATACGTGTGTTCGTTCCAGGTTTTGTTTCGAGGAAAGAAAAAATTTAGAGGAAGTGAACAAGAGAGAAATACGGGGACAGCATTGAACTTCAGTCTGGATATGACGTCAACATACATAATTGACTAAACAGTTACTAGAGCAGGAAAGGTGGGCACCTGGTAGTGACATGATCGCTCACGAGACATTCCTAGTGTCGGGTGTCTTTAAGGAGATTAATTGTCAATGTATTCAGTAAACGGTAAACATATCAGAACAATTTTTGACCATAGCAGTTAAGAATTTTGGGAGTGGAACTAAAAATTCATGCCACAGTAATACAACTCAATATTTGGCTTAATTGCTTTTCCTCCAGTACATGTGAACTGTAACACAGGATATATGGTGCATTAGTACCATAAACCCCACAGCCACTGTCAAGTGCCTTTTAAAATTCAAAGCCCTCCTGTGATCATTCATAATAGAAAAAGACTGTGGTGGTAACGAGATTCAACCATTCAGATGCAATTAGTAAGTGCAAATCATGTTCTTACATGAGCAGATGCATGCAAGGATTTTTTTAATATAGTGTGCGTAGTTTGTTTGAATATGATGTGCACAGAGAAACAGAGTACTATAAAATTCATATTACTATTATACCTATTTGGTGATTACCTATTGTAGTGAATATCTTATGTATTAATTTGTATAACATTATGATCAGTTATAGTTCTGCCATGGAGGTCAGTTTTTTTGTTTCACTTAATCAATAAAGGCAGCCCCTTATTTGTGTACGCTGTTTGCTTTATTTACATTTCTTTTTATGGAGGCATTGAAACTTGTGTTGGTTACAAAAGTGACAGATAAGACCCTCATCATAGACAATCCACTGATTACTGGCGTTGTGCGCTATCCGCATGCCAGCTTGTTTTTAGCCCCGTTCGTAATAATGAACTGTGAAATGAAAGAAGTAGATTGGCATGTACAAATAATTATGCATTGCACACAGGGGAGACAATGGTTGCAGAAAGAAGAGTTACGTATACATTAAGGAATAATTAAGGAAGAAAAATCAAATCTTTCTGTAGATAGAAATCATTTTTTTTCGAAAGACACTCGTCGACAACACCTAATGAATTAGTTTAAGAATCTTGATGTGATCTGGAGCGAGGTATGGATTATAAGCATTTGGATTTGGCTTTAGTGATAACACTGGCTAAATAATGGTGAAGTGTAAAATTTTATGAACACGGTGAAGCTCCCTCTTCATGTGGGTTGTTAGGCTGTGTCCAAATGTGTACTGACTTTGCTGTGAGTTGGGGAAGGAAAACTCAGTGGGAAGGGGAACTGTATCACGTGCCTTTTGATGCAGGGAACAAGTATGGTGACAGGTCTGCTAAACATTATTATACACTTCCCCTTCAACGGCAATAATTGCCATGGGACTACCTTTACAGAAATTATGAGGAAAAACCCTGCAATAAGTAACAAGTCACGCCCTTATGATGTATAATGCAATAATTTATTAGGATTCCCAAGTACGTGTTTAAATTAGTGAATATCAATATATTGTGAAAACTTTAACAGTGGTCTTCTAAGCATTCTGTTTTCAGTTCCTCCTTTTAACTCCATTAACCCCCAGGATTCCCGATTCATCGGACCGCCTGCCATTTCATTCAAAACTGTACACTCCCATAGGAAGCAATATTCTATCATCATAACACTTTCAATGTCCTGCCTGTCCAGGAGCCATAGAACCTTTTCAAGTTCTATGCAAGTTCTCCTCATCATTATGACATCTGGTTCCAGGGTCCACTGTCATGTCTCCCTGGTAAGACAAGAAGGTGATAGTCGGCCAGCAACACGGCTCCTTTGGGCTTTCTCCTCACTGTGTTTGCATCTTACCCTCTTTCCCCACGAGAGGAACCTTCTTCTGTCTTTAATTGGCTGAGTTGTTGATTTAATTTGAAATAATGTGGTGGTTTGACTTGTCCCACTGAGTAAGTTGAAGTAATATATATATATTTTTTTTTTTTTTTTCTCAAAACCAGCGGCACTCGAGTAACCAGCCTTTTGGCCCAACCAATGGACATAGTCGCTTGTCTACGACAGGCTTTGGCAGGGGTCAGGTGTTAACTATTCTTTGCTCCAAAACATTTACCCGGCCCCGTGCTAAGCTCTTCGGGTCCACGTAGGGATTATGTGCACGCTGTAGCATTCAGGTTATTCCAGGTCAAATTCCTGGTCTTACCCTAAGGATTCTTCTACTCACGCTGTACTGCCACTGGGCTTGAGACCTTGACCATAACTTGGTCGCCAGTTGAAGGACTCCTGTAGCCATTACCCAGAGCAATCTCCCAGTTATATATAATAAAGTCCTTTCGTGAGTTGTGCATTTCAGTTGTATCTTTCTGTCAAATGGTACACCTCTGACCAGCGTTTTCTCAACATGGAAGTTGCACGTGATGGAAACACCAAAGTTACAAACTGACTTTCCATGTATGTTAAAAAAAATAAACGAGTTTTTGTTTGTTTTTGGCTTAAGTTTCTGAATAAGGTTCATGCCTAATCCTACATAGTTGTCACAATGACATTCATAGTTAGAGTAACAGTTAACTGTTCAAACTTGTCAAATAACATCCCCACTTTGAACCCCAGTAATTCACACAGGATTTTCGTGAGCTAAAGATATAATAATTGTACTTTATGCAGGAGGTGTTCAATCGAGACAAAGACAGAATAGATCTACTACTTGAGGCAATGTTCGGTGTGTGTGTGAGATGGTGAACCTAGACATTTGAGGTCAAGATTACTATTTATGTGCTGGACTTGCTTTACTACAGCTACATCTGCGTACCTGGACTGTAAGCTCCTGGGACAGGCTTGTATTCTTAGGGGACCAAAAAACTCTGGTTCTGGCGGCTGCCTGCAACTTTATGTCAGCATATAGTGCCTAAATGGTGATGTATGTATCTTATGTCCCCCCCCCTTCTGAAGTGAAAAAAAACGTAAGCCGTAGTTCTATCGTGATGACCTGTATGCTTTCCCCCATCAACCCCCCAATAATTACCAATTTTTTTTTTCCTAGACTTGAATCTTGCTAATATCATTATATGTCTACACATCGCCTTTCCTACCTGGTAAATCTTTCCTCAGATTTGGAGTCCTATGAAGCAATTTTAAAAATTGGACAATCCGTTATGCAAAACTTCCTGCATGTTTAAGAGAGTGGCCTCCAGACTGAAACCTGCCACGCTCATGTCCTGCCTCAAGGTCCAAAAGGTCAGTTCTCATGGTCTAAGTAAGAACCAGACAAATATTGTCACTGATGAAACTTCGCAAAAGGCGATTAACATAAGTTTGGGGGATGGGTCATGGCAATTGCATATTGAATCCAAACTGCTTCATAACCCACAATGTGACCGTATTGCTCCCCTTCTTGCAGTAGTGTGACAAAACTTCTGAACATGCTCTTTTTGTGTGATCTCTTACACCTTCAGCCCTCCGGAAAGAATCCTTTTCCTTTTCTTCATTTTTCTCACTCATCGCTTTTATTTGTCATAAATAGGTGACTTTTCATTCGTTATTTTCACTATTTTTGCTCTATGCTGGACATATCATGATGAAGTCTCTAACACGCCACTCCCCTATGGCAGTATTTTCTACGAAAGTATTTGCTATAGGGCTGTCTTTATCTTGCTTGCCCACGCCTCAGACGTGTTTTACATTTCGCCAGCTGAACTGCGGTATTTTCGTAACAATACCCAGTCGTCAGACCGGTCACCCGCTGATCTCTGAATCTGTCTGACCACCTGTGGAAACGTGTCAGTTCAAACATTTGAACCCCATTGGAAAGCTGTTTGATCATGTTGACACAAGCTTGTTTTGCGCGTACGATGAAAGAAGACAACACTGTCTTTCGGAGACATGCAGATAAAGGGGATAATTAGATTAATATGTCGGTGCGTGCGCCGGAAGTCTAATGTTAACGATTTGACATCACTGTTGTAAGAGGCACCGCGTGTATATTAAATTTATATTCCAATACGCGTTGTGAGGAGTAATGAATAAACTTCCCCACCCCAACAGTGCTAGATGGATTTGATTGGTTCGCCAGAAACTACAATTTGATATGATTGGAACATTCGGCAAAAACACAATTGGGATTTGAAACTAGGAAGTAATAGATATAATGCAGAAATCCGGACAACAGACAAACAGACTGCATCGCCAGCGGTTCCAAAGCTTTACTCGCTCGACTACCAAGCCAGAAGGGAAATGGGATAGGACCTTACAAATCCACAACGAAGTAACCAAGATCGATATTGCAACTTTAGAATTAACAAATAAACCCGCCATTTTAATACAAGACTGGAAAACTTTGGAATCTTATCACAAGGCGTCAAAAGAGAGGAATTTTAAAATAAAAGTTTTCCCAGCAGGAAATTTGCGGAACACAAGCCGTCAGAGGAATTAATTCATATTTACCAGACCAAGTCATAGAGGAATTAATCAAACAATTTTCCCAAGCCAGAAATTTGGAGAACACCAGCCGTCAGAAGAATTAACTTATATTTCCAGACCTAAGTGATTCAAACAGCATCTAACTAAAGTGCTGTGGGTTCATTCTAATCTGTGCCAGGAGAAGTTTGTATACCCAAAAATGTTTGGGTTCGTGGTTACAAGACATCAGACTTAAGTACTGAAGTTCCTACGCCACTAGTGTGATAGAAGAGTATTACCACCAACTGCCTATAGTGGACGAATATGTGGAGAAGTGTACTCATTACCAAAAAGAAGTGACAGAACCACAGCTGCAGGACTCATCTGGAGCTAAGTTTTATATAAAAGGCTGCAGCAAAAATACGGATATTATTAAACGCAATACCAAAACCTCAATGAGGAAGAATTTAATATAACTTTCATCCCATTTAATCCTTATTTTAACTTGTGAACTAACTGACTATTACATTTTTTGTATGTTAATATTTACACTAAACATAATTGTTGATCCAGTTTATATGCACGAAAGCAAACGTTAAGAGCCAGTCTTTCTTGATAAATATATATATATATATATATAAATATATATATATAAAAAAAATATATATTAAATATATATAGAATATATATATAATATTATAATAAATATATATATATATATATATATATATATATATATTATTATATATATATATATATATATAATATATATATATGTATATATGTATGTATGTATGTATGTATGTTATGTATGTATGTTTTTAAGTATGTAGTATTTTATGTATGTACTTGTATGTTATGTTATGGATTATGATGTAGAATTGTATGTTAATAATGTAATTTATATATATCTATTTATTATTTTTTTTAAATGTATTTAAATATATAATTATTATAATTATATTTTTTAATATAATTCTATTTATTTACTATTTATATATATCTATATTATATATAATAATACCCTATGTTAGATAAATATATAATAAATTCGTATAATGATATATATATTTATATATATTTATATTATTATTTTTTAATATATTATATGTTATTATATATTTTACTTTTTATTGATGTAATTGCTTAATTACGTCACGGGAAGGTCGTTTGTCATGTACACAACTGGGGCTATGTACGGGCCAGAATACCATGCATAAACCCTATCACAAATAGGCGTATTGGATCAGATTCGTATAGTGAACAAATGTAAGTTCATGCCCTTAAGCAGCGCTGTGTTCTTGACTTCTGGTAATATCTTGCTGGAATGTCTCCTATTTCCGCCCTAGTACTCCATTCCCTTTTACTATCGTAAATCTTATGTTAATTCGAGTTAATTACGTATGTAGATGTAGACTATGATTGTTTATTCCATGGTTGTTCATGTCCAACTTTGTTAGGAATACGCTATGCAATTGTGGACAATGTAGTGTATGTATTTGTTGCTTTGTTATGTGAGGCATTAGTCCCCGTGACATGTAGCTGGTCCGACAGTGCCAAATGATACTTTATAGTATGTAATGTTTTTTATCAAATCAGGTGAAGATCACGCACATACATTATCTCACGGCAGATCCATGTAAATAGAAGGGAAAAAAAAATAATAATGACGCTTCAATCCCAAAGGTGGAGTCATTCAACAAGATATCATAAAAGCGTGAAAACAATGCTGTGCATTTGCTGACATAAATTTAATTCTACATTAATTATCTCACGACAACTATTTTTGAAGGACTATAAGCAATTGATATATTTGTTTCAGCTCGCGTCAAAAGCCAAATCTGAATTACTCACGTGGTAAATTCTATAGAAATAGCCTCTAATTATATGGACTGAATTGTGTTAATAGTAAATTCTTACTGAGACAAACATGCAAGTACATTTAAAATGATATACTAATCTGAAGTTAAATTTTATATAAACAAATAACAGATTTAATAATCATTTAAGTTTATCAAGGGTTAAAATAACTGAATAGTTTAAAAGAAAAGGTTCATCATTGACTGATAGTAGGTTCTATGAAAAAAGTTCACGCATGGCAGCTTAAATGTTTTTCACTTAGCTGCCAATAGTGGTTTCATGCTCCGCTGATGAGTCATGTTGCAGAAAGGTCACTGGAGTTTTTTTTCGCGTCTCTTGTCAAGAATAAAGGTACAGCACGTTCCATAAATGCCAAGGAAGTAACTGCCAAGCTGGTCCTGCGTTTCTACGTCAGTCCACTTTCTACCCACATTTTGTTCCAGTATTATATACCTAGCAGTACCACCACAACTATGGTACAAGATAGAAACAAAACGCTCTCCTGAGTATTGCGTTTTTTTTTCCAACACATACTTTAGTGTCCCCCTTCTTTATTCCACCAACCCATTTATCTCAGAATGTTATACCCTCGATGAGATTAAATTTAACCATCGAGAGAAATATATTCTTTACCTTTAAATTAAATAGCATTATCCTTTATTTTATATTTAAATGAAAAGGTTTAATAGTACAGATAGAATATGTTTCATTTACATCTCCACTGGTTTTGAAAAGTGGTTCACAATATAAACTGAATCTGTGTTTCCATTTACATTTTACACTGATTGAAAAAGTTTGATTGAAAACTTTCATTAATTTTTATAAAAGCTGGAATAGTGTTTTACACAGACATTTACCCTCGGTTGTGAAAATATTAGTAATATACTTAGAATTGTTACTTCATTTTCTTTCATACTTTTTCACTCCCTGCTCCTGTATGGAATCTTGGGTTAGTCTATACTTTATGGTTTTAGTTCTCCTGCTAAGAAAACTAGCATTAAAAGCCGTACCAATAGCCCATGCAGTGGTAGGCTTCATGAGGGATTTCATTTCATTTTATAACGATGGAGGTGGCAAGATCCTCATAAAATGACTTTTGACATCCCAACTAGCGATTTTCACATTCTATAATATGTAAATAATTACCAATGTTACATATATCACATATAATATTCACATGGTTGTATATACAAAAAAACATTAGTTTGATGAATGTTGTGATAAAAAAGTTTAGATTGTAACAATGGTCACAACTTACGCAACAATCCCTAGGTCTCAAAGGACTTTTTGCTTCAGTATTGAATGATGTTCTATGCAACATGAGTATGGCATGTGTACGTGTGGTTTCTTGGGATCCGTTACTTTTACTTTATATAGTTAATCCCCTCTATTGATTCCGTGTGCTTCAGTTTCCCTCACCATTCATTATTAAAAATTGGGTTTCCCTGGCTATGTAGGTTCTTCAAGATTTTTCCACAAAGTCCGGCCCGATAAATGGAAAATTCTGAATTTCTAACTTTCTGGCAAGTCTGGTTGTGTCTTGGAGCAAAGCGTGAAACTCACAGTGTCTTAACACTGAGCGTGTCAATTTATATTCACTGTCCCCCCTCCCCCCTGCATTCTGTTTGTTATGGCTACGCAAAAGCTCCAATCAATATTTCAAACATGCTGTTGGAAGGGAAAGGGGGGGGGGGATTATAAAACATTTCTTGACTGAAAAATTTTTGAACGTAGTATTTATAGGTCACCTTTTCATATATGGTATAAAAACATCCGATTCTTGGCAGGCGAACTTTACCAAACAAATCTGTAAACTCATACGACCCAATGTGACCTCAATGTAACTTAGTAAGATCCCCTGATACCCCATCAAATAGATTAAAACATTACTGCTTATAAATTCAAAGTACTATAGAGATAAAATAGGGAGTTTGTGTTCAACAACAAAACCAACATCGCCCGCATTCGTGATTGGTTTCTAACAAGCATGTAACGCCAATAGAAAACGAACACACAAAAACTGTTTAGCTTTTTCCCCTCTCCGCAATAT
>JAMPIV010012558.1:0-90000 GCA_024509875.1 Oreohelix idahoensis
TGCAGATATACACGCGCGAGCAAAGCCAGCCAAAGCAAAACCACGCAGACAAATTTATTTTCATCCGTGCGGTAGCATTTCTGACGTAACTGAAACAAGTTAGTTATTTGAAGAATACATGCTGGCGGAATGAAAGAGAGAGGGGAAGATGGCCGCCTTGTTAAGAATTTTACTTGACGATGGTCAGTGGAAAAAAATTGTAAAATCTAAACCAATATCAAACTGACCATAAAAATCATATGGTAATATAGCTTAAAGTTCAATGAGCAAGAATATGTTTGAAATAATATGATAGTCACAATATTAGCCCAGTTATTGAAGAAATACTAAATGTCTACGGACGCACTAACAGACTGACGGTTGTTCCTGCTTGTTAATTTTTTAACGTTAGTAGGGACGCCGGCTTAGAAATAGCGGCATTGAGGTACATTCAAAAGGGAAACACATTTATTAAGCAATGCCTGAATTAAGCAAAGTTAGATTTGTATGCCGGGAGCAGACATTGTTGAAAAAAAAAAAAAAAAATGAAACAGAAGAGAAAATCATATAAAAGGAAATGTGGTTACTCCACATTATTGTATTGAGGAAAAATATGTAAACGTACAGTGGCGTATCTGCCATAGGGACCTGAGGTGTGGTCACAGCAAGGTGGGAGTCATGTAAAATTAAGGGCGAGTGCACTTGTAAGGCACGCGAGGCTGACCCCATACCTCCTTAGGATAATAACAAATATAGTGAGTGATCAGATGTAAAAGGCCAGGGTGTCCTTTTGATGCAGAGGTTCTATTTCCTGGTGCCAGCGGGTGACAGTAAACCTGCTGAGTCAGAAACATACTATCAAGTCTCCGACCCTTCATATGCTGTCAACAGATAACGGGAGGAGCTTGGTGCACGTTTGAAAGAGATTTTCTGCATCTACATATTGTATTTCATTCTACCAAGGAATCCCAGGTGATGAGTTAGGCATCGGGGTACATCTGACACTTTCGCTTTAACAAACATTGATATTTCAACATATACTCAGGAAGTTTTGGGGCGTGATGAAACTACAGCCCCTCATACACAGTGACTCTCCCTGCTAGATTAATAGAGTAATAGCTGTGAACATTTCCCACAGGACAGAGATAAATAAATATATATATATATATATATATATATATATATATATATATATATATATATATATATATATATATATATATATATATATATATATATATATATATATATTAACTTTATAGTGTTGGGCAAATTGTCCACACATACTTTTAGTTGATCCTTTTTTATGTAAACTATCTTGTCCTCATTTTCAAAGACCTGTCCAAGAGATATGACTGGACAGGCAAAATAAATTGTACAGAAAAGATTAATTTAAAAGAAAACTTTAACCACTGTTTTATTCACTTCCTCATAGAAAATTAAAGTGTTTTTGTGGTGTGTACCATCATCTCATTTCTCCCCTAGACACTAGGTACACCATACACCATACACTAGAGCCACAAGAGTGACCGTGTGAGATCTAGGGAGGTAGCGTTAGGTACCCTGCACATAATTCATCATCATCATCTTTTAGAGTCAGGGGCCTACATGTGCTTGACCTCACACGGTTTATGCAGACACCGATTTCATTCTTTGTTAGGATACCATCATAACCTCCTCAGCAAAATCAACTTTGCTACAGAGATGGTAGAGTAACACTCAGAATAATGTAGAATACTGATACAGGTAAGGAGATGGTAGAGTAACAAACAGAATAATGTAGAATACTGATACAGATAAGGAGATGGTAGAGTAACAAACAGAATAATGTAGAATACTGATACAGATAAGGAGATGGTAGAGTAACAAACAGAATAATGTAGAATACTGATACAGATAAGGAGATGGTAGAGTAACAAACAGAATAATGTAGAATACTGATACAGATAAGGAGATGGTAGAGTAACAAACAGGGAGAAAAATAAATGACATTTTCCGACGCCTGCAGCTGTGCTGCAGCTTTTGGGTCAGCTTTACCCCCGGGATTGAATTAATTAAAACCCCGGACAATTATCCCCGAGTGACTGGACTCTTTTGTCCTCGGACGCGGCAGAAACATCCTACAGCCGTCTGCTAGCGCTGATGATTGAAATGGACCAAACAACTTGCGGTGCCGCACTAAAGCAATTAGAAGTAAAGGAGACAGAGCAGACGGTAGCTCGCGCAAGAACACTCATCCTCTATGAAATCAGCAGGTTATTGGACCGGAATCACTTCACATGTTTTCCTCTCTAGTCACGTGATATCGGTGCGATTTTTGTGTGTAACTTTTGTTTTGTTCCGTTGTCATATCCCGCTCTTTCTCTCCGCCATTTTTGTTTCATCTTTTACCTTGACCCGTGTACGCCTTAGCTGGAACATTTTTTAATTTAACACTTCCACAATTTTATTATACACTCACGATACAGGTCAGGTCACGTGTCATCTCCGCAGTGAAGATTAGCGGCGATGTCTTCTGTTCATTACATTTATAGTACACTCTGATAGACTGACTTTTCCTTTCAAAATAAAGTTCGTTCGTTCCTTGTGTTATCTTCCCACTTAATGCCGGGTCTTTGTCTTCCTCGATTGATCTCAATGTTTCCTTCCATTAAAGTCTTCAAAGGATGGTATGTATTTTTATATCCAGAATTGTTATCTCTTTAATTTTGATCTCATGCACTAATTATCTGTTTATTCCTAGCTTTTTTTTTTTTCTTTTTTTTTTTTTTGACATGAGACTGGCCCCGATTCTTCCGTATATCCACTTTTCAAGGCCCTCATTTCTTTCCTCTGATGGCTTGTTCATTCATTGTCCATGTTTCTGCACTATTCATCAATGAGCGGTATGTATATGTGTGTGTATATATATATATATATATATATATATATATATATATATATATATATATATATATATATATATATATATATATATATATATATATATATATATATATATATATATATATATATATGAATTGATGTTTCTCAGTTTTAATTTGTAAGTGAATTATTTAGATGTCAGTATTTGTCTGATGTTGTTGAATGTAGCTTTGATCATTGCTGTTCTCTACTTGATTTCTGTTTCACATCTGCCATCGTCTGTTATTAAATCGTCTTACACTGTCTGCCTGAAAGGAGTTTGTCACAGAGAGTTTATGATCAATAAATTTTCTATATTCTCTTCTTTTTTTTCTACCCGTGTCCTCTATTTTATTATCACTCTTTACCCGTTTCCTGTATTTTTTGCATTCGTTCGTTTGCGAAAAATATTTTCTTTCCCATTCTCACTTTACCGTTTTTCTTTCTCATACTGATACGCATTCTATTACGTAGATGTCAGACGAGAAACTGAATATTCATCTGGTCAGACACAGAAAGCAGACAGGTTTCTATACTTCTCTCATGACACAGCGCTCTTGGGCTAGATTCTCGACATAAACGTGTGAGAATTCACTCTGTCAGACATGATGAGGAGACATATTGTCTGGTATTTTCATCTGACAAGTAGTTTTACGGCTAAGTTGGTCGGTGAAGTGTGGAAACTGCCACCTAATGAGACTTACCGTCTACATTTTCACCGGACATAGCGGTTTTCGGCTGAGTTCTTGAGGTGTGAACGGCGCGCTCATGCATTGCTCAGGAATGAGAATAGTCGTGGAGGTGTCAAGACGCACGTTTGGCAGTTATGAGCAGCGTCTAAGTTAACGTAAGTGTTAAGAGCAGGGGAGACGATTTCGGGGTCTCGCAATAGCGTGCATCCTTTGTCTGGTTTAAGATATTAATCAGTTTTAAACTTGATTTCACTCATACTCCATTTGCAGTAGACGTGGTCACTTCGTTCTAGATACTTAAACTTATAAGTGAACCTCTTAGTTTCGTTGTGATACCGTAGTTCTGTGTTGAGGTAAATATTATATTAAGTATCTAATATTTTGTGAAGTTATTAAGTGTTAATCGCCTATTTTAGTTTCCCAGTTTCTTTTGTGCAGAGTGATAGTTTATAAGTCTGTTATATTCTCTAGCTGACGTGTTTCAGTGGAAAACAGAATAAATTATATTTCTAGCTTAAAATCACGCAGCTATAAATGAATTTGATTTTACTGCTAAATAATCAGACGGGAATATATTTTAAAATTAACTTATAACTGAAATGCTACATCAGTGAGCATTGACGGGATACGTATGTATTCCTAATTCATGGTGATTAATTTTATGTATATAACTTATTTCACGGTAAGTTTTAGATGATAAGCCAAGCTGTACGCTTGCAGTTTAAAATGTAAGTTATAACAAGTACATAGTATGTATAGTATTTTATATGTGGTTTTTCCTCCCTAGGCAGTGAAAACTGGGGTTAACCCAAACTTTGCCAGCGTTAAGTACAGAGTCAATATCTGTGTAGAACAAAAACATTCTTTCCTTACAAGAACTTTAAGATTTTTTAAAGAAGTAACGGGCCATCGAGCCTGATTTGATTCTTCCAGAGAATAAAACCGCAAGTACCTTTAAGCCCATGCGGCAAGTAACATATTAACGCCAGTAACACTCCGACACTGTTGACTAGTGGTGTGGTGACCAAATAAAGTCCTAACCTGAAAGAAGACACCGAGCTGACATTTCTCATTTCTAGAAACCTAAGCTATTGACACTGTGCTCGTTTTTAATGTTCGTGCCTGGACAATTTTAATGTGACCTAAACAGACATCCGAAAAATAAGAACACCCAAGGAATTTTTCCCTGAAGCAGAGAAATTCAACCCGTCTTTTTGGAACTGGGTATTTCTTGGTCAAAGACTGCCATTGACGATTCTGTATGTGAATGTCCTAAAAATTATGTTTCCAGATGCTGTTAACAAAGCTGTAAGTATGCAAGAGAGCACGTGGCCACGGCTGAGTAAATAGAGTGAATGCAGGTCTGAGTGTTTCTTTATTGTTGTAATTTGGCACCCATTTTGCTGTCTTAACTTTCTTTATGCAAGTATTGCTAACCATATTTTCCCTTAGAATAGATCAGAGATATCTGTGATAAACGAGCGCAAAGGCCTTTTTGCTCCATCTTTTCCTACATTTTTCATATTGTATTTTCTCCGACATTTGCTCTTTCATCCCATATTTGCGACCCACATTTGCTATTTCATCGTTGTGATTACTCGCGACCGGTATCTAGAGAACCACATTTGTTCTTTCATCGGGGGAAATAAAGTCCTTTGATTGAGTCCACATGCCTGACATTATCGTTTGAAGCCCACATTGCATCGTAATAAATCTGGTAAAAACACATCTGGTCATCCTAGTCAAACATCTGGGCATGCTGTAATTTCTGTGACACCACATTGGACGCCCAGATTGGCCAGGGGAAAACGTCTCATGCTGTAATGGTGTTATCTTTGGTCGGCCGCGGTTCAGACAAGCGTTGGTTTACCACATTGGACGCCCACCTTGGCCAGGTGAACAATAAACAATCAGAGGTCAAACTACACCCACGTTTGGACTGACAGGGGACAAGAGCGATCCTGTGAATGAGTGACCAGAGGGGCCATTAAGGATTGGTTGGTATGGGCGGAGCTGTACAAGAAACCCATATTGGACTGGCAGAAATATAATCTACTGCGTAGCTTGCAAGAGGAAGGAGTCCAGTTTTTTACATTGTGAGGAAGAGATTAATCCCAAAAACGCCTAGCCTAATACACGTGTTTATTCAGAGTGGATATAATTCAGTTCTGTGATAAATTGTGTTCTTAAAAGATTTTGCGAAGGGAAAAGAAGTTCATCAGAAGTCTGAGTCTACACGCAACGTGTCTGACGTCTAACCAGAAATAAGTTATCAAAAACGGACATTTGGCTAGCAGAATTCGCCATAGGACATCTTTCATTCCTCAATTAAAAAGGAATATTGTCTCACCCACAAGTCAGAAGGTGGACGCAGCATTTTTCGTCACCGTATACTGCTTGCTCACAAGTTCAATACATCGTTATCACAAGTTCAATACAGAGTCATCATAAATACAAATCACTCGAAAGATCATTATTATCTGAAGTCAAGCAAAAGAGCTCAAAAGAGGAATCGCATATTTATAGCAAGGGCAACACTCTCTTAAGCGCATTCTATGAAGCAGACTATATATATATATTTTATGAATCACGACTACATATGCAAGGTTATGAGTCTACATATCACTACTGATTCGTGAAGATATCCAGTCTGGCCAGTACCCTCGGGAGATTAGACAACAGACCTTTTGTTCATATGACAGCTATTAACTGTTAATCAACACTACAGAGATATACTCAAACATTGAAGGAATATACATAGATATCTCGTCAGCGTTCTCCGTACGACAACAGTATTCATCAGAACGTCCTCAGCTTAGAGATACCCCACTCGACATAACGTATAACAACTTGGGACATTTTATGCATACATGTGAATCCTCATATCTAGGAGAAGCATTTAGAGACACATGGACTGTGTAGAGTACTCACCATTTTGGTAACACGTATCATATCACATCATCATTTCACTTTACACCAGTTCATTCTTAATTAACTATTACCTAATTAACTGCAATTTTATTATCTCATCTGTGTGTTTTGTGTGAATCGTCTTTCACCATCATCACGATCTAACCATTACTAACCCTATAGGTGTTGATATTTCATTAATAAACCCAACGATCGTTTGATCATTATCGATTTTGTTAATGTATCACTCGTGCTGTCGGTGTTACATAGTCACCTATAGGAACCTTTCTCTACTCAGATGAGGTTGGGGGCTTTTTCTTTACGGGATCTAAGGGCAGAAGCTAAGGTCGTGGGGAAGCAGAACTCTTTCCATAATTAATTAGAAAACACTGTCTAGTGGAAAGCATTCGCATTCCTGTCTTCTTGTCCCTATCTCCAATAGGTCTTTATTCTTTCTTAACGAGCCAATTTCTAGAGACCTTATATCTATATCTCATAGACTATTCCTGACAAAAACTACTGTTGTAGTTGCCCCAGTACTCACCACACGACAATTGGGGGCTCGTCCGGGATTGGTGAACCCGGACTTAGAAGTGTGATAAATCACATTTTCATCTCTGCTATACAGTTGCGATAATTGCAAAATTTGTTGGCATTTTGAGGGATTACCTTCTAGACTGACTCTTGCTATAATTTGTCTATTTCATAGGGGGGATAATTTATATCTCTAAAGCACGAGTGATACTTTTTAAATTGAGTATCAAACGGACAGAGTAATCACTTTTTGAGAACAGAAGATACTGTAGGGAACTGATTTTTAAAAATCTTTTTCTGTAACTGCTGGGAAAATTTTTATCATAAATATTTAGCAAATTTTTCATAGAAAACTTCGAGATAATCTGTTATATAATTTTAAGAATATGCTGAGTGGGTGATTTTTTTTAAAGAACTATTTGAACTTGATTACTAATTTAAACCTAGAAGGTTTTAAGAGATAATTACTTGTGCGAGTCAAACAATTTGCTTGGAGGTCACTGCCAATTTTTCCCTTCGTGAACCCATACTGCATATCATGGCAGGTGCCGCAAAAATTAGAACTAGTTTAATGGAGGCAGGGCGTGAATACGGGTTAAGTGGAAAAGATCTGATGAAATTTGTGAGTGAGGAGACTGATAAACTCCATGCAAGAGAGATGGAAGTGCAGAAACTTGCAATGGAGAAGGAGAAAGCCGCAGCAGAAGCAGCGGAGCGGAAGGAGAAAGCCACAGCAGAAGCAGCGGAGCGAAAAGCCGCAGCAGAAGCTGCGGAGCGGGAAGAAGCAGCAGAAGCAGCGGAGCGTAAAGAGAAAGCCGCAGCAGAGCATGCACTTAACATGAAGCAACTGGAAATCCAGGGACAGACCAATCAGATAGAGCTGGCAAAAAGTGCAGCGGCTTCCAACTTTGATGGAGGGTACTCACCCCGCTCAGATGGTGTGCCTACTTCGCAACCTGCACCACCCAATGCCATGAACTTTCCGCTGGAACCTTTTTCAGAAAGGAACGATACCATGGACGCCTTTTTAGACCGCTTCGAACGCTTTGCAACAGGGTTTGGACTTGAAGAACGGAAGTGGAACTTGAAACTTTCCCAGGGCCTAAGAGGAGCCGCCTACGAAGTTTTTAATAAACTTCCGGCCGGAGAGCAAGATGACTATCAGGCATTGAAAAAAGCTCTCTTGGTGAGGTACGAGTTTCATTCAGAGGCTTACCGAAAAAAATTTCGAGGTTCTAGGAAGGAGGCCGGAGAAACTTTCTCACAGTTCGCAGCCCGTATTGAAGACTACTTAGTGAAGTGGTGTACACTGGGAAACTTTACCGAGAACTATGACGGGTTGAAAGAGCTGATTGTGATAGAGCAACTAAAAGAGTCTATGTCGGTGGAAATGCGTAGATTTCTCACTGAAAACGGCGCTGACCGGTTAGAAAATATTCTTACACTGGCAGAGCGATTCCAAAATGCTCTCATGGAGTCTCAAGGAGCCAGAAAGAAGTTTTCGGATCAGGCGCCAAAGCAACCTGCTCGCTCCCAACCAGACCAACAAAGCAAAGGACCACACATCTCGCATAAACAGCACGCAAAACAAGATAACTACAAAGAGCAAAAACAAGAAAAATGCTGCGCCACACCAGAGACAGGGAGATAAATGGTGCAAGTACTGTCGCTTGAACAATCACAACACTAATGAGTGCAAGCGCAGACCTCCTCCCCAACATGCTGCCTGTCTGCAGACAAAATCGTCACCCCGGAAAGAGCAGAGGACCGGAAACGTTTCTCATCCTCCTGTCATCGAATCAGTCCTCGTAAACGGACAATCTGTGAAGTGCCTTTATGACACAGGACTTGCTTTCGATGCGGTGGTCAGGGCATCTCTTGTCACCCCTGACCAGATAACAGAAGAGAGTGTCGACATCCAAGGTCCGACGAAGGATGTTGCACCCATGACACTGCCAATTGCACTTATCAGAGTGGAATCTCGTTATGTGACAGGAGAGATTCGTGCAGCTATAATGGAAGAACCAATCTACTCTTTAATCTTGGGATGTAGATATGTGTTCCTTGGAGAACCTACTCAACCACTAGTCATAGTGGCCGTACAGACTAGAGGACAGTCAAAAAAAGACGCAGAGCAGGAACCTCCTACCAATATCCTCCCTGAGGAATTGAAGAGGGCCCAAAGGGAAGATTCCTCACTGGCGCCCTGTTTTAAAAAATTACCTAGGACACACAACCCACCTACCAAGGGAGACTTCTTTATGAAAAATGGATTGATGTATCGCCGAGCTGAAAATGAAGGACCGGAACACAACCAATTAGTAGTTCCTGCAACATATAGGAACCAGGTGCTTGAGATGGGCCACTCTATCCCATTTAGTGGACACATGGGAATGAGCGCCACGACTCAAAGGATCGCCTGCCACTATTATTGGCCAGGGATCACCGGCGACATTGAACGTTTCGTCAAGTCTTGTCGTCAGTGCCAGAAAGTTGCACCAAAACACTGGACGGCACCCGCGACCCTTTGGGAGATGCCAATCTTGGGCACCCCATTTGAAAGAGTGGCTGTGGATATAATTGGACCTCTGCTGAGAACTAAGAAAAGGAACTCCCATATCCTTACCTTAGTGGACACCTGTTCCATGTGGGGCGAAGCCATAGCCATGCCAGCATGCGACTCAGTGCATGTAGCTGACGCTTTACTGAATATCTTTACTAGATTGGGCTTCCCGCATGAAATTCTCACAGACAACGGGTCACAATTTAGAGGCACGTTGACAGAGGAGGTGCTTAGAATATTCAAGACTAGGCATATCCATACTTCGCCCTATCACCCCCAAAGTAACGGGCAAGTAGAGCGGTTTAACGGGACGCTCACCTCTATTCTTCGGAAGTTGGCACAGGAGAAGCCAGAAACTTGGGATCAGTATCTTCCTGCCGCATTATTTGCTTATAGGGAAGTACAGCATGCGTCAACTGGAGTTCCTCCGGCCACATTACTCTTCGGAAGACCTATTAAAGGTCCATTAGAAGCATTACTAAGAACATGGACAGATGCCAAGGCAGACGACACTGTCACATCAGCCTTCCAGTACATCACAGACTTGAAACAACGCCTGAAGACTGGCTGGGAATTAGCCACAGCGAAAGTACGGGAGGCTAGGCGGAAACATGCCAAATATTACAATCGCAATGCGAAGGACCGAGAACTAGCAGTAGGAGAGAAGGTGCTACTTCTTCTGCCAAGTAGCAGTAATAAATTGCAGATTTGCTGGAGGGGACCCTACAAAGTGGCGGAAAAGATTTCTCGCACCAACTATAAAATCGCCGTGAACGGAAAGCAGAAAATTTATCACTTAAATCTGCTTAAGAAGTTTTACGAGCGAGCCCCTGCCGAACCAGCGCACCTCATGACTATGGCCATTGCTATGCAAATGGAAGAAGAGCCATTATCATCCGTAGAGTACCCGGTGATACAGGAGGAATCACATTTAGATGTGAAAATAAGCTCCACCTTAACGGAAGCCCAGCAAGAAAAAGTAAGGAGATTGATGGAAAACCACGCCGACTCTTTGACAGACAAATCAGGCCGGACAAACCTGATGGAGTTTGACATGGAAGTCACGGATCCTACGCCCGTCCGAATGAGAACCTATCCGATTCCGTATGCCAAGGCGACGGCATTAAAGCAAGAAATTGATTACTTACTTAAGGAAGGCATAATTTCGAAGTCGGAGTCCCCTTACAGTGCGGGAGTGGTGCTGTTACGCAAACCCAGTGGAGAACACCGCCTGTGCATCGACTACCGACAGCTGAATGCGTTAACACAGTTCCAGCCAGAACCGTTACCGGACCAGAACCAGCTATTTACTAAGCTGAGCAGGGCTCGCTATTTTTCAAAGATCGACCTCAGTAAAGGGTACTATCAAATACCGGTAAAAGCTGAGGTGAGGAACCTGTTAGCCTTCAGTACTCCAGATAGACACTTCGAGTTTAATGTGATGCCATTTGGACTGAACAATGCTCCTAGTGTCTTCACAAGGATGATGCGAAAGTTATTGGATCCTTTGAATCATCCCGCCATCAGCAATTTTATGGATGATATCCTAGTAGCTACTGAATCGTTTGAAGAACATATATCAGCGCTATCCTTGCTGTTTAACAGACTCAGAGAAGCGGGACTAACCGCCCGCCCAACCAAATGTCAAATTGGGTGTGAACAGCTAGAGTTCCTAGGACATACTATATCCCATGGGACCATGTTCCCCGAGACTCAAAACGTTGAGAAGCTGAGAAATGCACCGAGACCGTCCACAAAAAGGGATGTCCGGTCATTTGTATCTCTCTGTGGATTCTACCAGAGATACATAAAGGATTTCAATAGCCTCTGTGCGCCACTTACATCGCTAACCAAGAAAGGAAACCCAGATAAAGTGACATGGTCAGCAGAATGTGAACATGCATATGCACTCTTATAAGAGAAACTCACCACAAAACCTATTTTACGGCTTCCGGATTTAACTAGAAAATTCATCTTGCGCACAGATGCCAGTAACATTGGAATCGGGGCTACATTACTACAGCCAGATGACAGAAGCCCACCAAATCTATTTCCGGTCGCATATGCGAGTCGGAAGTTAAACCGAGCAGAACAAAACTATTCCACAATCGAAAAGGAATGTTTGTCCCTCGTCTGGGGAATACAAAAATTTCAAGCATACCTGTACGGAAGGAAATTTACAATCCAGAGTGATCACCAACCTCTGACCTTCCTCGCCAATTCAAAGAATTTGAATGCTACACTGATGAGGTGGTCGCTTGTTCTACAACCTTACACGTTCCAAGTGGACTATATCCAAGGAAAACATAACGTAGGAGCGGATTTTTTAAGCCGTCATCCTATCAGGCAGGACGGAGAGCACAGACAAGTAGAGGAAAGGGTGGAAACCGGAGAGAAAAACGAAGATGAGGAAAAGGATTAAAGAATCCCGAGCAAGAAGGCTAAGCTCTCCTGAGTACGATTGACAACACACTTGAGGAGGGGCTATTGTGATAAACGAGCGCAAAGGCCTTTTTGCTCCATCTTTTCCTACATTTTTTCATATTGTATTTTCTCCGACATTTGCTCTTTCATCCCATATTTGCGACCCACATTTGCTATTTCATCGTTGTGATTACTCGCGACCGGTATCTAGAGAACCACATTTGTTCTTTCATCGGGGGAAATAAAGTCCTTTGATTGAGTCCACATACCTGACATTATCGTTTGAAGCCCACATTGCATCGTAATAAATCTGGTAAAAACACATCTGGTCATCCTAATCAAACATCTGGGCATGCTGTAATTTCTGTGACACAACATTGGACGCCCAGATTGGCCAGGGGAAAACGTCTCATGCTGTAATGGTGTTATCTTTGGTCGGCCGCGGTTCAGACAAGCGTTGGTTTACCACATTGGACGCCCACCTTGGCCAGGTGAACAATAAACAATCAGAGGTCAAACTACACCCACGTTTGGACTGACAGGGGACAAGAGCGATCCTGGGAATGAGTGACCAAAGGGGCCATTAAGGATTGGTTGGTATGGGCGGAGCTGTACAAGAAACCCATATTGGACTGGCAGAAATATAATCTACTGCGTAGCTTGCAAGAGGAAGGAGTCCAGTTTTTTACATTGTGAGGAATAGATTAATCCCAAAAACGCCTAGCCTAATACACGTGTTTATTCAGAGTGGATATAATTCAGTTCTGTGATGAATTGTGTTCTTAAAGGATTTTGCGAAGGGAAAAGAAGTTCATCAGAAGTCTGAGTCTATGTCACAGCGTATTGTTTGAAAGTCCGTAGCAATCCAGGCAGGTTCAAATCCTGGACTCACAGCATCAAAAACACCAACCGTGTCACAGCGAAATATTTGACATCTACCAAGAGCAGATGTGCAACACTGTCTTAATTCCTTTAATACTGGGAACAGTCACCAAAAACACACCCGACAATATGTGTCACAGCGTTCTTCTTCCTCTTGTTTGATCGTATAGTGGGTACCTGTTGTGATGTAGTGATTTGATGTTCTGCTGGACCGTGGTGGGGTTTGTGGGAAAACGAATTACTTCAAATTCAACGTTCAGACCAATGAAGCAACAATACGACTCCCATCGGAGTATATAAGGAAAACTCTGTTTCTTAAAAGTCAAATTCCTTTATTCAGTTTCTGTCATGATTAATTTGATTCACTCCAAAACCAATCCCTCACAGCATTGACACCATTCATTCCAAGGGTTTCTCCTTTTCTCTGGGACAGTGTTCGAATTAATAACGTTTTGACCTACAAGTCCGATTTCTTATATTTATAATGCCAACACTTTTTAGTCTCAACCGGACTTACCGCTTCTAATACGTTCATAATCGTTGTAGATGGGGTAGTTCATTACATAATCAGCGACTATAACATGTGATTCTTTCCTTCGGTTCCTTTTATTCTGGTTCTTTTCTACTGGGGTTGATGGAACAACCTTCTTGATCAGGGGACATGTTGTAACTCTCCTGTCCAATGTGTGACCTCATCCCCGTTGTTCTGTATATATGACGTCGTTACTTTTCTTTTCCATAGCTCGCATCGAGAGTATTCTTTTCTCCTCCTTATAGTTAGTCCTTTATTCCTTTTTATTACGTCATTTTGTTTGTATGTCACGGCTCCTGTGACATATTCACCCCAGGGTCCCTCAAAGAAAAATGATGTTCTAAAGCATCATTCCTCTCCGACTCTATCTCCCACAGATTTATTTTATACCCTTTCCTACAATTCCCTTAATTAATCATAATCACTCAAATCTTTACAAATGTTAATACTTAAGAAATAACATGATTAACTTCTTAATTATCAATTAAACCTACAACTTTAACAAGTTTTACCTTCTTAAATTATATACCACAATCAACACTCAATTATGGTTCAGCCCTCACCTTACTCTCGTTTCTCACCACGACTGCAATTCAGCCTTTCAACTTATACTCGTTTCCCCCCAATAACTTGTACCTCTACTAATAACAAGACCCTCGCAGGTCTTCCCTCTCGTCTTGCTTCTTAATTCTATAGTACCTGTCGTTCCGCCACTGCATCCATGACACACCCCTTGTTCTGCCGTAATGCATTATAGTTTTCCCCAACTACAGCATCACGCATAAGTCCGTTGGGACTCTATTTACCCCTTTATACAAGAATTAGCTATCGCCTCCATCTTGTACATATAACTGCTATGAGCAGCTCTCAAAGATTCTCTCTTTTCCTCCTTTCTTTCTTACTCCTGTTTGCTATCTCATTTCATTCTCTATACTCTTCTCATAATTCTACTTATCTCTGGGTTTCGGAGAAGCCTATCTCCCTACAAGTCTCCACAAGACTTTAGCAATCACCTAAACATCTTTGCTCTCCACACTACCTATTAATCTTGTTCCCTCTCTGGAACTATCTCTCACCATTTACCTTATTCCCTAAAGTTCGGAGAATCCCATCTCCGCATAAATCTCAACAAGAGTCATTCCTCGCCGCAGCATCTCTGTGCCCTCGCACTACTTCTTAAACTCGTTCCCTCTCTGGAACTTTTTCTCACAATTTTACCTTACCCTCTAGGTTCGTCACTCCTCTGTGACTTCCAAGTTACTCATGATTATCGTAATCATTCTTTTGTACATGCCATCTCTCATGACCCTTCATACCTCACCGTCCAATCTCTCAATTACTCACTCTTGATTTCGCCATCTCCTATGGCTCTTCTACCTCTCATATAATATCCCCGCCATTCTTCCCTGGCCTTAACCTACCTTTTTATCATTATCTCCACATTTTCATCATTACCGCCTCTCTACTTCACTCTCAAACTCCACTATTTTCGCTATAGTAGCTTTCTTGTCCCTATGTCTCTCCCACGAAATCTGTTTAGCAATTTCTATATTTGCTTCTTCCTTTATTTCTCTGACTTCGATCACAATTTGCTTGCTCTATCCTTCTCTGTCGTCTCACAATCCTTTCGTCATCTAACATTTTTGTCAGAACTATATCTACTTCATCTCTTGTTCCAGGGAAGTGTGTATGATACTTCCCTTCCAGCATCCGCCATACTACGGATCTACAGAGGTTAAAATCAGGCTGTGTTATGATGGCCTGTATCACCCTCTCCAGCTCCATCATGCTTGGTTCATCCACTTTAATTATTTTCTCCCTCTTGTCATTTCCCTCTTCTCCCACTTCTTCTCTCAATTTTTCCACCATTTCGCATCTCTCCGTGGACCATACTTCCCTCATGTGACTCTCTTTATTTCTACTTCTTACATTTTCTTCTGTGTCCTCGTCCCCTGAAAATTCTAAATTATCTTCTTCCTCTGAATAACTTGACTCCGAATCAGAGAACACGTCTCTATCCACTATTTTGATTCCCCAGTAATTAAGTTCCTCCATTACTCTCCTTACCAGCCTGCGAATTTCTTCTTTTCTTTCTGATAGGTCTGTATCAAATTTTCTCTCCAAAAATTTCTGTACATACTTTAGTACTACGGTGTCGGGTCTAGCTCCTTTCAGTTCATCCTTTATCGCTTTCTTCATCTCCTCCATGCCTGGCTTAGCCATTTTGACAACTTTTTTCATATCCTCCACTGTACTGTTGGCTCTCCGTTTTCTCCTCTCTTTCTCCCGCTCTCTAATTGTTGTGTCGTTATTGACACATTGTGCTGCTAACTCTTTCTCATTCCCCCTTCTACTAATATTCCTTGAGTTCTCCTCAACCTCGTCAGCTTCTCTGGCACTTCTCTTGTCTCTTGAGCTTTTCTCAGGTTCTGTACTCTTTACCGCGCAGCTACTTCGTCCTCTACTTATAACATCCTCTCGCTGTGTCCTTGTTACACTCCGTGGTATCCTGGATGCTCTGACACTGCCACAATTTGATGTGTCTTTGCTTCTATACCTCCCTTTCCCGTTTTTCACTGGAATTCTGGATTTTCTTATTTCTCTTCTGCTGCGACTACTGTTCCTCTCTTCCTGTCTATCTGTCTTGCCGACTGTTCTGGGTCTCTTATTCTTCCTTTGGTAATCTACGTTTTCGAAAATCGTTTTCTCTAACGTTCCTTCCTCTATCCCATCGTCTGTTCCTAAACCTGGTTCTAATTCCACAAATTCTTCCTATATCCATACTTCTATGTTGTCCAACGATTTTCAGTGGAACATTGTTTCTTCGGTGAGTCTGTTGAAATCCTCTCGAAGGAAATTCTCCCATTCCTTGTCTATCCAATCTTCTTCTCTCCTCAGGTCCCCATCTATCTACTCTAGGCGGAACATTTTCCCGATTGAAGTTCCATTCTGGATTTCTACCTCTGTAGGTGGACCTATGGTTGTACTCTTCATCCACCATGTTTCCACGGTTGTATTCAATGCCTCTTTGTGGTTGTCTAAACCCCACGGAAGCATCTCTCTCACTTGTATGCCTATAATTTCTATCTTCTTTCCACTCGTTTCGTCGTCCGTTATGACTCTCCATTTTTCGCTTTTTACACACAGCTGCCACATGTCCCTTGGCATTACACAAATAACATCGTTTTTCCTCTGCTATCTGTATAATTCCCCTCCGGTTTTCTCTGCCATTGTCACTTCCATCCTGCTTGCTCTGATACGCAAGATAATTTCTTTCTCTTGGTCTATCTCTAACTGTCTGTCCAGTCCATCGAACTTCATTCTCTTTCCAATTCTTTTCTTCGTGGTTGCTCCCTGATCTTAACTGGAACCTCTTCAACAAATCTTCTTCTGCCAATGCTATCCGTATAGCATCATTCAAAGTCCTTGGACTTTTTCTTAGGAGAAGTAGTCTCATTCCGTCCTTGTATAAGGCATCAATAAAAATTCCAACCAACTGTCCCTCGATATCTGGACTCCGTATATCTTGTTCCCTAAAAACTTCTTCTGCCAGATTTTTCAATCTGTCGCTGAACAGCTGGATTGATTCTCCTGCTTCCTGTCTCACTCTTCTAAGTAATCCCCATAGGTAATGTTGATCCGCAGACTCTCCGTAACTGTTTAACAAACTCCTCTTCAGCTCTTCCCAAGTTTCATGTGACTCTTCTTCAAACCTTCTCCTCAAAAAATCATTTACTAGATCATCACTAGTTAAAAAGGCCAATCGCTTCTTTTCCTCCTCACCTGCCCCTATGGAGTAAGCGTACCGCTCTATTTTGGCGATCCACTTTTTACAACCTCCTGCTTCTCCTCTATAGGTCTCAATATTTTGTCGCAACCCAGTCTGCCTGGTTTCCATGCTCCACCTCTCTAGGGCATTCGTGACATGTAACAATGCCAACGTATTTGGATCCAATCCTTGTCCTTCCGCCATTTTCCAAACTAATCCTTTACTCTCCTAAATTTAGTCAACTTTCGCTTTACTACCACTTCTTAAGTCTTCTCTAGGTATTAATTAACAAGAACAGAATCTCTATATATATTTTAAAAAAATACATAATCTCTGACAGACGGAAACTATTTGCACTTATAAATTAGTTTAACTAATTATTTTTAACTGGCGTAGTCCTTGACTTAGGCCTTGCTGTCACGTTTCCGGAATCTTGATGGCTTTTAGAATCTTGATTGAAGAATCTATGCTTTCAGAATCTTGATTGAAGACAACGTCTATGCTTTCAGAATCTTGATTGAAGACAACGTCTATCGGAATCTTGATTGAAGACAACGTCTAGAATCTTGATTGAAGACAACGTCTAAGCTCTCGGAATCTTTGAATGATTGAAGACAACGTCTATGCTTTCGGAATCTTGATTGAAGACAACGTCTATGCTCTCGGAATCTTGATTGAAGACAACGTCTATGCTTTCGGAATCCTGATTGAAGACAACGTCTATGCTTTCGGAATCTTGATTGAAGACAACGTCTATGCTTTCGGAATCTTGATTGAAGACAACGTCTATGCTTTCGGAATCTTGATTGAAGACAACGTCTATGCTTTCGGAATCTTGATTGAAGACAACGTCTATGCTTTCGGAATCTTGATTGAAGACAACGTCTATGCTTTCGGAATCTTGATTGAAGACAACGTCTATGCTTTCGGAATCTTGATTGAAGACAACGTCTATGCTTTCGATCTTGATTGAAGACAACGTCTATGCTCTCGGAATCTTGATTGAAGACAACGTCTATGCTTTCGGAATCTTGATTGAAGACAACGTCTATGCTCTCGGAATCTTGATTGAAGACAACGTCTATGCTCTCGGAATCTTGATTGAAGACAACGTCTATGCTCTCGGAATCTTGATTGAAGACAACGTCTATGCTTTCGGAATCTTGATTGAAGGTCTATGCTTTCGGAATCTTGATTGAAGACAACGTCTATGCTTCGGAATCTTGATTGAAGACAACGTTTATGCTTTCGGAATCTTGATTGAAGACAACGTCTATGCTCTCGGAATCTTGATTGAAGACAACGTCTATGCTCTCGGAATCTTGATTGAAGACAACGTTTATGCTTTCGGAATCTTGATTGAAGACAACGTCTATGCTCTCGGAATCTTGATTGGAGACAAACAACGTCTATGCAACGTCTATCTCGGAATCTTGATTGAAAACAACTATGCTCTCGGAATCTTGATTGAAACACACACCATCCACGTCACAGGTCATTGCGGTCCTTTATGATTACCTGCATCCCTCTGTCAGTTTGAGAGTAAGAATATTAGACCAGACTTCCTTTATTAGTGTCTCAGCGAAATTTTGAAATCCGCGACAATCCCAGCGTGATCAGAATCCTGGTCACTGGGACCAATAACACCACCCGTGTCACAGCGTATTGTTTGAAAGTCCGTAGCAATCCAGGCAGGTTCAAATCCTGGACTCACAGCATCAAAAACACCAACCGTGTCACAGCGAAATATTTGACATCTACCAAGAGCAGATGTGCAACACTGTCTTAATTCCTTTAATACTGGGAACAGTCACCAAAAACACACCCGACAATATGTGTCACAGCGTTCTTCTTCCTCTGGTTTGATCGTATAGTGGGTACCTGTTGTGATGTAGTGATTTGATGTTCTGCTGGACCGTGGTGGGGTTTGTGGGAAAACGAATTACTTCAAATTCAACGTTCAGACCAATGAAGCAACAATACGACTCCCATCGGAGTATATAAGGAAAACTCTGTTTCTTAAAAGTCAAATTCCTTTATTCAGTTTCTGTCATGATTAATTTGATTCACTCCAAAACCAATCCCTCACAGCATTGACACCATTCATTCCAAGGGTTTCTCCTTTTCTCTGGGACAGTGTTCGAATTAATAACGTTTTGACCTACAAGTCCGATTTCTTATATTTATAATGCCAACACTTTTTAGTCTCAACCGGACTTACCGCTTCTAATACGTTCATAATCGTTGTAGATGGGGTAGTTCATTACATAATCAGCGACTATAACATGTGATTCTTTCCTTCGGTTCCTTTTATTCTGGTTCTTTTCTACTGGGGTTGATGGAACAACCTTCTTGATCAGGGGACATGTTGTAACTCTCCTGTCCAATGTGTGACCTCATCCCCGTTGTTCTGTATATATGACGTCGTTGGTCTCTCGATGACTTTTCTTTTCCATAGCTCGCATCGAGAGTATTCTTTTCTCCTCCTTATAGTTAGTCCTTTATTCCTTTTTATTACGTCATTTTGTTTGTATGTCACGGCTCCTGTGACATCTACACGCAACGTGTCTGACGTCTAACCAGAAATAAGTTATCAAAAACGGACATTTGGCTAGCAGAATTCGCCGTAGGACATCTTTCATTCCTCAATTAAAAAGGAATATTGTCTCACCCACAAGTCAGAAGGTGGACGCAGCATTTTTCGTCACCATATACTGCTTGCTCACAAGTTCAATACATCGTTATCACAAGTTCAATACAGAGTCATCATAAATACAAATCACTCGAAAGATCATTATTATCTGAAGTCAAGCAAAAGAGCTCAAAAGAGGAATCGCATATTTATAGCAAGGGCAACACCCTCTTAAGCGCATTCTATGAAGCAGACTATATATATATATATATATTTTATGAATCACGACTACATATGCAAGGTTATGAGTCTACATATCACTACTGATTCGTGAAGATATCCAGTCTGGCCAGTACCCTCGGGAGATTAGACAACAGACCTTTTGTTCATATGACAGCTATTAACTGTTAATCAACACTACAGAGATATACTCAAACAGTGAAGGAATATACATAGATATCTCGTCAGCGTTCTCCGTACGACAACAGTATTCATCAGAACGTCCTCAGCTTAGAGATACCCCACTCGACATAACGTATAACAACTTGGGACATTTTATGCATACATGTAAATCCTCATATCTAGGAGAAGCATTTAGAGACACATGGACTGTGTAGAGTACTCACCATTTTGGTAACACGTATCATATCACATCATCATTTCACTTTACACCAGTTCATTCTTAATTAACTATTACCTAATTAACTGCAATTTTATTATCTCATCTGTGTTTTGTGTGAATCGTCTTTCACCATCATCACGATCTAACCATTACTAACCCTATATGTGTGGATATTTCATTAATAAACCCAACGATCGTTTGATCATTATCGATTTTGTTAATGTATCACTCGTGCTGTCGGTGTTACATAGTCACCTATAGGAACCTTTCTCTACTCAGATGAGGTTGGGGGCTTTTTCTTTACGGGATAAAAGGGCAGAAGCTAAGGTCGTGGGGAAACAGAACTCTTTCCATAATTAATTAGAAAACACTGTCTATTGGAAAGCATTCGCATTCCTGTCTTCTTGTCCCTATCTCGAATAGGTTTTTATTCTTTCTTAACGAGCCAATTTCTAGAGACCTTATATCTATATCTCATAGACTATTCCTGGCAAAAACTACTGTTGTAGTTGCCCCAGTACTCACCACACGACAATATCAAGTCTGTCCATACCTTAAAAGGGGGAAATATTAGACCTAATCATATGTATCCATGACTCGTTGGGGCTATCATCTTTCAACATCGAAAGAAGATCATACCAGTGGGTCTATATCTTTTTTTATAGCAATTCATTGACTTGATGCTTATTTATATATATATTTGATGTAAATTTTGGATGTTGTGGTGGTGGAAGTTTATATTGATAATTAAACTGCCCTTAAACTTAATCAGCGTGTTGGTCAGCTCGTTCTAGAATATATATATCTTAATCATTTGTGATAGTTTTCCCACGTCTGTACGTCTAACTGTCGTCTTGTATGTGCGTGCACGTGAGTGGATAGAACTATATATGTAATATATATATATATATGTGTGTTTAGACTGTCTGACTCCTCTAAATCTGTCGTAGAAGATAGGTGAAAGAGAAAAGATTTCTCGATTTCAGAGACAGCCTCTATCACAGTCTACCATCTCACTCGTGGAAATCTATTGCTATTACTATCTCTCATTGTGACTATCACTTATTCAAATCTAATCAGAAGGGACCAACCCAAGTCTTAATTCTCCTATCAAAAATCTACGACAGAGCTGTGGAAGTTTGTCTGTCAATTTGCTGCTATCGTAGAGTCGACATTCGTGAAGGACATGTTCTACTGTCTGCTTGTTTCCCCCACAAGGACATCAATCGGCCTGTCTTAGTCTTACTGGCAACTTGTTGTATATGGTTCTGCAGTTGCCGGTTCTTAGTGTTGAAATATATCACTTGATGTCTTATGTCATATCTCACTCTTGATCGTCTCTCATGTTATTTTTTAAAGCTCGTTTTGTTTATTATTCCATTTATGGTTTCTTGCGTCTGCATGTCCTCAGTCCGAATGCTGATTCCTCCTTCTTTGGCAAGTCTATCTGTCTATAAATGTCCTATTGAGAATAGATAATCACTAAGTGTTTTTGGATAATCACCATTGCGGTGTAATCTCTTCTCATACAAAGCGCGCCTGTAATATGCGACTTTTGTTCATACGTGGTAGATAAATAGGGAAATAAAATCACTTTAACGAGGAATAGTGTTAGCTCATACTCGATTTTTCAGGAGGTAACGACGCTTTGTGCTACCGAGTAACACTAGGGGAAAGTGAAAAAGCCACCCATGAACGCAGTGGCCCGAGGTGAAATACACAAAACACACACACCTCGTGCCTTGCGAGTGTTTATCGTGCTGTTCTCATGAATCTGTGTACTTGTCCTGATAAAATTATTTAATACATCATCGCAAACATGTGTCATCGTCCTGGTTATAAGAATCCAAGAAGTGAACGAAAAAGGACAGCCGTGAGTATTAAGGAAAAGCTAGAACTAATAAAACGTTTTGAAAGAAACGAGAAGACACGTGACATTGCGAGTTCGAGAGCGACAGGCCTAAGTATTCCGCATTGCGCACCTTCAGAGACAACGCTGCGCAAATTTAAAGAAAAATTTTTTTTTAGCAGGAGCAAATGCGAGTGCGCTGCAAAGTCTATTAAAACAAGGCCTAAAGAAATAGAAGAAACTGCCAGACTGCTTATTGTGTGGATCAAAGAATAAAGGAAAAAAGTGCTTGAGGAGAGCCAGCTGTCTAACATTTAAAGTGAAAGCATTAGCTGTGTATATAAATCTTATAGAAAGATCTCCAATTCTACAGAAGTGCCTCATGTTAGTGTTAACAATTATATAAATTAAAACATAATATGGTATGAAATCAGTTTTACAAGTAAACGGTACACATGAGACAAGGGACGTTTCGGGTTTTACCCTTCGTCAGCCACAGTTACGAATAGGTGACAAGGACAAGAACTACATATAGGTACTACAAAGATCTATGATGATGAGGAAAACGTCAAATGAGCGGTACAAGCAGATGAAACCACGGTGATGAGCGAAACGATAACAGTAATAATGCAAGAATATCGTGAAACCAGAAAGACATGTCGAAACAAGAAAGTAAATAATCAACGAAACGAAGACAGAAATGAACAACGCTATTAAAATGAGTTAAAAAAATCACTTAGCTGGATCCAAGAAAGAAACATTCAAAATGACTGAAAAAATAAGGCGTCATGCGGAAGTGACGTAGGAGCAAGTGACGGCTAAGAACAGATAATTAAGGAAACGAAACGAACCAAAGCAAAAACAAGGATAGATAGGAAAATAACGACAGAAGCCACGAATTATGCAAAATGATGCTGGACATTAATGCCAGCAGGAGCTAGAACGCCCATTTGAAAAATGAGACGATTCTCCAACGAGAAGCGAGTTCGGTCGTCGCCGATACATGAACGGAAGGCAGTGACATGAATGTCAGAGTTGCCTGAATGGTCAGGGCTGTTGAAGTGAAGGGCCACCGGTAAATGTTTGCCATGATGGATGTCATTCAAGTGCTCCCGAAACCTGTCTGCCAAACGTCTGCCAGTTTCACCAATATAGGTCATGCCACACCTCTTGCAGATGATAGCATAAATCAGGTTTCTGGATTCAGATGACGGAACATAATTTTTTTTCACCGCCAAACAGTGAGGGTGGAAAGTTAAGACAAGTTTGAGTCTGTCAGATGTAGTAGTAGGTTTAGCAGTAAGTGCAACCTGACGAGTAACGGGACTAATGCGATTAAGGGCATCAGATAAGACTCTTTCAGGATAGTGACGTCGGCGAAAAAAACTCGAGCATTTCTTGAGCTCGTTCACGGAAATCATCTTCATCGTGACATATCCGACGTAAGCGTAGAAGTTGAGAGTAGAGAATGGAATTTTTACAGCTGAGAGGGTGAGAAGAGGTGTAAAGAAGGAAACCATGAGCATCAGTAGGTTTATAAAAGACAGAGGTAGTAAGGCCAGTAGGAGTAATATTGACAGTGAGGTCAAGGAAGTTAACTGAAGTGGTAGAAATCTGAGAAGTGAATTTGATGGCAGGATGGAAATTGCCAACATAGTCAATGAATCTACGGAGATTAACTTCAGACATGTCTGTGACACCAATACCATCGTCGATATAACGACAGTAAAACTCAGGTAATGGTCTATCGTAACTTTGAAGCACCAAATATTCAAAGTGACCCATGAAGAGGCAGGCATAACTCGGGCCCATTTTGGTGCCCATAGCAACGCCATTAATTTGATTAAAGAACTGGCCATTGAATTCAAAAGAGTTGAGAGTGAGAACCAATTCCGCAAGGCGAAGAAGAGAGCCGGTGCTAAAAGTAAGGTCAGTGCGTCTGTCGAGAAAAAAATTGTAGTGCTTTAAGGCCATCAGAGTGTGGAATGGAAGTATAAAGCGAACAAACATCCAGAAGGAAAAGACGGTAAGTGTGGTCAGGTGTGAATTGGATGGAATCAAAAGTAGTGATAGCATGGGTGGTGTCCTTTATATAGGAAGGTAGATTGGCCACTAAGGGTGTTAACAATGGATGACTTAGTTGCTTCAAACATGGCATTTTTTATTGGATTTTATTATTATTATTTTGTAGTGTGTTACTGTCGCGTAGTGCGTATTGGGGCAACTACGACAGTAGTTTTTGCCAGGAATAGTCTATGAGATATTAGATATAAGGTCTCTAGAAATTGGCTCGTTAAGAAAGAATAAAGACCTATTCGAGATAGGGACAAGAAGACAGGAATGCGAATGCTTTCCACTAGACAGTGTTTTCTCATTAATTATGGAAAGAGTTCTGTTTCCCCATGACCTTAGCTTCTGCCCTTAGATCCCGTAAAGAAAAAGCCCCCAACCTCATCTGAGTAGAGAAATGTTCCTATATGTGAATATGTAACACCGACAGCACGAGTGATACATTAACAAACTAGATAATGATCAAACGATTATTGGGTTTATTAATTAAATATCCACACATATAGGGTTAGTAATGGTTAGAGCGTGATGTTGGTAAAAGACGATTCACACAAAACACACAGATGAGATAATAAACTTGCAGGTAATTAAGTAATAGTTAATTAAGAATGAACTGGTGTAAAGCGAAATGATGATGATGTGATATGATACGTGTTACCAAAATGGTGAGTACTCTACACAGTCCATGTGTCTCTAAATGCTTCGCATTGATATGACGATTCACATGTATGCATAAAATGTCCCAAGTTGTTATACGCTATGTCGAGTGGGGTACCTCTAAGACGAGGACGTTCTGATGAAAACTGTTGTCGCACTGAGAACGCTGACGAGATATTTATGTATATTCCTTCAATGTTTGAGTATATCTCTGTAGTGTTGATCAACAGTTAATAACTGTCATATGAACAAAGGGTCTGTTGTCTAATCTCCCGAGGGTACTGGCCAGACTGGATATCTTCACGAAATGTTAGTGATATGTAGACTCATAATCTTGCGTATGTTGTCGTGATTCATAAAATATACTTTAGAGTCTGCTTCATAGAATGCGCTTAAGAGTGTGATGCACTTGGTATAAATATGCGATTCCTTTTTTGAGCTCTTTTGCTTGACTTCAGATAATAATGATCTTTTGAGTGATTTGAATTTATGATGACTCTGTATTGAACTTGTGATAACGATGTATTGAACTTGTGATAACGATGTATTGAACGTGTGAGCCAGCAGTATATGGTGACGAAAAATGTTGCGTCCACCTTCTGACTTGTAGGTGAGTCAATATTCCTCTTTAATTGAGGAATGCAAGATGTCCTATGGCGAATTCTGCTAGCCAAATGTCCGTTTTTGATAACTTATTTCTGGTTAGACGTCAGACACGTTGCGTGTAGACTCAGACTTCTGATGAACTGAAGACACACAAAAGTCTTCGTAAGTTTTTCACATTTAACATCACTGGTTGACTTTCATTCATACTACTGCTCATTATTGATCTCTCTCTGAGTTCAATTCTAATGATGTTAAATATCTTGTGCATGAGAGTGTGTGCGCATGGGAGACTGTGATGATGATGAAGGTGAAGTGTGAACTATTAATTACCTCCTATCATCCTATCATCTTCTAGAAAAATCTTCTGATTTTATTAATCAGTTATGCGAAGAATTATTTGAAACTCTGTCTTTCGCATATTTTAGCTGTGAGGTTAAAATAAACAAAAATTAAGAAAATGTATTAATAAACTGTATAAGATCTGCTAACCTTCTTTTCCTTTCGCAAAATCCTTTAAGAACACAATTCATCACAGAACTGAACTATACCCACTCTGAATAAACACGTTTATTTAGGCTAGGCGTTTTTGGGTTTAATCTCTTCCTCACAATGTAAAAACTGGACTCCTTCGTCTAGCACGCTACGCGGTAGATTATATTTCTGGAAGTCCAATGTGGGTGTCTTGGATCTCTGACATCCAGCTCCACCCATACCAACCAATCCTTAATAGCCCCTCTGGTCCCTCATTCACAGGATCGCTCTTGTCCCCTGTCAGTCCAAACGTGGTTGTGGTTTGACAAACAGGTATGGAGATAATTGGCGGGCTAATGCAAAAGTGCTGTCAAATTGCTGTCACATTACTCTCTGATTGTTTATTGTTCACCTGGCCAAGCTGGGCGTCCAATGTGGTAACCCAACGCTTGTCTGAACAGCGGCCGACCAAAGATAACACCATTACAGCATGAGACGTTTTCACCTGGCCAATCTGGGCATGCCCAGATGTCTGATTGGGATAACCAGATGTTTTTTCACCAGATTTATCACGATGCTATGTGGGCTTCAAACGATAATGTCAGGTATGGGGACTCAGTCAAAGGACTTTATTTCCCCCGATGAAAGAACAAATCTGTTTCTCTAGATACCGTTCGCGAGTAATCACAGCGATGAAATAGCAAATGTGGGTTCGCAAATGTGGGATGAAAGAGCAAATGTCTGAGAAAATACAATACGAAAGATGTAGGAAAAGATAGTGCAATAAGGCCTTTGCGCTCGTTTATCACAGTTACTCACTTTAGACTGTGCAGGTGTTGAGCGTTCTGCCCCTAACCTTATTTTTCCCATAAGATTGTTATTTTTAATACGCAAAATTTCAGAAGGACTGTGATTTTTAGGAAATCGTACCTTGTTCTACGAGAGATGACTGTAGCGCTGAAAAACTGGTACTAAACAAATTGTCTGCAGGAAAAGAAAGCCCATGACATGTTTACATTCTCTAGAATTATGGCTATTTGTTTAAACTGAAATAAGTAAAGACATTCTGGTAAAATCTGGGAATGACATGGTGACAGATTAACACCTGAATTTTGTTACTGTTAACGAGTAGTATGCACCTGTGACATCTGACTGTGCGTTTCTCAATGCCATTTTTATTTTAACTCTATTAATTTCTATCCTTAGAAAACCCGACATATTTGTGAGGTAACTGTAGGAGTCGTACAAAGTACCTTAAAACATTTTTTTCGAACAAATATCGTTATTTTATAATAAAGTACTACATAAACGTTATTTAAAACGTAACCGTTTTCTTTTAAAACCAGTTTCATCAAGAAATAATCAACGTTGAAGTGATGACTGCCTATCGTAAACACTCGCCGCCATTTTGAATTTTTCGATAATGTCGGATTTTACTGAAAAGGGAAAAGATGAAAATAACGAACTTCAGCAATGATTTCAGTGAAGAATTCATCACTGATTCTGCAGATGATGATGCCTGGGACACTGAAACATTGGATACAGACATGGATATTGACCATAATGTCCCTGCTGACCCAATTTATGAAGCAGACACAGCAAGGTAATTTACGAGAACGATTGTCTAAACCTAGCACAAGTCCTTACCTTTTAGCGCTTCTCATCTCCGTATTGACAATAGTGGTCTGGGCAAGCCTGTGTTTTATATGCTTCCCAAAATTCATAAACCCTCCAATCCTGGGAAACCCATTGTCTCTGCGTGTGCCTGCCCTACCGAACGTGTATCAGACTTCCTCGACGGCATCTTCCAGCCTATTCTAGAGCAGCTTCCTTCCTTCTTAAAGGACACAAACCATGCTCTTACTACTTTTTCCTCTATCCAGCTTTCCCCAGACCGTGCCTACCGTTTATTTCTGTTAGATGTTTGCTCGCTTTACACGTCAATTCCTCACTCTCATGGTCTCCGAGCTCTCCGGTTTTTCCTGGACCAGCGCACGCACCCCTCTATCGCTACAGAGACTCTCCTGCGCCTTGCAGAACTTGTCCTTTGACTCAATTCCTTTAAGTTCAATGGACAGTTCTTTGACCAAATAAGTGGAGTTGCCATGGGCACCAAGATGGGTCCCAGTTATGCCTGCCTCTTCATGGGCTACCTGGAGTATCAGGTGTGGCAGCAGTATCCTGGACCTTTTCCATTGATGTATCTGTTGCGTCCTTTATGAGTCCTTAACATTCACAAGTAGTCATCAGGTCCTACTTTTGTTAAGAGAGTACGCACCAACTAAGGTGTTGGTAATAGGCTTTGTATATTTTATTTATCGCGCACTTAAATGCACAATTTTGTGTATGGGAATCTTCGGGCGCGCTTGTTGCCAAACAAATCAGATGACGTCGCAGCTTGTAGGGAACAAGCAAGCATCTGTGTGAGACCTAAGGTCTATCGTGATTCTAGTCCCAAGTGTTGGGCAAATATTATTAGGCGACATGACTCATTGAGGAAAGTCATTGTCAGCTGTTAC
The DNA here is from genome assembly GCA_024509875.1 of Oreohelix idahoensis. Taxonomy (NCBI): domain Eukaryota; kingdom Metazoa; phylum Mollusca; class Gastropoda; order Stylommatophora; family Oreohelicidae; genus Oreohelix; species Oreohelix idahoensis. Next base: position 28,616 of record JAMPIV010012558.1, read on the forward strand.
AGACATAAGTCGTAGTCCATTTAATTTAAGAAATTGGAATTTTATTATATTCTTTCGTGAAGTGTCACCCAAATGACATCTAGCTAGAACCTACACTCTATGGTACTAGAATGGAGTAACTTGGGGAGTCTACTCACGGAAAGCTTACATGTATCCTAAGGGAATCATTATATTAATATGTAATTGCGATGAATCATTGGACTGCCGTCAAGCAAGTCACGGCTACAAAGAGAGGTTAATCAACGTATTATACTTAACCTTTTGTATAGGCGCAAGGGGATGCCTAGTGTATAAATTATTCCAATTAATGCTCTTTTCGAGGCCATTTAAGGAAGACAGATTTTATCATATATATATATATATATATATATATATATATATATATATATATATATATATATATATATATATATATATATATATATATATATATATATATATATATATCGAAATGATGCGATGGATAACAATGAGGGTCTCTGTCCTTGACACAAGGTCGACCGTTAGAGGATTCCATAATGTATGATTCAAACTGCTTGATCCTTTATGCACATTAACTTTATGTATTCGAATATCAAGCTATCAATTGTTTTAAGGATGTTGTTTGGAACTGTCAAACGATGTTAAATATCTTGTCTCGTTCAAGTATATTGTCAGAAATAAATTATGTACTATTTTTCATCAACGAGTTCTCCTATGATCGTCTTGGCACCAGTTGACGTGCCCTGTTCGCACTTTTGTTGACTGATTAATCTGTTACTTAAAGGAAAAACAAAGGAACTTCGCGTATTCAGCACAGCCTAGTTGTCGACTGTATCCACCTCCACAAAAAACGACAACAGTTTTGGTGGCGCAGTGTGCTCTGAAAATTACATTGTTCAAAAAGGAATCGAACTCAAGTCAACTCGGTTGAATAGAAGAATGCAATATTTCAAGACGACAACATCGTGGACTCGGAATCAAGGTTAACGGTCCTTCAAGGTCAACCCAAGTCTTTAACATTTTGATTCAACGTGGGACCTCAACTGCAACCTTCTACCTTGGATACTGCCATTGTTTTAAGTCAACAGGTGTATCGATTCTCAGTAATACAGCGCCCAATAGCAAGATTCGACAATCCTGCTAGGATCGGGAAATTTTTGTTCTTATCAAAACAGATAAGTAAAAAAAACGCTGTTGTTCTTTTTACCGTGTTAGGTTAGCTGAGCTCTTCTTTTAATATGTCCACTTTTATATTATTCGTGTTGCATGTTCTATGTTCAATGTTCTTCGTGGGAGGTTGGGAAAGGAGAATCACGAAGGAAACATCCCAGTTTCACACCAGGGCCTTCGTGACTGTTCTGTAGGGACACATTTACAGACTTCCCGCAGTGGAATGTTCCGACGCGTAAGTGTCGAAAGATTTTGAGTCCACTGTGTTCGGTTCTCTGTGACCTAACTGTTTAGCTGTAACGGCGTGTTATTTCATTGTTGTTTTCGGAGTAATTTTCTTATTCGTACTTAGTTTTACGATGTCTTTTGTTTGTAACGGTCGTTCTCCTCCATCTTTCTTTCGTTTAGTTTTTTTACACCTTTGTGTTTATACACTGTGGTGTCTCTTGTCTTGTTCTTATTCCCGTCGCAGTTATCATTGCATCTTTTGCAACGTTCACTTTTTAGTTCTTTATTTTCCTTCAGTTGATCTCTGCAAACGTGTTCTTTTGTAATCTATATCTTGTCTTGTCTATATTGTCTACATTGTCTATGCTATTGTATTATAATAACATTTTAATGCATAACCTGTTTCATTTATTAATAATACATTGAATAATTAACTGCTATTGAGTGCCGTTCTTGGACAGGAACGTATTGCACGTATTAGAGTGAAAAATAATTGTGAATTATTTGAGAAAAAACGTTTTGAAGAAGAAGTATTTATATTACATATTGGTCATAATGGCTACGTTAGATTATTTTATTAAGCAGGCTAAAACCCTTCAGGTACCGCCTGAAGAGTTAAGATAATTCCCAATGGCGGAATATGAAAAGTCTCAGAAGTTGAAAGCTTTAAAAGTAGAGGCGGAACAGAGAAAACTTCAGATGGAAATGGAAAATAGAAAATTAGCCGCTGAAGAAAACGAGAGAAAAATGCAAATTGAAATGGAAAGTAAGAAAATGGAACTCGAAAATCGGAGATTAATAGCTGAAGAAAATGCGAAAAGATTTCAGCTTGAGGCTACAGAAAATGAGAAAAGATTTCAGCTTGAGGCTGCAGAAAATGAAAAACGATTTCAGCTTGAAGCCGCTGAGAACGAAAATAAAAGAAAGCATGAACAAAAACTTAAGGAATTAGAACTTGAGCAACTTAGATTAGCAAATGAGAGTAATGCTCAAAAGGCTCATGATGGTCAAGCTTTATCTAAAAATGGAAATATTAATTTTCACTTGAAATTACCAAAATTTAATCCTCCATCAGACGATGTGATTCATTACCTGGACAGGTTTGAAGCAACATGTAAAGTCTATAACGTTGATAAATCACAGTATTGTGTAAAATTGTCACAACTGCTTACAGGCGAAGCTATGGAAGTCTATCATATGACTATTTCTACTGATAAAAATAATTATGAGGCTCTCAGAGCTGCTTTACTTAAGAAATACCAAATGTCAGAAAATGATTACCGTTTACGCTTCAAATCTCTTTTATCACAGAACGGAAAATTTTTTAGTGATTTCATCTCACTAATACGTCTCACATTGGAAAGATGGATTGAATTATCCAAAATAGAAAAATCCTATGACGCTCTGTTTGATTTATTACTACGCGATAAAGTCTTGTCCTCGGTTAACCCGTCATTTCTTGCTTTTTTGCACGAACGAAAACCTTCAAATGTGACAGAAATGGAGGAAAACTGCATAAGATATTGCACAGCCCATCCAAACATGGAAATTAGCAATTCCCAGGTTAAAGATGAATTACCTGTTGCTTTCGCTATGCAACAAAGTAGTCATTCACGCCATCGTTCTTTAAGTAACGATAGGAACTTTACAAAGGGAAATAACGAGAATTACAATTCTTATAAGGGGAAACAATTTTGTCATAATTCTCCATATAACGTTTCTTGGGGCCAATCTCACAATTTACGAGATTTTGATAGAAATAATTTTGGAAATAATCAAAGCAATAATTATAATCATAATTGGCAATTTAGATCACAGTCTTCCAATAACAGATAGGGTTATCCAAATAAACAAAATGGTCAATGGCACAACAGTGATGACAATAATTGGCGTACTAATCAAAATTGTAACCCAAACAGAAATGGCAATTATAGCAATTTCAGAAATAATAGTCAGAATCGATCGCGGCGAAGAGATAGATCTTCGAGCAGTAGACCGCGTCATCAATCTAATGTAGCTATGATTGACACACAAGGTAACAAAGAGCATAACACGAATGTTGACACACATAATGCAATGTCTTGCTCTATTGATTATGAACAGGTGAAATCCTGCCAAGAATGCACAACCTTGTTCAAGCCCATGGCGATCACGACGCTGCGGTGTTGACATGTCTTACCAAGTCTCCCAGCGGTATGTACGGCCACATCGGCTTCAACACACGATGGAACCGGATGTCTTAAATTAAATCGTGGTTTTGTAAATGATATTCCTTGCGCTGTTCTCTTTGATTCAGGTTGCAGCACCATCGGCGTTAGAAACTCATTGATAGACCCGTCCTGCGCAACTGGCAAGTCGGTCAAGTGTGTGACTTTCGGAGGGACTGTGGAAACATTTCCTACAGCTATTATTGATATTAAAACTCCATTTTTTTCAGGAAAAATACACGCATGTCTTCCCCAAGCACCAATTAGTGACCTGATAATTGGTCGCATTCATGGAATTAAAGAGTGTACCCCACAGCAGATTGCTGATTGGGAAGAGCGACATATACATTCTGCAAATGCAGTTGTTACTAGAGCGCAAGCTAATGATATGTTGTGGAATACACATTCTGAACCTACGGTCAGTGTTAATGATGATGTTGACACTCCTATTTCACGGGAGTCGTTTATTACATTACAAAAAAATGATGCTTCTTTGAAAAAATTCTTTCAATTAGCTAATAAGACTATTAATAATACAGATGCAAAATCTAGACATAGATTTGTATTAAAGAATGGGATATTGGTGAGAGTGATACGGGATACTGATTCATCCGTACAATCTCAAATCTTAGTACCTACTTCAATGAGAGCTCGTATATTGCGTCATGCGCACGACTCTCAATGTGCGGGCCAAATTGGGTTTTCTCGAACCAAATCTAGAGTGCTGTCTGCATTCTATTGGCCAGGCATTCATAGAGATGTCAATATCTACTGCCGTTTCTGTGTGACATGTCAGGAAGTCAAAGTTCGTGGTCCATACCACGCAGCTCCTATTCAAGCTGCTGACATTCCAATTCAACCATTTGAGAAAATGGCGATTGACATCATTGGTCCTCTTCAACCTTCTACTAGAGGACATACACATATTCTTACCTGTATTGATATGTGTACTCGTTGGCCTGAGGTCATACCTCTGAAAAATACTTCATCTGCTAATGTTGCAGAGGCATTGTGGTTGATCTTTTCGCGCATAGGTTTTCCGCGTAAGATCTTATCTGATCATGGAGTTCAGTTCACATCTGAATCCATGTCCCAGGTCATGAGGTTGTTGGGTATTGATAGATCTCTTAGTTCGATCTACCACGCAATGTCTAACGGATTAATTGAGCGTCAGAATAGGACACTCAAACAGTTGTTAGGAAAGATTACTCAGGATCACCCTGAAGATTTGGACAGAGTCCTACCGGCTGCTCTCTTTGTGTATCGCGAGGTACAAAACGAAGCTACTGGAATCTCTCCATTTCAGTTAGTCTTCGGCGTTCAACCGCGCGGTCCGATGTCGTTATTACACGACTTACTCACTGAAGAGAATATCACAGATGAAACTCAATCCTCTTACGAGTATGTGATTTCTTTAAGGAAAAGGATTATAGATGCGTGTAGATTAGCTACCACATCATCAGAGCAAGCTAAAGAAAAAGCTCGACTCTTTGCTAATAGGTATAGACGTCTTTGTCAGCTTCTTCCTGGTGACGAGGCATATGTCTTATTACCTTGTAAAGACAATCGTCTACTTATTACCTGGAGAGGTCCTTTTAAAATAATATCTAGAATATCGGATGTCGATTACATTGTGGATGTCATGGGCAAACATAAAACCTTTCATATTAATATGTTAAAGGAATATTATTCTCGTCCTGGCTATCTTCAGTCAGTATTTCAGGCAACTAATGATCCTACACCTCCTATTCAACACTATACCTCTTTGTCTGTCATACAAGAAGAAGAATCTTCTTTTCAAGATGTACCATTACCCATACCGGTGGTATCACTTCATCCAACTGAAAGTTGGAATGATGTTACTATTTCTTCGGATCTTTCGGCTGACCAACATCAGCAAGTTTCTTCTATTCTTAAGTCTTATCAGGATGTTCTCACTGACATCGCAGGGCGTACGTTAGTTATTCAGCATGACATTTTATTGACTGACGACACACCTATTCGAGTCCGTCCATACCCTATCCCTTTGCACTTTCGTTCTCAGGTTGATAAGGAATTGGATGAGATGCTGCAATTAAAAATAATTGAACCATCTACTTCTCTTTGTTCTTCTTCTATGGTTATAATTAGAAAAAAAGATAACAATATCCGTCTTTGTGTGGACTATCGAAAGTTAAACAAAGTTACTCAATTTGATGCTGAACCATTGCCTCTTTTGGAAGATTTATTGGTCAAACTGGCTAACTCCACTTTCTTCACTAAATTTGACCTGTCAAAGGGATATTGGCAAGTCCCATAGACAGAAAAGGCAAAGCCACTCACTGCTTTTTTGACTCCTCGTGGCTTATTCCAATGGAACTTTATGCCATTTGGATTGGTAAACGCACCTGCCACATTTGTACGCATGATGCGTCGCATACTATCTCATCGTCCCGATGTCATTACACACATTGATGACATTTGTCTCCTTAACGACTCATGGGATGAACATGTTATTAGATTAAACACATTACTGTCCACGTTACGGTCATATAACTTAACGGCTAAACCATCGAAAGCATTCGTGGGTTTTCACGAAATATCATTTTTAGGTCACCGTGTTGGTCACGGCCGGTTATACACTGAGGACAGTAAGTTTCAAAAATCCTAAACATTACAACACCAAAAACAAAGAAACAAGTAAGATCTTTGTTGGGTTTAATTCAATTTTATGGTAAATTCATACCTCATCTATCTACTATTACTGCACCTTTCTCTTCTTTGTTAAAGAAGGGCGCTGCTAACGTGATTCGGTGGTCGGAAGAACATCAAATCGCGTTGGATACCATTAAGGCATTTTTTTCAAAAGCTCCTGTTTTAAGATTACCTAATCCAAACCTTCCTTTCATCCTGCGCAGTGACGCGTCGAATTACGGAATTGGAAGCGTATTGCTCCAGGAATACGCAGGTACCTTGCATCCTGTTTTGTATGTATCGAGAAAGCTAACGTCGACAGAGCAGAAGTATTCTGTTCTTGACAAAGAACTTTTGGCTCTCGTGTGGTCGATAACGAAACTCCAGAGATACTTACTTGGATCGCACTTTATCGTCGAATCCGACCAGAAAGCTTTTACTGCTCTTAATACCAAAGACGTCAAGTCAGCTAAATCTACGAGATATGCGATATCCTTGCAACCTTACAGTTTTACCATCCGGGCCATACCTGGATCACAGAACGTTTTGGCGGACATTCTATCCCGTTGTCCGTGTGAATCAAGCGAGTTCCGACGCCCTGCAGAGAATGAGACCTCTACGCATACAACTTTGCATTTGTAACGTGTTGTTCATTGAAGTGTGATTAGTTGCATCATTAACGTTTAGTATCTACCGTGACTTTTGAATAAAGTTGGAACATTCATTTATAGTGCTATGATGCAAAAACAGTGAATTATCTATAACATTGATGAGAATATAACTTTGTAAAGTTATAACATTTTCTTCCGAAAGTTACATTAAGTATATATAAACATTCTTATAATGTGATAGATTTAAACTCTTCCAGTGGAATATTTTGAATTACTGGATGGCTAGGAAAGTAACATTTTACGTGGCTGGATTTTAATAGAACGGAACTTCATGGTTTATGGACTGCTTCCAAAGATAACATTGGAACTTCAGAAATTTATTGGAACTAATAACATTTTAAATATCTGAAAAACTATTCAGTAGATTTTCACAATTACATTTAATTAATTAGTTTAATATTTCATATATTTAACTAGAATGATTTGTTAATGCTAGTTGTTATAGCTAGTAGATGTTACTCATGACGTGTAGGGATTCAGCATTTGTAATTAAGTAATGCTACTAATTATCTTTAGACACAGTTAAGTATGTTGATCACTTCACGTTTTGTATTCGTATTCTTTTACTTCTTCACTTCTCATTTTTGATGCATTCTCGTCTTTTTTATTTAAATTCATTTATTAACATTTCTTTTTATTTGTTTTTACATTCGGTTTAATTCTTACTTACTTACTTAGTCGTTCCCCTTCTACCGTGAGGTGTAGAGGTTTGGAAGAGAGAGCGCCAGACTATCCTATCGGCTGTCTTCCTCCTGGCCTGGCTCCATTCTAGTCCTCGGTCCTTCAAAGATTGTCTAATGTTGTCCTCCCAGCGGACCTTAATACACTGTACTTTAATTTCTTAAATTTTTCCCACATTGTTCCAAAGTTGGTCAATAGTGGTGATATGCTTTCTTGCATATATTCTGTTCATTTGAGTTGAATTCTATTTTATATTCACTCTGTTATTATTAATTAATATATAGGTCGTTTATTATTAGAATATATAGATGTAAACTTGATTCACCTCTCCGCGGTAATTAAAGAAAAAAATTAATAGAATTAAGTTTTTTTGCGGGGGTGGTAAAGAAGCTGTTGCGTCCTTTATGAGTCCTTAACATTCACAAGTAGTCATCAGGTCCTCATTTTGTTAAGAGAGTACGCACCAACTAAGGTGTTGGTAATAGGCTTTGTATGTTTTATTTATCGCGCACGTAAACGCACAATTTTGTGTATGGGAATCTTCGGGCGCGCTTGCTGCCAAACAAATCAGATGACGTCGCAGCTTGTAGGGAACAAGCCAGCATCTGTGTGAGACCTAAGGTCTATCGTGATTCTTTTTCTTCTTCCTCGTTCGCCTTCGTGATTCTAGTCCCAAGTGTTGGGCAAATATTATTAGGCGACCTGACTCATTGAGGAAAGTCATCGTCAGCTGTTACAGACGTAAGTCGTAGTCCATTTAATTTAAGAAATTGGAATTTTATTATATTCTTTCGTGAAGTGTCACCCAAATGACATCTAGCTAGAACCTACACTCTATGGTACTAGAATGGAGTAACTTGGGGAGTCTACTCAGGGAAAGCTTACATGTATCCTAAGGGAATCATTATATTAATATGTATGTAATTGCGATGAATCATTGGAATGCCGTCAAGCAAGTCACGGCTACAAAGAGAGGTTAATCAACGTATTATACTTAACCTTTTGTATAGGGGCAAGGGGATGTGTTACCAACAGATTTCTGGTGACAGTGTATATGTTTATTGTAATATTTATTTGTCTTAGGAAAAATATTTATTTTGTGTATCGAAATATTTTCTTGGTCAAAGCGATATCACCCATGTTGAATTTATACTTTTATTATATGGGTTATCTTTCCTGAATATCAAACTCAGCGTAGGAATCTAGGTTTACAGCGATCTATTCTTTGTTTGGTTAGAAATAGATTGTTCTTGCTTCAGAACATCTATGGCCCAAATCTATGTGTATTTCTTGTCTATGTAGGACGAGTCTGTCTTATATCTTAATATCTTTGTATGTCTAAGTCGAACTATATCTTCGGTGTCGAACTCGGGGTTAAAGGTTGTTCGGCGGATGTGTCGCTAAGTCGAGGTGAGAAGGTTCCGCCCTGATGGGTGCTGAGTTGTTGTAGCGGCCTGTCGCCGAAAAGTGATCTCTATATTAGTGGGGAAAGAGGTAGTCTCTTTAGACATATCATATATTAGTCACCCCAGTGTTTATTCTTACTGCCAAGGAATGGCAGAATCATATTCTAGTGTATTTCTGATACCAAGGTAAAGACGCATTTCTTATGAACTTTTCCTGAGGCATTGTATTCGTTGGGCAGTCGTACGGTTGTACATTTAGATGAATATTAACCAGATGAAGATGACATTCATACCTAGCAGCACCATATTATGTGATGAAGTCAATAGTATCAATGGTAGAATCTACAAAGCAATGAGGACATTTAATGAATGATCAGCTTTGATTACGCTTTATAGTTTGTATCCTGGGTGAGCGACAACTCACTGGGGAAGAGAAGCCATTTTGAATCCTATATTTTTCAATCGTCAAGGAGAGAACAGGGATGCCCCTTACTATCACCTGATGAGTCCAGAGATCACTGCTACAGAAGAGAACCCACTACTAGTGGTTCAATATTGTTATCAAAAAAATATGTGCTGAACTTTACCGAAAGGAATCTTCGCTAGACGAGGTTAGGTCTAGGAACCATCTTGAACCTTGTTTATGAACTGACGTGCTCTGTCAGTAAAGTCAGACGATATATATTGGAATTACTGAGTGCTTGTCTACTGACATTCCATGGTACTGTTATGCAACATGAATGCCCATGTGATAGTGTATTTCATTGATCAACATTATTATGATTTATGCCAACCTGTCTGCTGTCACTGTACCCGTGCTGTCAAGTGTGATCGTTCCAATTAAACTGTATGAAACGTACACAGTAGTTGGCGTAAATGACTTCCAGCCATAAGTGAGTGAGATTGGTCTATTTGTCAACTCTAACGAACGTTTGCCATCATTCGCATGTACTGTATCCTCACTCCATGTCTACACACCACTGCGTAGGTCGAGTTGACCTTTTGTTTGTCTTCATTTTGACAACACCCATCAACACCCTCCGAACACGATTGCAACCATGCAAGCAACAGGATGCCTAGTGTACACATTTTTCCAATTAATGCTCTTTTCGAGGCCATTTAAGGAGGACAGATTTTATCATATATATATATATATATATATATATATATATATATATATATATATATATATATATATATATATATATATATATATATATATATATATATATATATATATATATATCGAAATGATGCGATGGATAACAATGAGGGTCTCTGTCCTTGACACAAGGTCGACCGTTAGAGGATTCCATAATGTATGATTCAAACTGCTTGATCCTTTATGCACATTAACTTTATGTATTCGAATATCAAGCTATCAATTGTTTTAAGGATGTTGTCTGGAACTGTCAAACGATGTTAAATATCTTGTCTCGTTCAAGTATATTGTCAGAAATAAATCATGTACTATTTTTCATCGACGAGTTCTCCTATGATCGTCTTGGCACCCGTTGACGTGCCCTGTTCACACTTTTGTTGACTGATTAATCTGTTATTTAAAGGAAAAACAAAGGAACTTCGCGTATTCAGCACACCCTAGTTGTCGACTGTATCCACCCCAACAAAACAGCGACAACAGTATCTTAGATACATAGATGATGGCATAGGTCTCACCGATATGCCACAGGTCGACCTATCTAGGTTCATTAACTTCATTAACAACTTCCACCCTGCGATCCAATTCACCTCTCACATTTCCACTGTCTCTGTTAATTTCCTTGACATTGTTGTCACCATCACTTCCCCCCCCCCCACTTCACCACTTCGGTGTACTACAAACCCACTGATGCACACATTTACCTCCTTTATACTTCCTCTCATCATCCGGCTTGTCGTGGCTCCTTGCCTTTCTCACAACTTCTCCGCCTCCGTCGGTTATGCCAAGATGATGACAACTTTCTATGCCGAGCACAAGAAATGTTGGACTTCTTCCGTAACAGACAGTATCCAGAAGACGTTCTTACCTCTGCCTTAGAGCGTGTTCTCCCTATCTCACGTCTAGAGGCCCTCAAACCCCGCCAAAAAACCTCCTCTGATAGAGTCAAGTTAATAATGACCTATCACCCTCACAGCACTGCTGTCAAAAGGATCCTGTATCGCCACCTACCTCTCCTCCAAGCTGACCCAGCGGCGCGGGAAGTGTTTAGTGAGCCACACTTGCTGGCATATAGACGGGATAAAAATTTGAGGGACCTCCTAGTCCACAGCCGTTTGAAAACCGTCAACGATGGCCACTTTGGGACTAAGCCATGTAACCGAACACGATGTAAGACATGTCAGTATGTAATCGAAATACGTTCAGTCTCGTTCCCTAACGCCAAGTTCACCATCACCCATGGCTTCACATGTGAGTCACGCAACGTCATTTATGCTATTATATGCAAACGTTGCACCATTACTTACATCGGCCAAACGGGCACACGACTGGGCGACCGATTCTGCAGACACCTCTACGACATCTCTCAGTTTAAATCTACACCTGTGGCCATCCACTTCAATGGCCCTGACCACCATGGTGCCACTGACATCCAGGTGACAGCCATCAGATCCTGTTCCTCGGACGCCAACGGTCGGTTTCACCAGGAACAACGCCTCATCCATCTCATGGGTTGCCTCAAACCACACGGTTTGAATACCCAACATTCTTTGTCTCAGACGCCTTTCTCTATCGAGTCCCAGTTGTATTTTGACTGTCTACTTTGATGCGATAACACTTTTTTTTTTCTTTTTTCTTTTTTTTTTTTAAATCGCTTTTCCCTCACTCTACATATTGTAATATTTTTATTTATTTAATTATTTTTATTGTTTTGATATATATTTTTTATATTTTTTTTTAAATTTATTTATTTATTATTATTATTTTATTAATTTATTAATTTTTATATATTTTTATTATTATTTTGTTTTATTATTTATTTATTTATTTTTTTATTATTTTTCTTTAAATTTATTTATTTATTTGTTGTTTTGTTTTATTTAATTTATTTCATTAAATTTTTTTTTCCTCACTCTTTTCCAGTCCTTGTTTTCATTATTTCTTATTTTTTGTTTTTATTGTACTATCGACTTCCGCTTTCCGGTTTAGTGGCAGCCATCTTGCTTCACATGTGACTGGACAGAAGGGAGTTTTTTTTCTCTTATTTTTATAGTTTCATGTTCTCTACTTAATTCTCACTTTCTTTCCCTCCTGTCTCTTGTTTGTCTGTCCCTGACGAAGGCCTTGTGGCCGAAACGTAGGTTTTTCTTGTCCTTTCTCCTTGTAAGACGTATTACTATTTTTGTGTGTGTGTGTTTTTTTTTTCCCATTCAACCGGTAAACCTAGCACTAGGCATTTTAATGGCATGTTATAGCCGTGACCTCATCTTGGTCATTTCCTATTTTTCGTACCTGTTTGCTCCGCAGTGAATAATTTTTTACAAATTACCATTTACATAGTTACTGTAACCTATTTTCTATTAACATCGGTAATTATTTTAACATTTAGTGTAAAAAATATTTTCTTTACTTAATTTTTTAAAGGTTACCCGTCCATAGCAACGGTTGCTAAGGACATGTATATTGCAAAAACGAACAGATACATAGTGAATAAAAATAAAACAGACCAGAAAGTAGGGAAAGTTATATATATTTTTAGGGAGAGATAATGTTTAATAATATTTTAAGTTTGTAATTGATTATTTTAAAACAAAATTATCTTTAAGATTAAATTAAAATATAGAATGAGTGATTTAAATAATTACCTTTGGTTTCTCAAACTGTAACTAACAATATGTCAAATTCTTTCATTACAGAAAAGGCTATAATGATTTGGATGGTAGAACCTCTGTGTCACTTCTGAAGTATCTACTCTATCAAGAGCCCAGGTTTCATCTAAAGGAGGAGAGTATAATTTCTGTTTGATTTCATTCATAGGACATGCCAGAAACGTTATCAGTCTCGATAACATCTTTGCACTAATTAATGGATGGTTAGTAGTATAGGCAGGTCTCCTAAAGTATTTGGGCAGTATATTAGAGATAAGCCAACTAAATGAGGAATGAAATTATGGATCCCTACTGAGGCTGAAACAGAATATACAAATGATTTTAAAGTTACCTTGGTAAGGATACCTATGCTTCCCTATTTGGTTTGGCTTATGATATAGTTATGAGACTATTAAAGTCTCGTATTAATCAAAGTTATTTTTTGATAATTTTTACACCATGTACACCTCTTAAAATATGTTTTAAAGAAAGATGGGGAACTATTATAACAAAAAGAGAAAAGGTTTTCCAAAGTCTTTAAAAGAAATAAAATCATTTAAAAACAAAATCAGTGCACGGTGACATGTGTTGTATCAGAGAGAGGGGAGATGTTAACAATACAGTGGATGGATAATAAAACAGTTTTTATCATGTCTAATTTGATGTCAGCTAGTGAACATTCAGAAGTTACTAGAAGAACTAAAGTTAATGGGGAATTTACAGAGTTAAAAGTTAAGCAGCCTAATGTAGTGAAACAATATAACACTTATATGGGTGGGATAGATAAAAATGACCAATTAATTAATAAATATAATGTTCTTAGGACCTCTACACCTCACGGTAGAAGGGGAACGACTAAGTAAGTAAGTAAGTAAGTATGTTCTTAGGAAAACAAACAAATCTTATTTTATCATTGTCTTTAGAAGGCTAAGGTTAACAGCTAAATTATTATTAAAGAGTAAAGAAAGGATCATCCTGATGATGAAGAACTAGAAACACCTAATCGTTACCTTCAAACAGATTTTACGAAGGAACTAGTTAAAGAACTGGGTGCAATTACAAAGCATCAGAATATTCCTTCTTCACATAATGCCATCAAAACTAAAATCAGCACCACACACTCAGTTATACCAGAATGTACTGCTACAAGACAAAATTGTACACATTGTTGGGCAACTCTAGGTATTGAAAAAAAAAATGCAATCAAAATGTAGTGCATGCAACATCTTTCTTTGATTCCTGAAATCTAGAAACTGCCTAGTTAAATATTGTAAGTTTTAAAACAATCTTGATATGTCCTATTTCTTTAATCAACTAATGTGATATGTCCTATTTCTTTAATCAACTAATGTGATATGTCCTATTTCTTTAATCAACTAATGTGATATGTCCTATTTCTTTAATCAACTAATCTGATATGTCCTATTTCTTTAATCAACTAATCTGATATGTCCTATTTCTTTAATCAACTAATCTGATATGTCCTATTTCTTTAATCAACTAATCTGATATGTCCTATTTCTTTAATCAACTAATCTGATATGTCCTATTTCTTTAATCAACTAATCTGATATGTCCTATTCAACTAATCTGATATGTCCTATTTCTTTCTTTAATCAACTAATCTGATATGTCCTATTTCTTTAATCAACTAATCTGATATGGTTATGAATTTCAGTTTTTTTTTTTTCTTCAAAAATCTTAGTTTATTATTTTTAATTAAAAAGTTTCCGCTAGTGCCCAGTTCAACATACCAGGTTTTAATTATTCTCTAATTAATTAATTTATTATCAGAATCTTTTAATTTTTTCAAAATATGTACATTCTTTGTTAGCCTTTTAAACAATAGAACATCTATTATATTTTTTTATTGAGCTAGTGTTTTTTTTTTTTTTTAAATTCTTGAATATCTCAGTTAATGTACATTTTTCTGACCAATTCTGCAACTATTTTGACCTTGGATAATTATATTATAATACATTATTGCTGTAAATACCACAGACACACAGTTTATTCATTTTCTAACATACTGATGCATAATATGCTTTGGTTTCATGCATTTTTAAAGATGTTAGATGTTATTTTGTAATGTCACCATAATCATGTACAAATGACCAGTTATTGCCCCTTTTTACTTAACAATTAAATTAATTTTGTTATTAATTAATTTATCATCAGGTTCGTCTAATTTTTTCAAATCATATGAAAAATTGGACATACTTTTAAATAAAAGCCACTGTCTTGTACATTTTGCGTTAACTAATTTTTTTTCGTTCTTTGAATATTTCAGTGTATGTACATTTTTTTTATTTTTTCTGTATCTAATTATTCTAGGTAATTAACTAGTTGTTACTCAACCAACTCCGCCAATGCCGGTCCCAAGCCCGGATGAAAAAGGAGGAGGGCGGCCTGCATGGAGGCCGTAAGGAGGCAGCCCCTCCATCATGCAAAGGCACAACAGGCCAATCACCTGTTTGCTTTAAATCATGATTACGCGAACTACAAGAGAGAAAACCGGACTGATTCTAAAGGCGACGAACTGGAACGGACTACGACTTATGGAACTTGGAACACAAGAAGTATAAATGGGAAGGAAGAGGAGCTGGTGGAAGAGATGAGGAAAGCAAAACTAGAAATCCTGGCTATAACGGAAACGAAGAAAAAAGGACAAGGAGTCATGGATCTCGATGGCAACACGTTGCTCTACAGTGGTGTACCCATATCAGAAAGAGCTAAAGGGGGCGTGGGTTGCATTGTGGCCCAAAATCAAAAAGATAGTATCAAGGGATGGAACTTTGTCTCGGAGCGCATTATGGTTGTAAAACTAAAAGAAGGAGAAACCATAGTCAACCTGGTCATAGTGTATGGGCCAAATGAGGATGAGAGAGCAGAGGTCAAGGAGGAATTCTTCGAGCTGCTTCAAAGGACAGTGGATGACTGCCTAGATGAAGTTATTATGCTCGGAGATTTTAATGCCAGAGTTGGAAATGACCATGCTAGATGGGGTGGAGTTATCGGAAGATATGGAGAAGATACTCTCAATGACAATGGAAAGCGACTCCTTAGATTCTGCAGTGAGCAGAATCTTATCATTACAAACACAAAGTTCCCCCATAAGCGCATACATGCATACACTAGATGTGAACCAACCAAGAATGAGAAGTCAGTGATCGACTATGCCATTGTTCGGAGAAGCTCATTCAGATATGTCCGAGATGCAAGAGTCTGGAGGGGGCCAGAGATTGGAAGTGATCACTACCTGCTAACAATCAAACGAACAACTGAAAGAGTTGCTCAGCCTAGGAACTGCCCAACATCACGCAAGAAACCAAGTAAACGAGCAGGAGAAATGAGCATTAGGACCTACAAGCTGAGAGAGCCAGAAATTAAGACCAGATATCAGGGGCTTATTGCTACAGCAGTGAGCAACACAGAAGAACGACCTGATGACTTGGAAACCCTCTGGAATAAATTCAAGGATATCATAAAGACAGCTGCTGCAGAAGCATGCGGTGAAGTCCGACTTGGGAACCAGAGAAAGAGGACACCTTGGTGGACAGAGGAAGTCAAAGAGAAAATAAGAGAGAAGAAAATGGCATGGAAACAATACTTAGGAGCTAAAAACACAACAGGACAAATGGACAAATATAGAGAATATGTGACACTCAGAACAGAAGCAAAGAACAAAGTGCTAGCAGCAAAACAGAAGTCCTGGGAAGAATTTGGAGAAAAGCTAGAAAAAGATGCACAAGAAAACCAGAAATTGTTCTATAAGACCCTAAAGAACATGAGGAAAGAAAAACAATGCCCTCTCAAATTTATAAAAGACAAGCAAGGCAAATTGCTTACTGCCCCGAAGGAAGTAATGGAAAGATGGAAAGAATATTTCTCAGAACTCCTGGATGGTGAGCATGATGAAGCATCAGAAATGATAACCACACAGAAGAGGAAACCAATGATGGTGAAGATGACATAAAGATGGAAGAACTGAGGGCAGCACTAGAGAAAATCAAGATGGGCAAAGCAGCAGGGCATGATGGTATAACACCAGAAATGGTTAAGTACATGGGAGCATCAGGCGACCTATTACTCTTAAAGGTCCTACAGGCAGCATGGTGCAACAAGACCATACCAAAGGATTGGGAGATTGCCATCATAACACCAATTTTCAAAAAGGGTGACAATCGACAATGTGGAAACCATAGAGGCATATCCCTTCTCAGTGTCCCTGGTAAAATCTACTCTAGAATCCTAGAGCAGAGACTCCGACGCCTAGCTAAGCCACAATTGGATGAGGTCCAGTGCGGATTCCGAGCAAACCGAAGTACTCAAGACCTAATCTTCACACTCAGACAGCTGAGTGAAAAGGCCCTTGAGTATAAGAGTGAGATCCATCTTTGTTTCATAGATCTGGAAAAATATCCTGTCACCTTACCTCTTCATACTCCTTATGGACGATGTCATCAAGGCATGTAAGGAAAGAACAAGAAAGTATTCAGTGGGGTACTGGAAGATGAGACAGGTCTATATTTCGGAGCTGGCATTTGCTGATGATGTTGCCCTGATTGCTAAATCAGAGGCACATCTCCAATCCAACCTGCAAGTCTGGAAGGCAGAGCTGGAGAAGAGAGGGATGGTCATAAGCAGCTCTAAAACAAAATCCATGGTGATATCACGAAAAGAAAGAAAACATCATATTAAGTTGGGAGAACAGGTCCTGGAGCAGGTCGACCACTTTAAATATCTCGGAGCTATTATAGACCGAAAGGGAGGCATCAAAGAAGAGTTGGCCACTCGGAAAGCAGCGGCTGGGAGACTTTTTCAGGCCATAAATCGTGGATTCCTCAGCAAGAAAGAGGTTGGTAAGAAAACGAAGATGGCTGTATACCGCTCCACCTATGTCCCAGTCTTGACATATGGATGCGAGTCGTGGGCAATGACTACAACCCACAAAAGCCAGATCCAAACCTCAGAAATTAGGTATCTGAGGAAAGTGGTTGAAGTAACAAGAAGAGACATGGTCCGCAACCAGACGATCCGTCAAGGCCTAAAATCCCATCCGCTGCAGACCCAAATAGAACAGTCCCAACTAAGATGGTTTGGCCATGTCTGCAGAATGGGAGAAGATCGGCTACCACGACAAGCATGGGAAACAAAGAGCCAGGGATCCAGACCTCCAGGACGACCCAGAGTCCGCTGGGAGGACAACATTAGACAATCTTTGAAGGACCGAGGACTAGAATGGAACCAGGCCAGGAAGAAGACAGCTGATAGAATGGTCTGGCGCTCTCTCTTCCAAACCTCTACACCTCACGGTAGAAGGGGAACGACTAAGTAAGTAAGTAAGTTACTCAACCAAGCTGAAAAACATCAAAAAATACTTCTACTATACTAAAGTCCATTCAGTTCCAAACACATTCTTGTATAATACCGATTGGTTTAATTTATTTAAAAATATTTTACATGCTTTTAAAAAATGTCACATAAAAACCACACAAAAAAACCTGAGAAAGTCAAGAATTGAATACAGTTAGTCATTTTTGATTATTCCTTTTGTCTCTTCGTGTGTGCTTCAGGTCGGAAAGAAAACAAAAAGATACATGTTTGGTTGTATGTGTACCACCAAGAAAGTCTGCAGTTATAGAGATCAGTGGCCGTCTTCGGTGTGGAGACGACATTAAATCTGACATCATCCAGACTGAAACAACATAACGTTATAACAAAAGGCTTTACTTGATGACAGATAGAAAAGATGTGGCACGTGAGTAGAATTTTCTGGAAGCAGTTTGTGAGAAGTATATGACTATCAGGGAGTATTTGTCTCTTATGACTATCAGGGAGTATTTGTCTCTTATGACTATCAGGGAGTATTTGTCTCTTATGACTATCAGGGAGTATTTGTTTCTTATTCCTATAGTTTCATGTTCTCCACTTAATTCTCACTTTCTTTCCCTCCTATCTTTTGTTTGTCTGTCTCTGACGAAGGCCTTGTGGCCGCAACGTAGGTTTCCTTGTCCTTTCTCTTAGTAAGACGTATTACTATTTGTGGTGTTGTTGTTTTTTTTCCATTTGTGAGAAGTAGACATGATGACTGTGTGCATTGTAGGCATCATTATGAGCAGTCGGATTATTTGCTCTGACATTAGCACATCTTTCTTACTCAATTCTAGAGTTTACATTTCCTCTGTACTCTTTTTCTCATCCCCGTCCGTCCTCATTAATGATCTCTATAGTTGACCACATATCCTCATTCCGTTGTCAATGTTGGCAAGAGTGTTTTGTCTGGGATAACAGTTCTTATAGACTGATAATAGTGCAAAAGGTAAAAGGTATTCTCATATCAGATATTGCCGTAGGAGGGTGAAGTGTTAGAGACCTGACTTTACCAGCATCAACAGGTCAGGTAAGTAGTTCCTTTCCTTGCTACTTTTTCCTGTCCTAACTCAAGAGTGAAGTCAGGTACCTATTTACAGCTGGGTAGACTGGAACGTCACGATACCGTGAATCGAACCCCCACCTTTGTCGCGAGAGACCAGCGCTCTAACCACTATCAATCGGCCGTTCACACAAAGAAACAGTAACTGTAGACAGAAAACTATTTTTTTGTTAAAGAGATGACAATAGTCGTTACAACAGTAACCGAAGATTGTTACCTGCCTGACACATTTAATCTCACTAGCATCAGATAACAGAACAAGGAATTGGGAAATTAACCAGGTTCAGGTTGGAAAGTCAGGAATAGTTTGGGAAGAGATAAAGTAACTTGTGAAGAGATAACAGTAACTTGTGAAGAGATAACACTAACTTGTGAAGAGATAACACTAACTTATGAAAAGGTAAGACTAACTTGTGAAGAGATAACACTAACTTATGAAAAGGTAAGACTAACTTGTGAAGAGATAACACTAACTAGTGAAGAGATAAAAGTAACTTGTGAAGAGATAACACTAACTAGTGAAGAGATAAAAGTAACTTATGAAGAGATAACACTAACTTGTGAAGAGATAACACTAACTTGTGAAAATATAAGACTAACTTGTGAAGAGATAACACTAACTTGTGAAAATATAAGACTAACTTGTGAAGAGATAACACTAACTTGTGAAGAGATAACACTAACTTGTGAAGAGATAACACTATTTTGTGAAGAGATAACACTAACTTATGAAAAGGTAAGACTAACTTGTGAAGAGATAACACTAACTTGTGAAAATATAAGACTAACTTGTGAAGAGACAACACTAACTTGTGAAGAGATAACACTAACTTGTGAAGAGATAAAAGTAACTTATGAAAAGATAAGACTAACTAGTGAAGAGATAACACTAACTTGTGAAAATATAAGACTAACTTGTGAAGAGATAACACTAACTTGTGAAGAGATAACACTAACTTGTGAAAATATAAGACTAACTTGTGAAGAGATAACACTAACTTGTGAAGAGATAACACTAACTTGTGAAGAGATAACACTAACTTGTGAAGAGATAACACTAACTTGTGAAAATATAAGACTAACTTGTGAAGAGATAACACTAACTTGTGAAGAGATAACACTAACTTGTGAAGAGATAACACTAACTTGTGAAGAGATAACACTAACTTATGAAAAGGTAAGACTAACTTGTGAAGAGATAACACTAACTTGTGAAAATATAAGACTAACTTGTGAAGAGACAACACTAACTTGTGAAGAGATAACACTAACTTGTGAAGAGATAACACTAACTTGTGAAGAGATAACACTAACTTGTGAAAATATAAGACTAACTTGTGAAGAGATAACACTAACTTGTGAAGAGATAACACTAACTTGAGAAGAGATAACACTAACTTGTGAAAATATAAGACTAACTTGTGAAGAGATAACACTAACTAGTGAAGAGATAAAAGTAACTTGTGAAGAGATAACACTAACTAGTGAAGAGATAAAAGTAACTTATGAAGAGATAACACTAACTTGTGAAGAGATAACACTAACTTGTGAAAATATAAGACTAACTTGTGAAGAGATAACACTAACTTGTGAAAATATAAGACTAACTTGTGAAGAGATAACACTAACTTGTGAAGAGATAACACTAACTTGTGAAGAGATAACACTAACTTGTGAAGAGATAACACTAACTTATGAAAAGGTAAGACTAACTTGTGAAGAGATAACACTAACTTGTGAAAATATAAGACTAACTTGTGAAGAGACAACACTAACTTGTGAAGAGATAACACTAACTTGTGAAGAGATAAAAGTAACTTATGAAAAGATAAGACTAACTAGTGAAGAGATAACACTAACTTGTGAAAATATAAGACTAACTTGTGAAGAGATAACACTAACTTGTGAAGAGATAACACTAACTTGTGAAAATATAAGACTAACTTGTGAAGAGATAACACTAACTTGTGAAGAGATAACACTAACTTGTGAAGAGATAACACTAACTTGTGAAGAGATAACACTAACTTGTGAAAATATAAGACTAACTTGTGAAGAGATAACACTAACTTGTGAAGAGATAACACTAACTTGTGAAGAGATAACACTAACTTGTGAAGAGATAACACTAACTTATGAAAAGGTAAGACTAACTTGTGAAGAGATAACACTAACTTGTGAAAATATAAGACTAACTTGTGAAGAGACAACACTAACTTGTGAAGAGATAACACTAACTTGTGAAGAGATAACACTAACTTGTGAAGAGATAACACTAACTTGTGAAAATATAAGACTAACTTGTGAAGAGATAACACTAACTTGTGAAGAGATAACACTAACTTGAGAAGAGATAACACTAACTTGTGAAAATATAAGACTAACTTGTGAAGAGATAACACTAACTCGTGAAGAGATAACACTAACTTGTGAAGAGATAACACTAACTTGTGAAGAGATAACACTAACTTGTGAAGAGATAACACTAACTTGTGAAGAGATAACACTAACTTGTGAAAAAATAAGATTAACTTGTGAAAAGATAAGAGTAACTTATGAAGAGATAAAAGTAACTTGTGAAAAGATAACACTAACTTGTGAAGAGATAACACTAACTTGTGGAGACCTCCGTTCATTTATGTTTATTCTTTCAATTGGTTTTTGCTGCCACTGAAACTGGTGTCTGTGAAGGAAGCTAGCACCAAACATTCATGTAGCTCTTATAGTGCTTGTTTCTGCCTCAATGTATTCTACATGATGATTATGCCACCTCATACACAACCTCATATTAGTTGACGTCTGCCGTAACTCTGCTAAGATGTGAATTCATATCTTGTTGTCTGTCCTGTTCTTGTTTGGCTTATTTATGTTTACAAATAATAATTGATATTAACAGCTGACTGAAGCGTCGTCATTTATATATTTGTATATCTTGTTTCCGGACGTCATCTTTAACACATTGTTCTTAAGAAATATAATTGCTCTTGTCTCAGTATTAACTCAACCTCTCAGCCTACTCATTTACTTGTTTTATGTTAATACATGATTCTACATTCAGTTCCCGAGCTTTGTCTCCATGTTCCCCTTTATTTTCCACGTTCCTGGACGTGTCTGCTCATCATACACGCGGTCATCATACACACACGCGTTTTTTGTTGTTGGTCTTTAGCTTTGATTTGTAATAGATTCTGTAATAGATTCTGTAATTGGTATTTTTTAAAGTTGACCCATAGTAGATACTGCCGTAGGGGAAGGAAGTGTTAGAGGCTTCACTATACTAGATGCAGCAAATAGAGGTGGGGTGAGCAGTTAGAGACTTCACTATACTAGATGCAGCATCAAGAGGTGGGGTGAGCAGTTATAGACTTCACTATACTAGATGCAGCATCGAGAGGTGGGGGTGAGCAGTTAGAGACTTCACTATACTAGATGCAGCATCGAGAGGTGGGGTGAGCAGTTAGAGACTTCACTATACTAGATGCAGCATCGAGAGGTGGGGTGAGCAGTTAGAGACTTCACTATACTAGATGCAGCATCAAGAGGTGGGGTGAGCAGTTAGAGACTATACTAAACTAGATGCAGCATCGAGAGGTGGGGTGAGCAGTTAGAGACTATACTATACTAGATGCAGCATCGAGAGGTGGGGTGAGCAGTTAGTGACTTCACTATACTAGATGCAGCATCAAGAGGTGAGGTGAGTGTTACGTGCAGTCTTTGATATCTTACAATATAATACATGTTTATGCTTGTTATGTTCGCAAATATTTTGTAAACAAAATAGATACTTTTTAGTGCTTAAGGAAAAGTCATTATTGAGTTACTTCCCTTGAAAGGAGTGTCGTCACTTTCGATCGAACTCCGCGGATGAATCCAGTTTTACTGCGATTTATTCTTTGTTTGGGTAGAAATAGATTGTTCTTGCTTCAGTGTATCTATGGCCTGAATTTATGTGTATTGTTTGTCTGGGTAGGACGAGTCTGTCTTATATCTGAATATCTTTGCATGTCTAAGTCGAACTATATGGTCTTTTGTCGCTAGAAAGGTCCAAGGGCTGTTAGGCGGATGTGTCGCTAGAGATGTGTGATTTGGCTTCGCCCTGATGATGGGGCTGTGGTTTTTTGAATCGGCTTGTCGCCGGAAAAAGTGATCGATATATGTGTAGGGGAAAGTGATAGTAGTTTTAGACCTATCGTGTATGCTTTACCCCAGTGTTTATTTTGATTGCCAAGGGATGGCAGAATCATATTTCTGATACCAAGGTAACAAAAGCACTTCTTATGAACTCTTGCTAAGCCACCGTTTTTCGATAGACACGATTTGTACGTCTGAGGGAATATTTAACCAGATGAAGATGACGTTCATTTCTAGCAGCACTATTTCTTGTATGATGAAGTCAATTGTATCATGATAGAATCTACAGAGCAATGAGAACATTTAATGAATGACTAACTTTAATACAGATTCATTGTCTGTATCCAAACGTGAGTGACAGCTCACGAGAGAAGCCATCTTGTATCCAAATATTTTATGTCTTTCAAGAAGAGAAAGGGATGCCCCGTATTATCGCTTGATGAGTCCAGAGATCACTGCTACACATGAGAACCCATTACTAGCGGTTCAATATGATTATATGAAAAATATGTGCTGAACATTATTTAAAGGAATCTTCGCTAGACGAGGTTAGGTCTAGAAGCCATCTTGAATATTGTTTATAAACTGACGTGCTTTGTCAGTAAACTCAGATGATATATATATATGGGCAATACTGAGTGCTTGTCTACTGACAGTCCATTATGCTATTATTCTACATGAGTGCCCATGTATCATTGCAAGACCATTTATCCACTGTACCATGATGTATTATGCCAACCTGTGATTTGTCACTGTATCGTGCTGTCGAGTGTGTACGTCCAATTAAACTGTAGCAAAGGTACACAGTCGTTGGTGTCGATGACTTCCAGCCATACATGAGTGAAAGAAAAAGACCATTTGTCAACACCACGAACTCTTCTTATCATTCGCATATTATACTCTCACTCTATGTCTACACACCACTGCGTAGGTCGAGTTGACATTCCATACTCAAACCACGAGCAACACAACAACACAGCATTTAACTCTGGTGATGTTCTAGTGAGCTTATATTAACACTGGTGGACATCATTAATCAAAAAAAGGAGGCTTATCAACTGATGAGCCAAGATATTTATCAACTGGTGGACCAGCTTTCTGGGTTTGACCTCGCAGAAGTTGAGAAGTCAACAGACTACCGATACCAGACCGTTTCCTGTGGCTGATACGACACACTTGCAGTATTAGTTTGCTCTTTGTCAACACTTTGTCACGTGACCTATCAAGTGAATGCAGTATCTAGGTCAGCGTTGTTGACATTTTTACATTAGACATTACAGAGTTTCACAGAACAGTTGGATCAATTCTTGTCAATATTAACAGGAAGACCGTATTATTGAACGAAGAAGTCCTATTTTCATCGATGGATCTTCTTGTTTTCTATATATGAACTTTAATATTTAAGGCCAGAATTTGTAATTCAATAAAGTGGCAGTTTATTTATTTTCATAAGAATAACTTTGCCATTACTGTAAAACTGAGCCTATTTTGCAACACATACTATCATACACATAATTTATATATTTATGTTTACATGTTATTTGTTTGTATAGTATATTAGTTTATATGTCAGCGGGTTGTGTTTAGGTTGGGCGGTGTCCCACAACAGAATATCCCACGTCATAGAGGGTCCGTTGTGGGCGTTTTCTTTAGGTGCAATTTCCTTAATTGGAAATTTGCTTGCAACAACTAGTTGCTATTTGTGTTAGCTGTGATGACCTGTACCCATCATTGTTGTTGTAACATTTTTCTGTTCTTTAGTTTTGTTCGATTTCTTTGTATTTGTAGGTCTCCCCTTTCCTTTATTTAGTTGTATACACAATTTATATTCATATACTGTGACGTCATTTGTGTTGTTATTCCTTTGCAGATTCAGTGATTACTTTCATTGATTTCCCTATTTGATTTATTTGATTTCTGCAAACGTTTTCGTATTGTCAGTCTTATTTGTACTTTATGTATTCTGTTGGTTGACATATGTTTTATATAGGTATATTTCATAAGACACTATTGCTTGTGCACTGCACTTGGATTATGGTATAAACCAGTACTTGATTATTATTACTGTTATACAAGACCTTATTAAGGCTTGTGACCCACAGATATTGGGATAGTGTGCTGATTAATCAAGTCATTAAGAACTTGTGGTATTATTATTGTTTCAAGTGATTAGTATTATTGTTAGACATCATGTCTACATTAGAATACTTCATTATACAAGGGAAAGCCCTTGATAAGACTGGTCAACAATTAGAAGAATGGACAGTTGCTCAATATGACAAGACATTAGCTGCTGCTGCAGAGGAAAGAAAAGCTGCTGCAGAGGAGAGAAAACTTCAAATAGAAGAAAAAAAAGCTGCTGCTGAAGAGAAAAAAGCTGCTGCAGAAGAGAGAAAAGCTCTGGCTGAAGAGAAAAGATTAGAAAAAGAAGCTGATGCTGCTGCTGAACAAAAGAAATTGCAGATGCAGGTGGAGGAAAGGAGATTTGAAGCTGAACAAAAAAAAATTAGACAGAGAAGCTGCTGCTGAACAAAGAAGATTAGACAGAGAAGCGGAAAAGCTGAAAAAAAAAAGCAATAAGAGAACATGAATTTGAGTTAGAGAAATTGAGATTGACAAGTATGAGTAATGTTAATCAGGCATCTAGTGGTAATGGTAAACCTTCTACTTACAAGGTTAAGGTTCCACCGTTCAATCAGTCCAGTGACGATATTACATTCTGGCTGGATAGATTTGAACGTTCTTGTCGTACACATAATGTGGATAAATCACAATACGCTAATCAATTAGCAGAAAACTTGAAAGGTGAATCTCTGACTAGATTATGCCTTGTAGGAGAAGCAGATAAGGATAATTATGATGTCATTAGGGCGGCTTTGATAAAAAAATACCAGCTAAGTGAGGAAGGCTATCGCCTTTTGTTTAAGACGATGGTGCCTGAGACAGGTGTAGAATTCTCAGAATTCATTGCAAAGGCACGTCTCACAGTTGATCGTTGGATTGAGCTTTCCAAAACAGAAAAAACGTATGAAGGACTTATGGATTTGTTGCTCAGAGATAAGATTATGTCATGTGTTAACAAACCATTCCTTGAATTTATACATGAGCGTAAACCCAAATCTCTAAAGGAAATGGAAGAATATTGTTCCCAATATGTCACTGCACACCCCGACGTGACTTTTGGCAACACTAAGATTAAGGAGAGTATGCCAGTTGCTTCAGCAACACCATACAATCCCAATTATTCACACAGATTTCAGGGACCTCAAAACAGATTTGATAAAAAAGGTAACCATAATAGTTATCAAAACCAAGGTAACCAATCATTTCAGGGTTCTTCTTCAAAGAACTGGAGACGAGCTGATAGCTCTCGACACAGGGGTGGTCACAATTATAGCAATTTCCATAGAGGAAGTAATTATAGAAACTATCCGAGGTATCCGTCTTGGAGTCAACAAGATCGCAATTACAGAGATACTCATTATAATGAATATGATAATGGTAACCAAGAGAACTATGACTCAAACCCAAATAGGGGTTACAATAGAGGTAACAATAACTACAGAGGTAATAATAACCGAGGTAGATCTCAAAACAGAAGACATAAACCACATTTTCAGGCAAACTCTGCACAACAAGAGTCCCATGAAGCCTATAAACAGAGTAAAGACAATAATGACGCTAATAATATGGCATGTTCCGCTTTTGATTTTGGGAGAGCATCTCAGTGCCCCCAATGCAAAACATTATTTGAGCCAACCACAGTGTCTACTTTAAGCTGCGGCCATCCTCTTCCTGCTCTTCCTGCATCAGTCGCGCATGATGGAAGAGGTTCTCTTGTCTTACATAAGGGTTTAGTAAATAACAATCCAGTCTCCGTGCTATTTGATTCTGGATGCACCACAATTGGTGTTAGGCAGTCACTCGTAGATCCTTCCCGTGCCACTGGACAAGTAGTCAAATGTGTAACATTTGGCGGCACATTAGAGAAATACTCTACTGCTATCATTAGGATTGCTACTCCTTTCTTTACAGGAGATGTACACGCATGTCTTCTTCCGAATCCGATCGCTGACCTCATCATCGGTCGCATTCATGGAGTCAAAGAATGCACTCCGCAACAAATTTCCGCGTGGGAAAGGCAAAACATGCAGATTGCTAACGCTGTAGTCACTAGAGCTCAGGCTCTTAATATGCCTCAAACTTCATCTACTGAAGATAATGAAGTGCATAACCAAGATGATCCCTTGGTAATTTCTCGTGACTCGTTTATAAAACAGCAAGAAGATGATCCCACTCTGAAGAAATTCTTCATTCTTGCAACTAAAGGTGATCCGAATAAAGACACAAGTCGTAAATCGTGGATTACAAAGAAGAATGGCGTACTTGTACGTATGGTTCAAGACTCCATTACGTCAAGTCATTCTCAAATCCTGGTTCCCAAGAATTTGAGAGTTAAAATTTTGCAGCACGCTCACGACTCTCAGTGTGCTGGACACATGGGTTTTTCCCGTACTAAGTCAAGAGTCCTTGCGGCTTTCTTTTGGCCATTGGTAAACAAGGACATACGGATTTATTGTCGATCTTGTAAAGTATGTCAGGAAGTTAAATCCAAAGGTCCACGGCATGCTGCACCCATTCAGGCGGCAGACATTCCTATTCGGCCGTTTCAAAAAATGGCCATAGACATTATTGGTCCATTTAAGATCAAGTCTGCAGAGGACATCAGTTTATCTTGACGTGTGTTGATATGTGCACACGTTGGCCAGAGGCTATTCCTCTGAAGAGCATTACTACTGCTGATATTGCAGATGCTCTTTGGCTTATATTTTCTCGTCTGGGGTTCCCCGGAGAGATATTGTCAGACCATGGCACCCAACTAATATCAGATACCATGTCTCAAGTAATGTCTACTCTGCAGATAGATAGATCTTTAAGTAGTATCTATCATCCAATGTCTAATGGGATGGTCGAACGCCTTAATAGAACACTTAAAAACTTACTAGGGAAGATAACTGAGGATCATCCTCAAGACTGGGACAGAGTTTTACCTGCGGCCCTCTTCGCTTACAGAGAGGTCCCCAATGAACATACAGGATTTTCTCCCTTTGAACTCGTCTTTGGCGCGCGTCCGCGTGGCCCTATGTCGTTGCTTCATGATCTCATAACAGCTGACAATATTGACGATGACACAAAGTCATCCTACGAATATGTCATCGCGTTGAGACAAAAGATTATCGAAGCATGCAAATTAGCAACTTCTTCTTCTGAATTTGCGAAACAGAAGGCAAGGCAATTTGCCAATAAGAAGAGATGCTTACGACAACTTTGTCCTGGTGACAAAGCATTTGTATTACTACCTTGTAGGGAAAACAGACTACTTATTTCTTGGAAAGGTCCGTACGATATAATATCGAAAATTTCCGATGTCGACTATATTGTCGATATTGATGGGAAGCATAAAACCTTCCACATCAATATGCTTACTGAATTCCATGAACGTCCGGATTATTTACAACCCATTTTCCAAGCAACGGACAATTCTCCAGTACAACATGGTCATTACTCATCACTGTCCGTGATACAGGATGAGGAAACAAGTTTTTCAGATGTAAATCTTCCTCTTCCAATGATCCCACTTCATTCTAGTGAATCATGGAAGAACGTTACTGTCTCTCCTGATTTGTCTCTAGGAGAACAGCGACAAGTTTCAACTATGTTGCAAACATTTCAGGATGTACTCACTGACATCCCTGGACAAACTCATGTCATTGAACATGACATTGTTCTAACTGACCATACTCCTATTAGGGTTAGACCTTATCCTATCCCTATACATTTTCAAGCACAGGTCGAGAAAGAGTTGGATGAGATGATAGATTTGAAAATAATCGAACCATCCACCTCTGCATATTCTTCGCCGATGGTTATTGTTCGGAAAAAAAGACAATAACATACGTCTTTGCGTTGACTATCGCAAATTGAATCAAGTAACGAAGTTCGATGCCGAACCTATGCCTTTACTGGAAGAGCTACTTACTCGACTCTCCAAATCTCATTTTTTCACTAAACTTGATTTGTCTAAAGGATATTGGCAAGTTCCTTTATCTGAACGCGCCAAACCTCTCACGGCTTTTTCAACACCTAGAGGTTTGTTCCAATGGAATTTTATGCCTTTCGGTCTTATGAACGCACCAGCTACATTCGTACGCATGATGCGCCGAATCCTATCTTATCGGTCAGATGTCATTGCATATCTAGACGACATCTGTCTTTTCAGCGATACTTGGGAAGATCACTATTCAGGGTTAGATGAATTGCTGTCTACTTTGCGCGAGCACAACCTGACAGCGAAACCCTCTAAAGCCTATATTGGTTTTAGCGAAATTTTTTTCCTAGGCCACCGAGTTGGTCATGGTTTCCTAAAGACAGAGGACCATAATACTAGTAAGATACTTAACATCTCTATCCCTAAGACTAAAAAACAGGTGAGAAGTCTGTTAGGTCTTATTCAATTTTATGGCAGATTCATTCAGAATCTATCCTCTATCATGGCACCTCTTTCTACACTTTTAAAGAAAGGTTCGCCTAATATGGTCCACTGGTCTCAGGAATGCCAATGCTCTTTGGATAAGATTAAAACATTGTTTTCAACACCACCTATTTTAGTGTTACCTACTAAAGATAAGACATTTGTTCTTCGTAGTGATGCTTCATCCACTGGGATTGGAGCGGCACTAATGCAAGAGTACTCTGGAACTCTGCATCCTGTAATGTATATTTCCAGAAAACTTAATGCGGCAGAAAGGAATTATTCGGTTTTAGACCGTGAGCTATTAGCTATGGTTTGGTCGATCCTCAAACTACAGAGATTCCTTCTAGGCGCACATTTCATAGTAGAAACCGACCAAAAAGCTCTTACTGCTATACAGAGTAAGAATTTGAAGAGCTCGAGGTCTACTCGATATGCAATTGCTCTTCAACCTTTTCATTTCTCTGTGCGAGCTATTCGTGGATCAGATAATGTGATGGCAGACATTCTGTCAAGATGCCCACATGATTCCACATAACTATTAGGTCTTAGACTTCTTGATATGTCTAGTTTATAATAGTTCCTTTCTATATCAAGATAGATACACATTTGTAATTTAATAATATAATGATTGTATCACTACTTAGCGGTTCATTGATGTTTATTCACCGCTGTGCTTTGATGATTTTTCTTCATAAATCATAAATTTAAGATATCTAATACGAAATTATGGTATGAAATTTTTTAGGCATTGTGTAATTGCCAGAATTGTATTATACTTTGATGACACCTTCCTGGAAAAATTTACTTGTAGAGAAATAATTTCTCTCAGTCTATGAGATACATTCTCACCAGTCGCTCCATAAGTCGACTTAGCCTCATATTAGGCGTTATATTTATTCCTGATATTTTCATCTGCGCATTATTCATGCGTTGTGAGCCTATTGTACGTTGCTCCTAGATGTATTTCCAAAAAAAATGTTCCTTTTTTTTCCCGGGAGGTGTGGTAAGACTGTTACATGCAGTCTTTGATATCTTACAATATAATACATTTGTATGCTTGTTATGTTCGCAAATATTTTGTAAACAAAATAGATACTTTTTAGTGCTTAAGGAAAAGTCATTATTGAGTTACTTCCCTTGAAAGGAGTGTCGTCACTTTCGATCGAACTCCGCGGATGAATCCAGTTTTACTGCGATTTATTCTTTGTTTGGGTAGAAATAGATTGTTCTTGCTTCAGTGTATCTATGGCCTGAATTTATGTGTATTGTTTGTCTGGGTAGGACGAGTCTGTCTTATATCTGAATATCTTTGCATGTCTAAGTCGAACTATATGGTCTTTTGTCGCTAGAAAGGTCAAAGGGCTGTTCGGCGGATGTGTCGCTAGAGAGGTGTGATTTGGCTTCGCCCTGATGATGGGGATGTGGTTTTTTGAATCGGCTTGTCGCCGGAAAAAGTGATCGATATATGTGTAGGGGAAAGTGATAGTAGTTTTAGACCTATCGTGTATGCTTTACCCCAGTGTTTATTTTGATTGCCAAGGGATGGCAGAATCATATTTCTGATACCAAGGTAACAAAAGCACTTCTTATGAACTCTTGCTAAGCCACCGTTTTTTCGATAGACACGATTTGTACGTCTGAGGGAATATTTAACCAGATGAAGATGACATTCATTTCTAGCAGCACTATTTCTTGTATGATGAAGTCAATTGTATCATGATAGAATCTACAGAGCAATGAGAACATTTAATGAATGACTAACTTTAATACAGATTCATTGTCTGTATCCAAACGTGAGTGACAGCTCACGAGAGAAGCCATCTTGTATCCAAATATTTTGTGACTTTCAAGAAGAGAAAGGGATGCCCCGTATTATCGCTTGATGAGTCCAGAGATCACTGCTACACATGAGAACCCATTACTAGCGGTTCAATATGATTATATGAAAAATATGTGCTGAACATTATTTAAAGGAATCTTCGCTAGACGAGGTTAGGTCTAGAAGCCATCTTGAATATTGTTTATAAACTGACGTGCTTTGTCAGTAAACTCAGATGATATATATATATATGGGCAATACTGAGTGCTTGTCTACTGACAGTCCATTATGCTATTATTCTACATGAGTGCCCATGTATCATTGCAAGACCATTTATCCACTGTACCATGATGTATTATGCCAACCTGTGATTTGTCACTGTATCGTGCTGTCGAGTGTGTACGTCCAATTAAACTGTAGCAAAGGTACACAGTCGTTGGTGTCGATGACTTCCAGCCATACATGAGTGAAAGAAAAAGACCATTTGTCAACACCACGAACTCTTCTTATCATTCGCATATTATACTCACAATCTATGTCTACACACCACTGCGTAGGTCGAGTTGACATTCCATACTCAAACCACGAGCAACACAACAACACATCATTTAACTCTGGTGATGTTCTAGTGAGCTTAACACTGGTGGACATCATTAATCAAAAAAAAGGAGGCTTATCAACTGATGAGCCAAGATATTTATCAGTGAGCAGTTAGAGACTTCACTATACTAGATGCAGCATCAAGAGGTGAGGTGAGCAGTTAGAGACTATACTATACTAGATGCAGCATCGAGAGGTGGGGTGATCAGTTAGAGACTTCACTATACTAGATGCAGCATCGAGAGGTGGGGTGAGCAGTTAGAGACTATACTATACTAGATGCAGCATCAGGAGGTGGGGTGAGCAGTTAGAGACTTCACTATACTAGATGCAGCATCGAGAGGTGAGGTGAGCAGTTAGAGACTTCACTATACTAGATGCAGCATCAAGTGGTGGGGTGAGCAGTTAGAGACTATACTATACTAGATGCAGCATCAAGAGGTGAGGTGAGCAGTTAGAGCTATACTAGATGCAGCATCGAGAGGTGGGGTGAGCAGTTAGAGACTATACTATACTAGATGCAGCATCAAGAGGTGAGGTGAGCAGTTAGAGACTATACTATACTAGATGCAGCATCGAGAGGTTAGGTGAGCAGTTAGAGACTATACTATACTAGATGCAGCATCGAGAGGTGGGGTGAGCAGTTAGAGACTATACTATACTAGATGCAGCATCCAGAGGTGAGGTGAGCAGTTAGAGACTATACTATACTAGATGCAGCATCGAGAGGTGGGGTGAGCAGTTAGAGACTTCACTATACTAGATGCAGCATCGAGAGGTGGGGTGAGCAGTTAGTGACTATACTATACTAGATGCAGCATCAAGAGGTTAGGTGAGCAGTTAGTGACTATACTATACTAGATGCAGCATCAAGAGGTGGGGTGAGCAGTTAGAGACTTCACTATACTAGATGCAGCATCAAGAGGTGGGGTGAGCAGTTAGAGACTTCACTATACTAGATGCAGCATCAAGAGGTGGGGTGAGTAGAGACTTCACTATACTAGATGCAGCATCGAGAGGTGGGGTGAGCAGTTAGAGACTTCACTATACTAGATGCAGCATTAAGAGGTGGGGTGAGCAGTTAGAGACTTCACTATACTAGATGCAGCATCAAGAGGTGGGGTGAGTAGAGACTTCACTATACTAGATGCAGCATCGTGAGGTGGGGTGAGCAGTTCCGTTCCTCTCTGCATTTTCCTTCCCTAACTCAAGAGCAGATGGTGGTGCCCACTTACAGCTGGGTGGACTGGAATTTGCCGATACTGTGAATCGAACCTAGAACCTTTGCCGCGAGACGGCTCTAACCATTCTGCCACTCGGACGCTCTTGTCAATGACCGCCAAAGCTCAAAGGTTTTATGATGTTATCTTTTCAATCAGTCAGGACCTTTCAGCTCCGGTGGAGCACAAGTCATCGACAACATACCAAGTTTTCCTATCACGTGCCAAGTTTTTCTATCACGTGCCATCCGTGAAAGCTTTGTCATTGTCATATGTCTCCCTGTCTCTATAACCTCGGGGATCACACAACTGGGAATCAATAATAAAACTTTATTTTTGTGTCGTGGTTTCCTCTTACCCTACAAATGTTCATTTTCCTGTTTCAATTCTTGTTTTTAAGTGGTGGAATATTTTGTTCCCTCCAACATGGGTTTTTTCTTCCATATTTACCTGTGATCATTTATCTTCTGTATTGTTAACTGCTTCCTGCTATTACACCTGTATATTTGTTCTTGGGTTCCACCAGGTGTTTCTATTGCACATCCACTTGTATTATATGAGTTTAGTTTTTTTCTTTTTCTTTTTTTCCTCGTATTTGTGCTGCATGTGTGTTTGTGTGTGTGACAGCAGGTGGTTGTGTTTTAAAAGTTGTCACTAGGACGCTTTGCTCCACGTTACCATCCGTTCTTGGGGTTTTTTGCTGATTCGTCAATGACATTTTAAAATTAGCGGATAATTTCAGTTCTCGGTTTACCTCCCGGGTTTTTCCAACTTAAAATTTTCTAACCTTTAGATGATCAAAGATGTGCGTGTTAAAAAAATAAAAACCAATCATCCTAAAAGGAAGCATGGCGACCTGGGTTATCATGTGTTCCGGTTCAGTGTTGTATTATATAATGTACCAAAAGAAAGTCCTAATGCCAGATCTACATCTAATACCAGATCTACATCTAATGCCAGATCTACATCTAATGCCAGATCTACATCTAATGCCAGATCTACATCTAATGCCAGATCTACATCTAACGCCAGATCTACATCTAATGCCAGATCTACATCTAATGCCAGATCTACATCTAATGCCAGATCTACATCTAACGCCAGATCTACATCTAACGCCAGATCTACATCTAATGCCAGATCTACATCTAATGCCAGATCTACATCTAACGCCAGATCTACATCTAACGCCAGATCTACATCTAATGCCAGATCTACATCTAACGCCAGATCTACATCTAATGCGAGATCTACATCTAATGCCAGATCTACATCTAACGCCAGATCTACATCTAATGCCAGATCTACATCTAATGCCAGATCTACATCTAACGCCAGATCTACATCTAATGCCAGATCTACATCTAACGCCAGATCTACATCTAATGCCAGATCTACATCTAATGCCAGATCTACATCTATTGCCAGATCTACATCTAATGCCAGATCTACATCTAACGCAACCTCTCTCAACTTTTTAAAAAAATCCTGGATGAACCTATGAAAAGATTTTCAGGTCTCAGGGAACACCTGCATAAAAAGTATTTTACATACAGGTGATGGTATCTTAGCCTGATCAGTAAGTTGTAAATATAATAATCTAATAAAAGATTATCAGTGCTGTTCTGATTGGACAATCATTTTTTCTGTGGCTCTGTTTATTTTTCTGTGGCTCTGTTTATTTTTCTGTGACTCTGTTTATTTTTCTGTGGCTCTGTTTATTTTTCTGTGACTCTGTTTATTTTGGCCAAGTTATTAGCTTACTATATTTGTCAGGTTCCCTCAGCCCACACAGGATATACGGTCTAATGAAGGTTAGTTGTGTAGGTAAAGGAACAGTTTTTTCCTTCTTTTTTTAAATTTCCTACTTGATATTTTTTTGATTACCTAATCCAAGTAGGCCTGAAAGTCTTATCACAAATTTCTACTCTACAAGATGCTAATGAAATGTGGTATGTGAGGGAGTGAACACGGTCCAACTAAGCACGGGGCTGCTCGGTCACTGCCCACCAGTTCGAGCGCTAACATCGCCCAGCGCCGCATAAAGTTAAAAAAACGACATATATATATATATATATATATATATATATATATATATATATATATATATATATATATATATATATATATATATATATATATATATATATATATATATATATATATATATATATATATATACATTATTAACACTATAATTACATTATTAGCACTAGACTAAGCAAATGATAACTCTAGTATCTGCCGTCAACTTTTGTGAAGGATATGGTTATCTTTTTTCGTTAGCTAGTTCAAGCCCCCAGCTGAGTTACGTCAGCGACATTCCTCTTATTATTATTGTATAGCTTTGTTTAAGTGTATTTAAGAAATGGTCTGAGACATACGGTTGTAGTACATTCAAAATGATTAAATCAACTTTAGATTTGTCTTTATACAAGTAACAAATTTAATCATCAATTATGTATTAACAGTTATAAAAATGAATAATTCCTGATAGAAAAAGTTGTCATCACTGGGTGATGTTATGGCGTTAAAAAATTGGATAGTTCACTTGGCAACTTTTATGTTTCTACTTAGCTGCCAATGAGTTTGTCTGTTCTGCTCCAGCTGATGTTTGATTCTTTGTAGATGGATGCCTGATTCACACTTGACACTGGTCAAGTTTGAAAGTTGTAGCACGTTCCAAGAAGTGTCAGGGAGTAACTACCAAGCTGGTCCCGCGTCTCTAAGACCCGTCTGATGATGGTGTCTAGCGTCGACTTCAGGCCACTTATACCCTCACTTGTTCCAGAGGTAGTACCTTCAGTTGGTACCACCGACTAATGTCACAAAAGAAGAGAACAAATCCTCTCTTGAGTATTGTGTTTTCCTAACACACTCATGTGTCACCCTCTTTTCATTTCACCATCCCATCTACCTCAGAACTTTTACCCTCGCTTGAGAATTAAAATTAATCCCATTGAGCGGAAAAACATTCATTACATTTAGGTTGAAAATATTTATATATTACCTTTACATTGGTTGAAAAGGTTCAAAACGTTCATTACTTTTAGAGTGAATATGTTTACATTTACATCTACACTGGTTGAAAATTTTAACAATACACTACGTATGTACATCATTCTCTCATCATTCACTCCCTGCTCCATATGGAACTTGGTACTACCGCTGCTTTTAGTTCTCTGTAAGAAACTCGCATAAAGCAGTCACCAGCCCTTGCAGTGGTGGTTCATGAAATCATCATTCTATACGCTGAGGTTGCCAGATTAGTATGACTTGGACATCCACTAACAATTTTTACATATTAATACTCACATGTCAATATATACATATTATTTCACGTGTTAATAATGCAAAACATAGAATTATAGATATACACCTTACCCCAAATCTTTGGGTTCACCGACAGACTGCTGGCTCAGAGAAATAGCTAAGGCAACTTGTTGAAGATGCCTCTTACACGTGTTCTGGGGTGTTACTTTATAATAAGCTCCCACTTTGACTCCGGTTTTCCTTGTTAATAATGGTAGAGTTTTCCTTTGCTTTTAAGTCCTCAAGAGGCTAAAACAAGTCCGGTCCGATAAATGAATTCTAATTTTATTCTTAACTCTGGCAGGTATGGTTGTTTTCTCGACGAAGGTGAATTTTAACAGTGCTTTCAACCGACTAAAGTGTCAGGTTGTATTGCAACTTTCGTCCCACGCACTTTGTTGTTTACTCTTAGACCAGGCTCCAATAATAAATGTTGTTATGTTTACATCTCGAATGCCAGCCAATAGTTACAACCATGCTGGGTTTGATGGCATCTATTCAAAACATTTCCTCATATGAAAATTCTGCATGTTAATTAAAAGGTCATTACCCGTAAAAGGAGTTGTTATATCCGTCGATTCGCGGTAATGATTGCACTACAACTCCCTACATTATAACAAATAATGTCCTTGTAACAATTCTGTCGGGAAGTTATTACAACATTCCGTCTTTCAGGTGCATGTCTGTAATATGTCCGCAGACGGATAATTTATATCCCCGTCCTTGTGCAAACACCGACCCTTGTTTGACCATCTGGGCTGTGGCTCTTCACGACAGTAATTAGTGAATGATAATAGCCATATCAGCGCTAAATACATTTGCTTGGCGTACGTCGTGCTAATCCGGCGCGGCCAATGTTTGGTACACGAGAATTTTACCAACATTACTGTCGGTCAATATTGCATCACCTGTCTACTCTCTCAGCAGGGATGGTCAGGTAAACAGACATGACGAATTATTACGGAGAAGTGCAATCAATGACTTTAAAATGATAATACTGCTGGAGAGGACAAGAGAGTGAACCCAATTATGTGACAATGCTGTACTCAACTTTCACTGACCTACATCATGGCATGAGTAGAAGAGGTCCCTATCTCTGCCTACAGAATTTCATTCTATTCATTCTCCTAATATTTTTGTCAGGCCTATTACTGTGTGCTTGATCACGTAAAATAGCATGTGTGATCATATGACTGAAGAAGCGGGCCCCCGCCTGGCGTCCTATTTCTTGTGCAACGCCCCATCATAGACCCTATAGAAAAAAGAACCTTGAAGTTTTCTAAACCCGTTCTTAAAAACATGATTTCTAGAACATTATAGAAAGCTGTCACGAGTATTTAAAATCAAAAGGTCACGTGACCGTGAGTACTTGTATTTAACCTTATTCCTAGTCGTGGAAAAGTACTGCCCTTTATTAATTGACCTTTGACATTAGACTATTATGTAAAGTAGTCTTCTGCCTATCCTCTCCTAACCCTCGCATATTATCATTTACTGATTAAACTTGCTACGAGTACCTGTCCAGTTTTCAACTCGAATTTTGTGTGTATCACCAACGGGTACATCCGGCACCGCTGTCTAGTTTCCACGTCGCTCCGTTGGACGCTCTTCGCATTTCGGAGCTATACCGTTTATGCTAGCAATGTCATGTTTTCTCTGTATAACCCACAGTCTCCACCTGCTTACTCTCCTTATTCGTCTCTTCTACTTTTCTAGTCTTTCTTCTCTCCCCCTACGATGTAACATTACCACAAACACATCTGTTGATTTTATACCAAGAGGAAGCGGATTGCCAGACGACATGCCCACTGGAAACAACGTACCAGTGTAACCAAATATGGCCTTGACTGGAACTGACATGAGAAAAAGGTGGGGAGACCAAACAAACTTGGAGAGGAATATTTGCTGAGGAAACCAAGACAAGCGAGAGCTCTTGAGCAGAGCTGAAACGGACAGTCAACATCTGCTGTGGGCATATGTCTGGGTATTGAGCGCTATTTGTCGTGGTCATCTATCTGGGTATTGAGGGC
The DNA here is from genome assembly GCA_024509875.1 of Oreohelix idahoensis. NCBI lineage: Eukaryota > Metazoa > Mollusca > Gastropoda > Stylommatophora > Oreohelicidae > Oreohelix > Oreohelix idahoensis. Next base: position 67,524 of record JAMPIV010012558.1, read on the forward strand.
TATTTATCATGGGCATCTGTTTTGGGTATGGAGGATTGTGTATCGTGGGCATCTGTCTGGGTATTGAGGGTCGTCTGTCTTGGGCATCTGTCTGGTATTGAAGGATGTGTATCGTGGGCATCTGTCTGGATACTGAGGATTATGTATCGTCGGGAACTCCGCCTAGGCCGGTCCCAAGCCCGGCTGAAAAAAGGAGGAGGGAAAGGAGGAAAACATGATTACGAGTAATAACAGAGAGAAAACCGGACTGATTCTAAAGGCGACGAACTGGAACGGACTACAGACTACGACTTATGGAACTTGGAACACAAGAAGTATAAATGGGAAAGAAGAGGAGCTGGTGGAAGAGATGAGGAAAGCAAAATTAGAAATCCTGGCTATAACGGAAACAAAGAAAAAGGGACAAGGAGTCATGGATCTCGATGGCAACACGCTGCTCTACAGTGGTGTACTCACATCTGAAAGAGCTAAAAGGGGGCATGGGTTGCATTGTGGTCAAAAACCAAAAAGATAGTATCAAGGGAAGGAACTTTGTCTCAGAGCGCATTATGGTTGTAAAACTAAAAGAAGGAGAAACCATAGTCAGCCTGGTCATAGTGTATGGGCCAAATGAGGATGAGAGAGCAGAGGTCAAGGAGGAATTCTTCGAGCTGCTTCAAATGACAGTGGATGACTGCCTAGATGAAATTATCATGCTCGGAGATTTCAATGCCAGAGTTAGAAATGACCATGCTAGATGGGGTGGAGTTATCGGAAGATATGGAGAAGATACTCTCATTGACAATGGAAAGCGACTCCTTAGATTCTACAGTGAGCAGAATCTGATTATTACAAACACAAAGTTCCCCCATAAGCGCATACATGCATACATTAGATGTGAACCAACAAAGAATGAGAAGTCAGTGATCGACTATGCCATTGTTAGGAGGAGCTCATTCAAATATGTCCCGGATGCTAGAGTCTGGAGGGGGCCAGTGATTGGAAGTGATCACTACCTGCTTACAATCAAAAGAACAACTGAAAGAGTTGCTCAGCCTAGGAACTGCCCAGCATCACGCAAGAAACTAAGTAAACAAACGGGAGAAATGAGCATTAAGACCTACAAGCTGAGAGAGCCAGAAATTAAGACCAGATATCAGGGGCTTATTGCTTCAGTGGTGAGAAACACAGAAGAACAACCTGATGACTTGGAAACCCTCTGGCTTTAATTTAAGGACATCATAAAGACAGCTGCTGCAGAAGCATGTGGTGAAGTCCGACTTGGGAACAAGAGAAAGGGGACACCTTGGTGGTCAGAGGAAGTCAAAGAGAAAATACGACAGAAGAAAATGGCATGGAAACAATACATAGGAGCTAAAAACACAGCAGGACAAATAGAGAAATATAGAGAATATGTGATACTTAGAACAGAAGTAAAGAACAAGGTGCTATAGCAGCAAAACAGAAGTCCTGGGAAGAATTTGGAAAAACGCTAGAAAAAAATGCGCAAGAAAACGAGAAATTGTTCTATAAGACCCTAAAGAACACGAGGAAGGAAAAAGAATGCCCTCTCAAATTTATAAAGGACAAGCAAGGCAGATTGCTTACAGCCCCGAAGGAAGTAATGGAAAGATGGAAAGAATATTTCTCAGAACTCCTGGATGGTGAGCAAGGTCAAGCATCAGAAATGATAACCACTAGCACAGAAGAGGAAACCAATGGTGATGAAGATGACATAAAGATGGAAGAACTGAAGGCAGCACTGGAGAAAATCAAGATGGGCAAAGCAGCAGGGCATGATGGTATAACACCAGAAATGGTTAAGTACATGGGAGCATCAGATGACCTATTACTCTTAAGGGTCCTACAGGCAGCGTGGTGCGACAAGACCATACCAAAGGATTGGGATATTGCCATCATAACACCAATTTTCAAAAAAGGTGAATATCGACAATATGGAAACCACAGAGGCATATCCCTTTTCAGTGTCCTTGGTAAAATCTACTCAAGAATCCTAGAGCAGAGATTCCGACGCCTAGCTGAGCCACAATTGGATGAGATCCAGTGCGGATTCCGAGCAAACCGAAGTACTCAAGACCTAATCTTCACACTAAGACAGCTGAGTGAAAAGGCTCTTGAGTATAAGAGTGAGATCCATCTTTGTTTCATAGATCTGGAAAAGGCGTTTGACATGGTCCCCTGGAGCAAACTTTGAGACTGTTTGGCAAGGAAGAACATTCCAGCACCTCTGATTCATGCTATACAGAGCTTCTACAAGTCTTGCAGAAATTATGTGAGGACAGCAAACCATAAGTCAGAAGAGTTCAGGACCACCACTGGTGTAAGACAAGGTGATATCCTGTTACCTTATCTTTTCATACTCCTCATGGACGATGTTATCAAGGCATGTAAGGAGAGAACAAGAAAGTATTCAGTGGGATACTGGAAGATGAGACAGGTATGTATTTCAGAGCTGGCATTTGCTGATGATGTTGCCCTGATTGCTAAATCAGAGGCACATCTCCAATCCAACCTGCAAGTCTGAAAGGAAGAGCTGGAGAATAGAGGGATAGTCATAAGCAACTCTAAAACAAAATCCATGGTGATATCACGATAAGAAAGAAGACATCAGATTAAGGGAGAACAGGTCCTGGAGCAGGTCGACCACTTTAAATACCTCGGAGCTATTATAGACCGAAAGGGAGGCATCAAAGAAGAGTTGGCCACTCGAAAAGCAGCAGCTGGGAGACTTTTTCAGACCATAAATTGAGGATTCCTCAGCAAGAGAGAGGTTGGTAAGAAAACGAAGATGGCTGTATAATGCTCCACCTATGTCCCAGTCTTGACATATGGATGCGAGTCATAGGCAATGATGACAACCCACAAAAGCCAGATCCAAACCTCAGAAATGAGGTATCTGAGGAAGGTGGTTGAAGTAACAAGAAGAGACATGGTCCGCAACCAGACGATACGCCAAGGCCTAAAATCTCACCCATTGCAGACCCAAGTAGAACAGGCCCAACTAAGATGGTTTGGCCATGTCTGCAGAATGGCAGAAGATCGGCTACCACGACAAGCATGGGAAACAACAAGCCAGGGATCCAGACCCCCAGGAAGACCCAGAGTCCGCTGGGAGGACAACATTAGACAATCTTTGAAGGACCGAGGACTAGAATGGAACCAGGCCAGGAGAAAGACAGCCGATAGGATAGTCTGGCGCTCTCTTTTCCAAACCTCTACATCTCACGGTAGAAGGGGAACGACTAAGTAAGTAAGTATCGTCGGCACCTGTCTGGTATTGAGGATTATGTATCGTCGGCATCTGTCTGGTATTGAGGATTGTGTATCGTGGGCATCAGTCTGGTATTGAGGATTGTGTATCGTGGGCATCTGTCTGGTATTGAGGATTGTGTATCGTGGGCATCTGTCTGGATATTGAGGGTTATTTGTCGTGGGCATCTGCCAGGATATTGTGTATCGTGGGCATCTGTCAGAATATTAAAGGTTTGTGAATTATTTATTTATTATGAGACAAGAAGTATTTTAAAATTCTTCATATATGAAACATTCTAGAAAAGAAAGTAGACAAGGATATAGAAATGCTTTGTCTGGTAACATAACAATAACAATTTATGTGACTAAACTATGAATAATGTTCTATATGACGAAGTTATGACTAATATTCTATATGACAGAAATAGGACGAATGATCTTTATGATTAATCTATGAATAATGCTCTATAAAACAAGAAACATTGTAAATATGTGGTAAATAATCCCATACCTGATAATGATGATGGTGGTGATTTTGATGATAGCGATGGTGATAAGGATGATGATAGATGAAGCAGATAATGTACTTTAAAACAACGTAATTCCTATCCAACAATTATTTGTTTCCACTCCGTGGTTCACGCTGTAGTACTAACTCATGTCCGTATGTATGATAGAGCGCATAATCAATGCTTCTCGGACGGACAGCATGGCGCCTGTCGTGAACACAGTAAACAAAGGTCGATACAGACACAAATAAAAGCTGTTAGTCTGTCTAGAAACCTTATTACTCAGCTCGCACTCTCTCTCTTGAGAAAATTAACAATGGTTAGTCGATATCCCATTGTTGCAAACACTTTCCGCGGCGTCCCATAACCACATTTCTCGTTAGGCAACCATCCTCTCCTTCTTCCCAGACATTACAAGGCCCACTCCTTCGATGCCCAGCCACGCTTACATAAAAAGTAAATCTGTGTACTCTCATACATCTCAATTACAGCTATAACTAATGGTGAATGTAACTAATGGCATATTTAAATTACATGGGGAAGAGAACTGGTGAGAAAAGAGAAGAGATGATGAAGAAAGAAACAAGTCTTGAGGAGATAACTCAGGACAAGAGCTTACATGTGAGGAGAATAGACTGTTCCAACATTGACAGTGAGGAGAATAGACGGTTCGATTACTGTCATTGTGAAGAATATCTTCTTCTTCTTCCGTCCTTAGCCAAAGATCGACCAAGCAGTCAGAGGCCATCACGCCTTGTGGCGTCTTAAGGGCAACAGCAGATTGATTTTCTCTGTTGTAGTTTCCCATCACGCCTAGCGGCGTCTTTAGGGCAACAACAAATAGATCCATCTGCCGTTGTTTCCGTAATCGGTGTGACAAGCCAACGGGTGATCAGCCCATTGGGCTGTGAAGAATATGCTGTCCTAATATTGACAATGAGGCGTATAGTTTGTTCTAATCTTGACAGTCAGGTGTGTTAACTTAGTGCACTTTAAGAAGGATCCTATAACTTAAGGCGCAAAGTGATGTCTCTGGAGTTAATTTCTTCTAATCTTAAAATTCACGTCCAGTCCTATAGCCTGTCCTATATTTGGGTCCTAATTTTCCGTGTTCCTGGCTGTCTATGATTTATTCTTGACGAAATTGGAAACCAGTTAAGTAGTCTTACAACGCTGTAGAATGTAAGCGAAATTTTTGCCTACACACCCAGGTTACTACATAGAGGAGAAGTCTAATCAGGGGCAGTCTTTCTTACCATCTCAAACATCAAACCAATTGCGATTAAGTGTCTAATTTTGGTAGGGGTCCCCCACTACCCTCACGTAGAACATTACTACTTGACAACATAAGATATTGCCCTGTACATTTGGTTTAAAAATCTTCATAACCATATAATGGTCGTGTTTCTTCCGTTTCGCCTTTCATGTTTACAAACTCACTACTTCACAGATCTAACCTTATAATCTCTTCCATGATGTTACTTTGTGGTAGTTGATTGTGACGTGCAATGGTAAAAGAGTCTACAGTAATCTGACAGCCTATTGTAGCCTCATAGCTGCGCTGTGATTTGCTGGCTAAAAACATGCATTATACTGTCCGTCTTCACTTACACAGCTTACTCTTTCGTCCCCGCCTCTTTTCTTTTAAAACGAGCTAACGCATTGTTTACAAACTTCGTCACCTGTCAGCCATAACAGGTAAGCAAATCATGTTTTGTTTACCTCGTCCACTCACGCGAGCTTCATCTGTCAATCATAATACCTCTCAGACGGACAGCACGTGAGAGAGGCGAAACACAGACCTTTTTAAGTTTGCGCACGGGAAATAAAAAAATCCCCAATATCCTTTGACCTCGGAACACTAGCATCTACAGGTAAAACCGCTAGTCGAACAGAAAGTCTTTTGATATCGGTCAAAACTCCAGACGAGAAACTTTGATCGACCGACACGAAGTCTTTTATCTTGATACGCCTAGCTTCTGAATTTTGGGTCTCACGGAGCGGGAAATTAACAACATTAGAGATCAGAAAAAAACATCAGAGAAATCATATATATATATATGTGTGTGTGTGTGTTTGTGTGTGTGATGGGGCCGTAAAGACACCCCGGAGGCCCCCCCCCTTTCATTGTTCATGGCAGATTTATCGCCCATATATTTTCGATGTGCGCGAAGCATGCTGGGATGTAAAAAGTCTTCAAGAAGATATATTAGTTTAGGCCATAATAAAGCCTAAGAATTAGTTGTGATGTGTTATATTTGGTAGTCGTGTGTTATATTTGATAATTGTGAGCCATGTCTGTGTTTTCGTGCCTGATAAAGCAAATATCGCGAGTGTTATTTATGCGACCAAATTAATACGCCTAGCGTGCAGTAAGTTGAGTGATTAGCCTAGTGCCTATATAAAGCGTGCGAGAGCCAGCAGCGACCTTTCCTAGTATCAGCCCAGACGAGAGAACAAACGAGACGAGGTGACCGGTGTAGGTAGCAGATGGACCAGAGCACGTGAGCTGTAATTCTTAGCGCATTTTGTAGAATTTAGCATTTGTGTTCTATAGGTCTAAAATTATATTCAGCACGTGTCTGTTTTAATGGTTAATGAAATAAATAGATAGATAGATGTGAAAGTTTAAGAGCGATTACTCCATTCATCAGAAAGGCAAATATGGTATGAAGCTATTTCACGTGAATTTAGATAATATCAACCTGTGAGCAAAAATATCAAGATGGCGGCCACGTGGTGATGACTTTAGTTCTAGTTGTTAAGTCAAGAGTAATTTTATTTTATTCTTTGATATTGTAATTAAGTGTATTTCGTGTTTATTGATTATTCTACTGTATATCTTTAGTGGGTTACTTTGAGTGAGGTGAGAATATGTATTTAGATTTCTGGAGAGCGCGAGGCCACTCCTTTGTTGAGACATGTGTTTCTCTGGTTGCTCCCGGCGGAGCATGGAAACACCAATGCAGCTGGTGTCCATTACAGGCCCACAAGAAGCATTTCTATGCTATTACGAGGGTTGTTTCTGTAACAATGTGTTTCACGTGATGAGTTCCCAATCTCATCAGGGGTCATATACGACACGCTTGTGGCCAGGCGCACCAGTCGTCACTTACGACATGTTCAGAGTGCAGGAACAAGTATTGAGATGGATCAGTTGCGGGGTGGTGGTTTATTCTCATTATTGAGAGTATTTGTTGTACAGATAGTTGAATATTATTTTATGTCCATTTTATTATTATTTAATTATGGTTATGTGTAGAATGGTTTGCGAGAGCACGTGGGCTCACTTGGAGATATATATTTCTCTTCTCCGCTCCTGAGGGAGCATGGGGCCACCAGTGTGGTTTGCCTCCGCATGAAGTATTCGTATGCTCGTGCAGTAGTGGTTTCGGTAGCAATCTATGTTACATGGTGAGATTGCCAGCCTCATGCACAACACCATACTAGTCTCATTGACGACATGCATGAGTATGTGTGTGTGATAGTTGAGTGTGCCCTTGCAGTAGTGGTTTCGGTAGCAATCTGTGTTACATGGTGAGATTGCCAGCCTCATGCACAACACCATACTAGTCTCATTGGACGACATGCATGAGTGTATGTGTGTAATAGCTGAGTGTGTGCTCTTGCAGTAGTGGTTTTGGAAGCAACCGATGTTACACGGTGAGATTGCCAGCCTCATGCACAGCACCTTACTAGTCGCATTGGACGACACGCATGAGTGTGTGCGTGTGTGATAGTTGAGGGTGTCAGGTGGCGTGGAAGGACTGTTTGGCAGGTGAGAGTATCGTTATTCAGCTATGATTTTAACTAGCCCGTGCTTTGTTTGCATTTCAGGATTAGGAACTGAGCACTAGCTGGGTGTTTGTTTGTTTGGTGTTATGTTCGTTGGTTTATTTGTTTAATGTTTGGTTAGTCACTGAATGGGTTGTAAAAAGAAATACAGCCACTGCCTCTAGAATCAAGAGATTTATTGTTGAATCGGGTCGGTTGCGAGTGTGAAAGGAGAGTGGTCAAATATCACAACAACATCATCATCATAATCTTGCCCCACCCTTTCATATATATATATATATATATATATATATATATATATATATATATATATATATATATATGAATATATATGATATATATATATATATATATAATATATATATATATATATATATATATATATATATATATATATATATATATATATATATATATATATATATAATATATATATATATACATATATATATATATATATATATATAATATATATATATATATATATATATATATATATATATATATACGGCTGTTTTCTTAACTCCGCCATCAGAAGTCAGTCAGAATTTGAATAGTCTAGCGCAGTCCTAGAACCAGTTTTTCTTGTTGGAATAGTGTTTTATAGTGATTAATTCGTGGAGATTTTCATTCTGAATTTTTTGGTAAAAGGATAATAGTGCTAATGATTTAAGAAGTGATAGCTTTAAACATTTATTCTTTACTTAGATTTTTCTCGCTAGTAAAACGAGTGAAATAAAGTAACGAGTGCGATTTTATACCAGATATTCAATTAAAATGTTAAATCCCGCCACCCGCTACCACATACCTTAGACGGTAATTACGTTAACAGTGTAGGCAGACGCGACACTTAATCTCTACAGGAGAGAGATAAACCCGACGGTTTAGCTGACCGGACTTATAGGCATTATAGCGACTGATAGTGGGAGTATAGAATACACGTTATATTTCATTTTGTATATTTGTTATTATAGTGTCTATTATTTTTTAATACCATACGACAAACTAACAGACGCCGACAATTTAGTAGCTGTTTAATGACAGGCTATCATTGTTTAGGTAGCACGTATGGAGAAATTAAATAATAATTAACATTGTACGCTGACCGCCGGCGCAAGCAGGGGGCGGGCGAGTTAACATAACTCAGTCCGATCGAACTCAGCCGCCAGCGGCGTCTGCTAGCGTGTAGGCATAAGGAAACACCGTGTACCTTCTAAACCTAGTCAGGACTGACGAAATGGAGAAGAGATCGTCTTGTCCCCGTCTGAGTGTATAAAGTAGAAGCATTTTTTCCATAAATGTTTTCTTGTATTCTTCGCAGACCTGATCACATTTATAAACGTGTACTCGCCAAATGGTATTTGAGAACAATAAAATTTAACACTGGACTTACCAAATCCAGATTTATATTTTTACCAGCCACATTGGTGAACATATAACATTATTATTGATCCCGACTCCTGACAGTCGTAGTTCATGTGCAGTATATCTCTAGATACCTACGCTGTGCAGAACCGGCGCTCTAACACAGAGTTGGCCGATAGAAGAACCATCCTCATCATTTGAACATTTTTTAAGCAACCAGATGTTTCCCAATACTGGAAGTATTTCCCCGTGAAAAGGTGAACCTCACGAACTCTCACAGTTTTAACTATTTGTAGTAACACTTATATCCAGGAGAAGCACCATATTAGGCGTTCACCTCACTAGTTAGTTTCTGGGGGATGAACTGGGGCCAATTTGGATCTGCGACAACTGGGGGTGACAGAATATTGAGTGAAATATATAATATATTGATGGACTAATTCTATTACCAAGGGATATTACAGACCTACCATACGAGGCAATTAGGTAAAAGTGTGAGAGTGGCCACTGCTTGAGAGAGTGTGTGAGTATTTTTCCTTGTTTGCTGGAAACTATCCATATATCTGATTTGTCTAAATTTTGTTTACTTTACTGGGTCTCATAGAGTACCAATACTGTTCATTCTGTAACATAGTGCTAACCTTCAACCTTTGGGTTAATAATTTTTGGGTCTTTTTCTCCATTCGTGGAGGCTGCACTTTTCTGCTTTATTTCATATGCATCTAAATGACTCTTTGATCTTTCTCTTTAGATATTTTGATGTTGTCGAGTTTAATGATAATAAACTACATAGAAACTTACCTGTGTGTGTTGGTCAGACCCATACCCATTTATCCGTAGTTTTTTTACGTTTGCGTGTCTTGTTGTCACATAGCTGTGTGTGTGTAGAGTAACTTATCTATTCTTGATAGGGAGGCAAAGGCTGTCTGGTAATAAAGTACAGTCATACGGATAGACTGGAGGAGATAACCTAATCACTCCAGAGACATATCTTTCCCTCAATCTACCACCTGTGAAATCTATTTTCTATACCTTTTCTCGCGTATCTGTCGACATCCACTCTACTTAGACGAGCCAAATAAAATAATTAACTTACCGTACAACATTGATTACCACAACAAATTTCATCTGCCGGAAGTATTACATCACTTTACAAAGATTATTATCCTCATACAGCCCAGTGAGATCGATCGTGCATTTAAGCACGTCATGTTTGCAAACTAGCACCTTACCATGCAACAACATGGTTTCATGTGACGTCCAAGACAAAGAGTCTGGGTTAACATTAGGAATGTTGCTCAGTGTAAACTCTTACTCCGTCTGAAGCTGGCGATAAGCGAAAAATCATTGTGGCAAGTTCACTCCTTCACTAAGCGTCGCCGATAATAAAGGCAAAAATAACAAGGAAAGAGGGGTGGGTGAGAGGTGTAACAAGATGTGATAAGAAAACCTTAAACGATGAAAAGCGAAAACAACGAATACTGAAAGCATTAGCATGTAAAAGGAATGGCAAAGTAATAATGCCGGAGAAGAGTGAAGACCAGACAAGAGAACGAAAGTATTTGGTCACAGTTGATGTCAAGGAGAAATTGAATGGGCGAGAATGTGAAGAAAATAATGACAAGAAAGTGAAGTAAAGAAAGAGTTAAATGTAAAGTGATGTTGAAAAAAGTGATAAAATGGATGTGAGAATTACCATGTGGCTACGATATATGCTACATCCGGGTAAAAGATACGCCAGGAGGGACACATTGATCACACTCTGAGATAACAAGCGCCTTCCAGATCAATGTCCTCGCTCTCTGACTGACATTTAGATACCGGAAGTGGTCAGGTAGGATGCTCAACGAGGTCAAAGATAGCACGTATCGAAGACTGAGACTCTTAACCAACAAAAATAAACCTCGGGGACATATTGCCTCTCCTATGTGACAGAGATAAAGACAAGAGGGAACGAACTAATGAGAGGACACAATGACGAGTAGATGTGTTGAGCTAATGATGACAGCCTGATCTTTATAGAAAATGTCACCGTAGGGAAAGATATATTCATATAGAGAAGGCAGTGTTGGTCCAAAATAGAAATAGGTGGTCAGAAACAGCTGCTGTTCTACGCTCCATGTCCAGGCAACAGCATAGACTAACAAACGGAGTGTGATTGACAAGTAGAGTGTGTCAGTGAGTGATGGACGGAATAACAGATTTGAGTTTTTTAAAAACAGTAATACGTCTTACTGGGATAAACAGCACACAAAAATTGCCAACTTGACGGCCATAGAGCCTTCACCAGGGACACACGAACAAAAAACAGAAAGGAAAGCTAGTGAGAATTAAGTGAGAACTAAATGAGAACTAAGTGAGAACTAATTGAGAACTAAGTGAGAACTAAATGAGAACTAAATGAGAACTTATTGAGAACTAAATGAGAACTAAGTGAGAACTAAGTGAGAACTACGTAGAAACTAATTGAGAAATAAGTGAGAACTAATTGAGAACTAAGTGAGAACTAAATGAGAACTTATAGTTTCAGTGAGAACTACATGAGAACTTATTGAGAACTAAGTGAGAACTAATTGAGAGCTAAGTGAGAACTAATTGATAGCTAAGTGAGAACTAATTGAGAACTAATTGAGAACTAAGTGAGAACTAATTGAGAACTAAGTGAGAACCAAGTGAGAACTTATTGAGAACTAAGTGAGAACTAAATGATGAACATAAAATAAATCTTCTTCTTCTCTTCTTCGATCCTTAACCACCGACCGTCAAAGCAGTCAGTGGCCATCACGCCTAGTGGCGTCTTGTAGGGCAACAACAAATTGATTCCACTTTGCACGGTCGGTGGCCATCCTTCGTACAGTGCCCCAACTCTGGTTCATTCTTTGCATCTCAGCCTCCACAGTCCTCCGCCAAGTTGTTCTTGGTCGGCCTCTCTTTCGCTTTCCTTCAGGGGTCCAAAGCATAGCTGTTCTTGTGATGGCATCGGGGTCTCTTCTGAGGACATGACCAACCCAGCTCCAGCGTCTGCCAGCTATGATGGTGTGCATGTCCTCTTGCTTGCTACGAGTAAGCAGATCTTGGTTGGTGATGGTATTCGGCCAAAAAATGCGGTGAATTTTTCTTAGGCATGTTGTGTGAAAAGAGGACAATTTTGACATTTCCTTCTCTGTGACTCTCCAGCATTCCGCACCATAGAGAAGCACAGAAAGCACGCAGCTCTGGTATAATCTTAATTTTGTGCTTGTGCTGTATTGGGAGGACTTCCAGATGTTATTTAGGCTAAAGAAGGCTGTTCTTGCCTTATTCATTCTGATGTTGATGTCTTTGCCTGCCCCACCGTCTGGTGTTACTATGCTTCCTAGGTATGTGAAAGTATCTGTCTGTACCAATTGCTGATTCCTTACTGATATGGGCTCAGGGTTGCTCACATTGAGCGTCATGACCTCAGACTTCTTTAAATTGATGTTCAAGCCCACCTGCTGGCTAAATTTATTAAGTCTATCCGTTTTTTTCCTGGATGTGTTGATGTGAATGTGCCAGCAGTGCAATGTCATCTGCATATTCCAGATCTTCCAATGTAGAAAATGTAGTCCATCTTATTCCTCTTGGACTGCCCTCTGTTGTCTGGCGCATCACCCAGTCTATGACTGTTAAAAAAAGAGTGGTTGATAAGGGGCATCCCTGTCGTACTCCTGTCTTCACCTCGAAGGTTAGGTTGCTCTGCCCAACACTACACGTAAAGTTGGCATAGAAGCTTTTTATGATTGCCACTATGCAGCTTGGAATTCCATATAAAATAAATAACGATGTTCAAACCCGAAAATCGGCGTGGCCGGAATCGTTGGCTTGAATTGGAGATAAAAAAAGTCGGAAGCAAACATAGTAGAAACAAGAAGAGACATGGTCCGCAACCAGACGATACGTCAAGGCCTAAAATCCCACCCCCTGCAGACCCAAGTAGAACAGTCCCAACTAAGATGGTTTGGCCATGTCGAGAAGATCGGCTACCACGACAAGCATGGGAAACAAAGAGCCAGGGATCCAGACCCCCAGGACGACCCAGAGTCCGCTGGGAGGACAACATTAGACAATCTTTGAAGGACCGAGGACTAGAAGGGAACCAGGCCAGGAGGAAGACAGCCGATAGGATAATCTGGCGCTCTCTCTTCCAAACCTCTACACCTCACGGTAGAAGGGGAACGACCAAGTAAGTAAGCAAACATAGTGTCATTGGGGAGTCACACAAAATCAGGTGGCGTCTCCACATGTCGCTTTCCTTTGCTGCGTCATATACCATAAAATTGTCTGTACACCTGTTGGTGTTTACTTCCTGTTTGAGGCACCATCGCCCACGTGACCTCTTGTTTGTGTCGACAACTCTGACACTTGTCTATCTAAAACCAGTTCATCAACGTGAGACATGATCAGAGTTAAACACCTTAGAATAACCAGATAACACGATAATATATATTTGGACATGCGCCCTAATATAACCGATAAATCCTATGTCTAGGTTAAATGAGGTGGGCCTCGCCAAACCCAGGCAAAATGTTATTAAAACAAAACTTCAAGCAATGCTAAACAAGAACACTGACTGGTATTAGTTGTTTGGTAAGCTGTTGTTATATCTACATCTCTTGTGTGCAGTGGCGTACTAAGGAAGGAGGGGTGTGCGAGGAGCGGTCTGCCTCGGGTGACAGGCAGGAAGGGGTACCTTTGGAAACTATTATGATAATATGGTAAAGGTAGTCCCATAGCAGATCCTGCCGTAGGGAGTGAAGTGTTAGAGACTTGACCATACTAGGTCCAGCATCGAGACGTGCGGTGTGACCAGTTCCATTCCTCATTACAAATATACTTGCAAGTGTGTTTCTTTATGAGCAAGATCCGCCCCGGGTGTCAAATACTTTTATCACGCCTCTACTTGTGTGCCTACTGTTATTTGAGTGACGATGACCGAGGTAAATAAAAGCTTTCTAGGCACGGTTTCAAAGGGGAAAGTTAACAGAAGGGAAGGTTAATCTAATGAAATCTAATCACTCCAGTCAGCAGTCATCCGATAAGTGACTTAAGTATACCGTGCTTGGGGGATATCGTATTAAACAACAAATTGTGTCGACTCCAAACAATGACCCAGGAGGGGATAGTCCCAATCAAGCGTTGATTTAACCGTCAAGCGATGTGTAATTTGCTAACATTTTACAGTTTCGACAGGTATAGTTCTAATTACAAGAATTTTCAGTTCGAAGACGGAGCATTTTGTTTCACGCGTATTCTTTAGCCATTTATTTCCTAAATATTTCCGTATCTTGTATTTAGAAAATATTCAAGTACAATTGGTTTAACAAATATCTTGAGACTGTTTGTTTGGGAATAATTTCTAGTAAAATTTGGATCCTCGCTATTTTGTTAGTTTCGGAAGAAATAAATATTTTCAGAAACGATGAATGACTTTTACAAGAATATCTTTTCCATTTTTACTGGAAACATCAGAGGCCAGAAATAGACAATAGCCCATAAGAAGATTGATGGAGTGGTGAGAGGTATTTTAGAGAAACAACATGACGGTACAACAGACTGAAATACGAGCTGCTGGATAGGAAGCCAAGATTCCTACCTGTCTGAGGCACTTCATTCGATTAGCACCAGATAAAAGAACAAGGAATTTGGAAAGTAATCCGGTACATGTTGAAAATTATCTGGAAAAAATGCTAATTCTCTTGTCAAAATTCTGGAACTTTTCAGGAAACAAAAAGATAATGGGGAATAAATTTGGCTAGACAAGAGTCATCATGTTCACGGTTGGGTGGTTGACTAAGTCTGAACGAGCTGGTTCGGCCACCAGGAAGGTAAGAAATATTTAACGTAGAAAACTGTTGAAGCCATAAAGTGTGGGGAAGCGCGTGTGAGTGTTCGAGATTTGTGTGAAAGTGTGGCACAGTGCGACTGATTGTCGGGGAATCGTGCATGCGGGTGGTATCAGTGTGAATATTCAGAAGCTGCACCGAAGATCAAATACTGGACATCAGATTACATTCATCTAATACACATCCATGAAGTATCGATCCGGTATTAATTTACTCTGGGACACTGCCGAGTTCCACTCAATTTCGCCCCAAGGTAAGCCCGGTTGTTAATGAGATCTAAACATTGTTTGAAAGATTATAGTTCATCGTGGCGAGTCTGACAGAGGAGCAAATCAATCACAGCTGATGTCAAATTAGTTCTGCTATTCAACTTTTTTTCATTTTCCTTGCTTACTTCCTCTTGTACTGTGGTACAATCCCATTATACAAGCTCAGCAGACGTGAAAGTTGGCTGCCCATATCTTGCTGCCAGTTTCAGCAGACGTGAAAGTTGGCTGCCCATATCTTGCGGCCAGTTTCAGCAGACGTGAAAGTTGGCTGCCCATATCTTGCTGCCAGTTTCAGCAGACGTGAAAGTTGGCTGCCCATATCTTGCTGCCAGTTTCAGCAGACGTGAAAGTTGGCTGCCCATATCTTGCTGCCAGTTTCAGCTTCTACTTCATCTTCTTCTTCTTCAGACGCCGAGACCGACATGACAATCATCAATTCAGAGGTCAAGGCAGTCCTGTTGTGTAGCTGTAAAACATGGAGAACTACAAAAAACGACAACCAAGAAAGTTATCGACTTTTATAAATGGGTGTTTGCAGGAGGATTGAAGTAGGTGTGACAAGATAACCAATGTCAAACTTTTGACAAGAACCAGACACAGACCAGTGGAGCAAGATAGGCAAATGTCCACATTTGACGTCGCACAATGTTTTGCAAATTTTAAAATCTTCTTCCCCCCCCCCCCCGGTCAGATTTCGTAACCCCCCCCCCCCCCCCCCCCCCCTCCCCTAATCTTTGTAATACTGACAATTTTAAAAAATTTATTTTTTAAATAAAATTTTGCCTCGTTTTGGCGAGGCGCATCTCGTTCAACCTAGTCGGTTATATTAGGGCGCATGTCCAAATATAAAAGACCCTTAGTCATGTTTTTTTTTTAAAATACTGACAAGACAGAATGTAGTCGAACGTAAATTGGTTAACTAGTGCTGACAATGTATTCTATTATTAAGTTAAATAGTGTTTAATTAATCAGGTTTTTACAAAGACCTTCCCTTTCATGTGCCGCGTCCCAGCACGAGACAAGGTCCAACGTTTGCCTTACCCAAGTGTCGTGATTTGATTGAAATAACTTACACTTTAGTCTGAGTGGTGTGCCCGGTTTTCTTTCTATTTCTTGTCTACGCCAACTTTGCTCTTAACAGCTCTAATTCTGTTTTTGGTCCTGTCAGTCGTGAGTGCACCAGGCCAAAGTCCACCCCTTTGCACGTGGGAAGTGGCAATTTTGCCAAAAGTCTTTTATTTAACGATTTCTCGTGGAAGCGGCTAGTTTCAGTGTTCTTTGAGTTACAGGGTACCCCGAGCGCGGGGGAAAAATCTCTGCCTTTTATTTATGCCGTCCTCGGTCTATCATCCCGAACACAGGACGCGGGTAGAACGGAAAAGCGTGCTAATGTTACGTCTATTTCCCGGTCTCTTCGAGGTGACCGGGGTCTCTCTCTCGTAAATCTTACGTCTGGAATTGTTTCATCTCGTGCATGTTCGGAAACCACGCTCCGACACCTGCAGACTCTACATTACTATTTAAGCCCGGCGTTTCTATCACTCTTCACCATTTGTCTCTAGAGGAATTCTTGCTGCCTAGCGCAGTGTTAGTAAGTTGACAGCTTATACCAGTGTAGTGCGGACATTCAATTCCTTGCTTGAGAGTGGTCACACGCCTGTAACTTGTGCTTTCTGTCTTTGATTCTGATTTTGGGCACCCTACGTCGCCAAGGGCCCACCTGGCATTTGCTTGAAAAGTGGCCACTTTATAATATACCAAGCACCAATTATATCTCCAGTGCAGACGGGTAGTGGCCTTTGCCCTCCAGTAATCGGGGCAACATCGTCAGACCCACTTAGGTCCTGTCTTCTGGGAGTACATACAGCCTTTAGCAGGATTTACATAACCAGCTAGACGGGCTGCCACCTTTGCCATCAAATCGTGACGGCAAACTGTTAGACCCATTGACAGCCAGTACACCTGGAGTAGATTGGCGGAGTTTGCAGATCATCGTAATCTTGCCAGTAATACTCACCTACCTTGAAGCTAAAGTCACCTTTATGCAACAAAAGAGGCGCATTCCTTGGGGCCCTCATATATATTCGTTGTGCCAGCATTGATCGTTATTGCTCTGGCATTTGGATTTAGCAGTGGGTACAATTAATTGCACTAGTGTTGTCTCTTTCACACGCGCCGTGGAAAGTGGGCGTGCGCTTGGATTTATTTAACAGCTGTTCCACAGGGAGCTTATCTCCACATCATTTGAATACCAAAATTCGGAGGAACTGTGTTAGGTTTTTTCTAGTTGCGGATTACTTACATACCAGGAATATTTTGCTCAAGACTGGAGAGGCCGTTTTCATCCCTAAAGACTTTGGTCCTCCTATTAGCTAGATAACCTGAGTAGTGAGAAAGTATCTGGGTATGGGCATGGGTGTGAGACAGAGACATTTGCTAGTGTGATTGAGCGAAGTAGTGTGTTAGTTTTCTGTGCTTGTGATTTTTTTGTTGCCTTCAGAGATTGTGACGGCATTCCAGAGTGTTCTTGATTCATGCTGCAGTTTTTTTTTTGCTGTTAAATAAACGTATATATATATATATATATATATATATATATATATATATATATATATATATATATATATATATATATATATATATATATATATATATATATATATATATATATATATATATATATATATGAACTGTGGTAAGAATCTCTTCTCTTCTAACTGTCACTTGATGTTGTGCTGTGTGTCCTTACTGCAGTAGAGTATTCTATTTAGCATTGAATGTCGGAGGAGGGAGGAGGGGGGGGGGGGCGTGTATATGGAAACTAAAGATTCAAATGTAATATTTGTAATAATGCTTTTGTGCTCATGCTTTTACGAAGAAGGGGTCCTTAGCCTAATCGGACCATCAAAGGGGTACGTAGCCTTCACCGGACCATCAAAGGGGTACGTAGCCTTCACCGGACCATCAAAGGGGTACGTAGCCTTCACTGAACAATCAAAGGGGCCCATAGCCTTCACCGGACAATCATAAGGGACCATGGCACAAGAAAGGTTAACAACCCCTGCTCTAGACGACTTTTTTTATCTTTTAACTTTCTATGTAAAAACAAAACATTATTCTGTAAAACTATATTTCTGTGACCTTCAGCGATCTTCTCAGTTGTGTCTTGAGAACATCAACAATTGTCTCTGGTCTCAAGTTGCGTTACAAATGTCCTGCGGTTACTTACAGTTTGTTTTTCTATGTTTTGTTGTTCAGCATCAGGACAAAGTGCAACAATTCACTCCAAGCGAACATTCAATGTTTTACCTTACTTACTCTATGTGCCTGGAAAATTATTATCGGTCAGTCAGTCAGACATTCAGTCAATCAGTCAGTCAATGAATCAGAATAATGAGTTTTCAGTTTAAACAGTTCACGATTCACTGTATTTCAGAATCGGCTGTATGTATGTGACGAAATGAACGACCTCTATCGATCTTTGGTTCTCTCCGGCAGTATTGGTACATTTGTGGTACTGATTTTTATTAGGTGCTGTAAATTATCGCACTTTTCTTTCTTTCTTTCTATATTTTTCTGCTAAGTAGCAGATATTTGATTTTATCAAATCACCCTGAAGGTGATACATAACACATTTGCAAGGAGTGCTACCCAGATTTGTGGGTATAGGCGCGGCAGATTAACACGTACATCGGTCCGCGCTATCGGCTTAAATCTCCGATAAGACCCGGAGTTTGCGTACTCATACCACAGATAACGAGATTACTGTCTGTGTGACACATGTGGGCAGACAAGTGTGATATAATCGCTTCCGGTCACTTGGTTAAAAGTAATCATAGATTTATTACATTTTAGACAATATGAGTCTACAAATGTGTTTGTGAGAGTGTATGCAATATATAATATTACCATATATGGGAGACGTGACCTTTTGCAAAATTTTTCCATGTAGGAAATATTTTGAAAGTGTCACACCCGACATGTGATAAGGACGTTTTGTTGTGATGTTACTGCTTTCATAAGGTCATACTGGACACGTAGATGAATGGTCAACTCGTTCCGACACAGTGCTGACATCGAGTGAGAATGTAGATGTAAAGGACGCGAATGTGTGTACAGTTCTGTGGAGTTGACAAGTCACTCACTCAATCATAAGCAGAAGTCAATAAAGGGTAGACTGCTGATGACATTTCATACATTTAATAATGGACGTACACTTCGACATCACGATTACAGTCACTTGAACAGGTTGGCAAATAATCATCGTATACTTGAAAAATTGGGTGACAATATCAGGTGTACATTTATGTGGCATGAAAATATAATGGAACGATAGTAGGCAAGCACTCAATATTCTGGTTGTCTATCGTCTCATGCTTCAACTGACTAATCGCGTCAGTTAAGGTGGATACATAATCATCAACAATGGTTCACTGTCAGAACCTTCTCCTGGCTAAGTTTCTCAAGCCGTAAATTCATCAAATGTTTATAGCAACAATGTTAAACCACAGTAGTGGGTTTTCATAATACATAGATCTCTGTACCATCATCAGATAATAAGACCTTTTCTGTTCTCCGACAATGATCCGCTTACAATGGCGGGAATCCAAAATGGCTCTCCTCCGTGAGCTTCGCTCACCCAGGATGAAAAATTATGAAGCAGCATTAATTCGTAAATAAATGTCCTCATTGGGCTTCTATACTTTCTGCTATCAATAAGGCTGGTTACTGGAGTAATCTAGTGCTGCTAGATAACACGTCATCTTCATCTGTAGTCAACAATCCTAGATGTACGATAATACGTCTCTCATCTAGGCTTAGCAAAAAAGTTCAGCAAAAAGATTGTGGTTTTACCTGGCTTTAGGAAAACACACACTAGCGAATAACGCACGCCATTCCTTGGCGTTAATAATCAACATTAGGAGAATCTCTGATACTACAGTCATACAGAGAAACAATCTCCTTCCTAGAATAAATCACAGAGATCAATCTTCCGACTTTCTAATCGACCAGCCCATAGCAGCGACGACATGACAGCCGCTTCTCTGTCGACACTCCAAATCGACGCATGCGCAGAAATGCCTTTCACCCCAGAGTTCAGCTCACAAAATAGTCCGACATAGAAATACAAAGATACAAAGATATAAGACCGAATCACCTTAAATAGTCAAGGAATAAATATAAATTCGGGCCATAAACATTTTAAGCAAGACAAATCTGTTTCTGGCCATACCAGACGAAAAATGACGTAAATCTAGTATTCATACGCCAGATTGAGACACAAGAACAGATAACCCATAGAACCGAATACAACATCGACCAATCAGGGTTCTGTCCCTCAGACTGAGAATCATTGATTCTCAAATAAATACTTTTCATCAGACAAATAGTTATACTTTACATTTGTATGCCTACCAACAGTAATATGTGCGCAACACATGTTTGAAAAGATTGGATCTTTCTGATTAGATTCATAACAACATTGAGGGGGAATATAGTTTTATCTCACTGTGAATTTCAAGCTCGCCAAGACCTCAGACCTCGCCAGAGTGAAGACTAGATTCATAATTCCTATTTGTTAACCGGACCTTTTATTGGAGAACCAGATAAGACTTACAAAGCACAGGAAGACTCTTTCAAATTTTTATAAGAAACACTGGGACTAGGAAACTGAAAAAACACGGACTCAGAAGGGGCAATCTATTGTAAAATTAAAGACATCCCAGAAGCGTGTAAGAGAACAATTCGTTTCTTTTATTCATCTGAGCAAACAAGTCTGTAGCCAGGATTGGCGTAAGTTGTGATTTACATTTCATGTTTTATTACTAACATGTGAACTAACATATATATGTATAAATTACCATGTGAAGTTTAATGTGTGAAACTCGCTATTGGATGTCAAAGTCATTTGGTGCTGGCAACCTCAGTATCTAGAATGATGATCCATGAACCACAACTGCAAGGGCTGGTTGATTGCTTTATTGATAGTTTCGTAAAGAGAACTTAAAGCATAAAGTAGTTCCAGGTTCCCTATGGAGCAGGGAGGGAAAGATGAAAGAAATGATGTACATGCTAAGTATAATACTTACATTTTCAAAGCAGTGTAAATGTCCCTATAAACATATTCACTTTAAAATTAATGTAAGTTTTCAAGCTTTCAACCAGTGTAAATGTCTATGTGAAAATATTCATTTTAATTAATAGAAGTTTCAAACTTTTCCATAAGTGTAAATATAAATGAAACACGAATGAATTTATATTGTGAACACTTTTCAAACAGTGGAGATGTAAATGTAAAACATTTTATATCTGTACGTTTAACCTTTTCATTTAATGTAACGTAAAGCTAAAACTATTCAGTTTAAATGTAAAGGAAGTTTTATCCCGAGGGATTACATTTAATTCTCATCGAGGGTAAATTCTGACAGGGGAAGGTAGAATAGAAGAGGGGGGGGGGGCACATCTGTGTCGGAAAACGCCATATTCAGAAGAGCGTTTCGTTTCTATTTTTATTACCAGTTATTGGTAGTACCAGCAGAAAGTACTATCTCTGGAATCAAGTGAAGGTAGAAGTGGACTGACGTGTTGCGAGACGCCATCATAAGAGGGTCTTATAGACAGACGCAGAACCAACTTAGCCGTTACTCCTTGAACGTTCTAGGAACGTGCGGCGCATGAACTTTGATCAGAAACGAGCGAGAGCAGAGTGAAAGGAACTGACCGAGCGGGAGAAGAAACTACCATTTGCAGCTAATTGACAATATCCGCTGCCAAAAGTGACCTCCTTTATTCAGTTAAATCCCATCCAAGTGATGCAAATCCTTTTCATAACTATTCAAATTATTTTTCAACTGTTAAAACTTAAAGTGATAATTAAATGTTGTTATTTGTAATGTTACAAATTTAACTTCAATTCAGTCCTTTTAAATGTACTACATTTTTTGTCTCAGTCAAAGTTACTAAACACAAACTCTAAACAGAGCTATATATATATATATATATATATATATATATATATATATATATATATATATATATATATATATATATATATATATATATATATATATATATATATATATATATATATATATATATATATATATATATATATATATATTATAATAATAAATTCCACTGATTAAATCAGCGGTGAGGGCTTAACGAGCTAGAATAAACCATTGCTAAATTCTTCATAAAAGTGTCGGCAGATTACAGAATTAACGTGCTTAGCGACAGCCAGCATTGTTTTCGCTTATATGAATATCTTGTGAAGACTCCCATGTAATAGAAGCTTTACCACTCTTCTATCGACATTTCTGCCAAAAGTAATCTTGTGTAAAGATAGACTCCATTGAAGCCTATAATAGATACTCTTGAGTTTTGGCCATTGTTGGACCACTACTGCAAAGCAGTGGAGGCA
>JAMPIV010012558.1:95000-215353 GCA_024509875.1 Oreohelix idahoensis
CAAGACGACTGGAGATGAAGTCAGGTGCAGTGGATGACCAGGGCTTTCTACGTGCCTCGCCGTGCTCCTTACGCTCCACAGCGCGTTGCTGGTAATCGCCGTCATGCCCGTTGAACCAACAGGTGGTTTCTTCCGCGCAGTCTATCGAATCCAGTCTTCGCATGCATGGGTAGGCAGACCCTAACTCACCGAAGGTTTATAACCATTCGGCTACCCTCACCTAGTTTAGCCGGCCTGTCAAAGCCGTTGTCAAAGCCATTATATATATATATATATATATATATATATATATATATATATATATATATATATATATATATATATATATATATATATATATATATATATATATATATATACTCGTATATATATATACTCGTATATATATATATACTCGTATATATATATATATATATATATATATATATATATATATATATATATATATATATATATATATATATATATATATATATATATATATATATATATATATATATATATATATATATATATATATATATATATATATATATATATATATATATTTATTTATTTATTTATTTATTTATTTATTTATTTATTTATTTATTTATTTATTTATTTATTTAACTCACTCAAGAACTTGTTTGGTTTGGTTTGGATTGAAGGATTGTCTTTATTGCACACGGACAACTCCATCAATGCTCTGATCTCCTCCCTTAGATCACACGAAAAGGATCTCAGTACAGTGCACGAGCTCCGTAGCACCGGCGAGAATCCCAATGTGTGTATATAGGAATCACACATTCTATAATTATTTTTTGGTGGCTAGGTTTCTATATTTTAAATTTGGCCAGGGCAGCGGCCAGATAAGCCTACTTTTTACAATTTCCAACTGCCGAGGGATTTTTAACGTGCGCAACTTGCACACGTGACCTCCTATTTTTTCGCCCTTATCCGAGAAGGCTAGGCATCCGATCTCACTACCCAGGAGACCAGGGGAAGTATGGCATCATTAGGCCCACTAGTTCTGAAAAAAGATTTCAATAAATTATATTCCCTCAACTGGGAATCGAACCCGGTACTTCTAGAGCTCGAGGCAGACGCGATACCTTTTAGCCACTCCGAGTCAAATTAAAGTATTCACAAGTTGGTATATATTTAATGTATCACTCGTGCTGTCTGTGTTAAGTATTTACCTATAGACAAATCCTTCATTTGGGAGGTTGGTGTTCTTCATTTATCGAGATTTTGGGGAAAGAAGTTACGACATGTAGGGATAAAAGAAAACTCTTCATGATTTATTAGAAAACACGATCTAGTGGAGAGAATTCACCTTCTCTTCTTCTTGTCCTTATCTCGAATATGTCTCTTTCTTTCTTAAGGGGGCATATACACCCAGAAAAAGACAAAAAAGGTTATTTTTGATTTTCATATAATAATTGTGTTTTAAATATTTATAAGCCTTTTTACTTTGATATTCTTTTTGAATTATGTGTTTATCTGTAATAGTTTATGAGTTATCAATGTTCAAAGAGAATCAGATAAGTGTTTTAACATTTTAAAAACTAAACTTTAACGAAAACAGGGCTTGCGATTCACAGTTCCGGTGATATTTTCTACAATTTTAAAGCTATAGCCTTCAAATTTTGCACACTTATAGCCCATGTTATCCTTTATGGCATGAACCTCCACTTTTTTCTTACATGGTATAGAAACAGAGATATTGCTATACAAAGTTCTAAATTTGTGCTATTTAAAAGGGTCATATTGCAAGAGCCATATCTACAAAACTCATTGGGGTAGACATTTTTGGGTGGTTCACGCCATAGGTAGGGATGTTATGCACATCATCTGCTGGTTTGGCATTCTTTGCACCTTTTATGTGAGTGAAATTCATTCCCAGGTGCACTGGGGGTTTTCCTTTTTTTTTTTCATCACTTCATGTTAATTAATTATTTTCACATAAAACATTAAAATGTATAAAGTAAACTTTGTTCATCATAAAATATAATATCTCTTGTAACATGTGGCCAAATTTTATGTCAACAAGTTTGTTAGTTATTTTTCTGTTAATTTAAAAAAAAAAAACCCATTTCTGGGTGGGTGTTCCCCCTTAACGAGCCCATTTCTGTAGACTTTCTTGACACCATAGGCCATTCCTATCATACTGTAGCGATGCGACCACAATATAACTGTGCGACAGAGAAATCAAATCTTGAATATAAATCTTAGTAGGAATGGAAAATGGTGATACGCATACAACATAGATACTTCAAAGCATTGTTATTATTACTATTAATCAGAATCGACGTCATTGCACTCCGGACAAACCCATAAGTGCTCAGTCTCCCGCAGCAAAAGTCGAAGGGTATGAATGCTAATTGTTCCTGTTGCGCACTGGCTGTATACAAGGCGGATGCGTCCTCTCATACGTCCCTCCCTGCTGGTCTTACGTTTGATGCAGAATTCCAGCAATCTTAGCCTTGATGATTCATCGATTGTAGTGTCGACATTCTCTAACAGACGAACATGAATCACCCTCAATATTTCTTCCTTATACATGGCCAATGCACCATTTATGGATGCTCTAGAAGCTACTGTAGTCTCTCAGTTCTTTCATTGCCACGTACCCCGACATGACCAGGACAGTAGATCCATATCAGTTCTTGAAGATTCGATGCTTCTATGGAGGTTTTCCATTCATGTCAAAGCCAACCATTTTGGACCTTTCGAAGCATGGATTGTGAGTCTGATACAATAACTGCCTTTGTAAATAAAGTCTCAGCCAATGAAATAAATATGCTATAAAGAATAAAGAATGTAAACCTAATCAATAACCCCAGTAGTCGTGAAGCGGAAATTCAGTTATAAATCATTCTAATGTATTATCATCATGTTAAAAATCAATCTACTAAATTGTCACTTTATTATAAATCAATCTACTATATTGTCACTTTATTATAAATCAATCAACTATATTGTCACTTTATTATAAATCAATCTACCATATTGTCACTTTATTATAAATAAATCTACTATATTGTCACTTTATTATAAACCAATCTACTATATTGTCACTTTATTATAAATCAATCTACTATATTGTCACTTTATTATAAATCAATCAACTATATTGTCACTTTATTATAAATCAATCAACTATATTGTCACTTTATTATAAGTCAATCTACTATATTGCCACAATGTTATAAATCAATCTAATATATTGTCACTTTATTATAAATCAATCTACTATATTGTCACTTTATTATAAATCAATCTACTATATTGTCACTTTATTATAAATCAATCTATTATATTGTCACTTTATTATAAATCAATCTACTATATTTGCCACAATGTTATAAATGAATCAACTATATTGTCACTTTATTATAAATCAATCAACTATATTGTCACTTTATTATAAATAAATCTACTATATTGCCACAATGTTATAAATCAATCAACTATATTGTCACTTTATTATAAATCAATCTACTATATTGTCACTTTATTATAAATCAATCTACTATATTGTCACTTTATTATAAATCAATCAACTATATTGTCATTTTATTATAAATTAATCTACTATATTGCCACAATGTTATAAATCAATCTACTATATTGTCACTTTATTATAAATCAATCTACTATATTGCCTCAATGTTATAAATCGATCAACTATATTGTCACTTTATTATAAATCAATCTACTATATTGTCACTTTATTATAAATCAATCTACTATGTTGTCACTTTATTATAAATCAATCTACTATATTGTCACTTTATTATAAATCAATCTACTACACTGTCGCTATGTCATGGCTACGCAGGAAGATAAAACATCTACTGTCCTAGTCAATGCAGAAGTACACGGCAATGAGGTAGCTGATAGACTAGCCTTGAGGGTACCCATAGAGTTGATCTACCGTCCTAGTCAATGCAGAAGTACACGGCAATGAGGTAGCTGATAGACTAGCCTTGAGGACACCCATAGTGGGGACACTGGACATGGATAAGGGAGAGATATTGAGGACAATTAATGATCACCTGTTAGAGAACGACACCGCAATCAACGAGTCAACAAGGCTAAGTTTGCTGACATTTGGCATCAAACGTAATTGTCCTTAGCATCACTCCCTTATCCATATGCAATATACGTATCAGAGGATACATACAACCAGCGCGCTATAGGAACAATCTACATTCATTTTATGAGGAAGACTGGGTACTTTTGTGTTTGCCCGAAGAACAATTATGTCGGTTCTGATAAAAAATAGAATGCCCCATAAGTCAATCTTCTACATTGTGACCATGTCATAAATCAGTGTAGCATGTTCAAGACGTGCTAACTACAAACTATTTGTGTGAAGAGAGCAAAAGCCTCACTTAACCTTGGAACCAAGTAATGTGATGTTTTTGCTGCTCAGAAATCAAAACATCATCGCAGATCTAAGAAAAAATATTGCTGCTTATCTCCCTTAAATATATTTTACTGTAGATCGCTTTACGGTCAGGGGTCATAACCTGAGCCTAGCTCTCTCGTTTATCTCCAGTTAATTTTGCGAATGTGATACGAAGAGCTGTTCTTAATAAACATGGCGTCTTCGCTGTTGTGTGCCAGTAAATATGTTTTCATACCAAAAACTTCGCTGATCTGTGAAGTGAGGTTGTGAGCTGGAAGTGTTTTCTGGAGATATTTGAACAGGTGGAAGATGAGGCATGCGTCGTGTGTGCGTATGTTTATGTGTGTAAATATATATTTGTGTATGAGTAAAGATGTGTTTGGTGTGTGTTCCCGTTCGTGTCTGAAGAAGCAAAGACAGAAAAGTAGTGCTACTCCGCCAGGCAGCTATTTAAATAAGCTTTGTGCCAGCCTCATGGTTTAGTAGATAGAGTTGCAGAATGACTACAGCAGGAACATATCAAATGTTCTGGCGCAAGAATATATCTGTAGGCAATACCGGGGCCAGACTATTTTCTGCCCTAGGTAAGGCTAACTACTTGTAAACATTCTGCCCTAGGTAAGGCTAACTACTTGTAAACATTCTGCCCTAGGTAAGGCTAACTACTTGTAAACATTCTGCCCTAGGTAAGGCTAACTACTTGTAAACATTCTGCCCTAGGTAAGGCTAACTACTTGTAAACATTCTGCCCCAGGTAAGGCTAACTACTTGTAAACATTCTGCCCTAGGTAAGGCTAACTACTTGTAAACATTCTGTCCTAGGTAAGGCTAACTACTTGTAAACATTCTGCCCTAGGTAAGGCTAACTGCTTGTAAACATTCTGCCCTAGGTAAGGCTAACTACTTGTAAACATTCTGCCCTAGGTAAGGCTAACTACTTGTAAACATTCTGCCCTAGGTAAGGCTAACTACTTGTAAACATTGTGCCCTAGGTAAGGCTAACTACTTGTAAACATTCTGCCCTAGGTAAAGCTAACTACTTGTAAACATTCTGCCCTAGGTAAGGCTAACTACTTGTAAACATCCTGCCCTAGGTAAGGCTAACTACTTGTAAACATTCTGCCCTAGGTAAGGCTAACTACTTGTAAACATTCTGCCCTAGGTAAGGCTAACTACTTGTAAACATTCTGCCCTAGGTAAGGCTAACTACTTGTAAACATTCTGCCCTAGGTAAGGCTAACTACTTGTAAACATTCTGCCCATGTCTTCCTCATTTCCTTTATATCTGTCTCCAGTACTCTTCTCTATGTGTCTTCCCGTATCTGTCTTACCCTGGGTATTCCAGAACAAGGACTGCCTAGTAATGCTATCAATAGGTGTTCTCTGTGTGTCCTATCTGTTGCCAGAGTCTTCTTCTCATCATTGTTTCCACTGGCACTTGTCTGGTCCTTATCATCAGTTCCACATCAATGACCTTGTCATCAGTTCCACATCAATAATCTTGTCATCAGTTCCACATCAATAATCTTTTCATCAGTTCCACATCAATGACCTTGTCATCAGTTCCACATCAATGACATTGTCATCAGTTCCACATCAATGATCTTGTCATCAGTTCCACATCAATGACCTTGTCATCAGGTTCCACATCAATGATCTTGTCATCAGTTCCACATCAGTGACCTTGTCATCAGTTCCACATCTATGATCTTGTCATCAGTTCCACATCTATGATCTTGTCATCAGTTCCACATCAATGATCTTGTCATCAGTTCCATATAATGATCTTGTCATCAGTTCCACATCAATGATCTTGTCATCAGTTCCACATCAGTGATCTTGTCATCAGTTCCACATCAATGATCTTGTCATCAGTTCCACATCAATGATCTTGTCATCAGTTCCACATCAAGGATCTTGTCATCAGTTCCACATCAATAATCTTGTCATCAGTTCCACATCTATGATCTTGTCATCAGATACACATCTATGATCTTGTCATCAGTTCCACACCTATGATCTTGTCATCAGTTCCACAACTAGTCATCAGTTCCACATCTTGTCATCAGTTCTACATCTATGATCTTGTCATCAGTTCCACATCTATGATCTTGTCATCAGTTCCACATCAATGATCTTGTCATCAGTTCTATATAATGATCTTGTCATCAGTTCCACATCAGTGATCTTGTCATCAGTTCCACATCAGTGATCTTGTCATCAGTTCCACATCAATGATCTTGTCATCAGTTCCACATCAATGATCTTGTCATCAGTTCTACATCAAGGATCTTGTCATCAGTTCCACATCAATAATCTTGTCATCAGTTCCACATCTATGATCATGTCATCAGATACACATCTATGATCTTGTCATCAGTTCCACACCTATGATCTTGTCATCAGTTCCACATCTTGTCATCAGTTCCACATCTTGTCATCAGTTCTACATCTATGATCTTGTCATCAGTTCCACATCTATGATCTTGTCATCAGTTCCACATCAATGATCTTGTCATCAGTTCTACATCTATGATCTTGTCATCAGTTCCACATCTATGATCTTGTCATCAGTTCCACATCTATGACCTTGTCATCAGTTTCACATCAATAATCTTGTCATCAGTTCCACATCTATGACCTTGTCATCAGTTCTACATCTATGATCTTGTCATCAGTTCCACATCTATGATCTTGTCATCAGTTCCACATCTATGATCTTGTCATCAGTTCCACATCTTGTCATCAGTTCTACATCTATGATCTTGTCATCAGTTCCACATCTATGATCTTGTCATCAGTTCCACATCTATGATCTTGTCATCAGTTCTACATCTATGATCTTTTCATCAGTTCTACATCTATGATCTTGTCATCAGTTTCACATCAGTGATCTTGTCATCAGTTCCACATCTATGATCTTGTCATCAGTTCCACATATATGATCTTGTCATCAGTTCCACATCTATGATTTTTTTCATCAGTTACACATGTATGATCTTGTCATCAATTCCACATCTATGATCTTGTCATCAGTTCCACGTCTTGTCATCAGTTCCACATCTTGTCATCAGTTCCACATCAGTGACCTTGTCATCAGTTCCACATCAGTGATCTTGTCATCAGTTCCACATCAGTAACTTTGTCATCAGTTCCACATCAATGATCTTGTCATCAGTACTACATCAGTGATCTTGTCATCAGTTTCACATCTATGATCTTGTCATCAGATACACATCTATGATCTTGTCATCAGTTCCATATCAATGATCTTGTCATCAGTTCCACATCAATGATCTTGTCATCAGTTCCACATCAATGATCTTGTCATCAGTTCCACATCAATGACCTTGTCATCAGTTCCACATCAATGATCTTGTCATCAGTTCCACATCAATGATCTTGTCATCAGTTCCACATCAATGATCTTGTCATCAGTTCCACATCAATGCTCTTGTCATCAGTTCCACATCAATAATCTTGTCATCAGTTCCACATCAATGATCTTGTCATCAGTTCCACATCAATGATCTTGTCATCAGTTTCACATCAATGATCTTGTCATCAGTTCCACATCAATGATCTTGTCATCAGTTCCACATC
This sequence comes from Oreohelix idahoensis, assembly GCA_024509875.1. Classification (NCBI taxonomy): domain Eukaryota; kingdom Metazoa; phylum Mollusca; class Gastropoda; order Stylommatophora; family Oreohelicidae; genus Oreohelix; species Oreohelix idahoensis. The sequence goes on from JAMPIV010012558.1 coordinate 103,003, forward strand.
AATGCTCTTGTCATTAGTTCCACATCAATAATCTTGTCATCAGTTCCACATGAATGATCTTGTCATACAGCTTCAACCCCTCTATTCTACACAAGCAACCATTTATGAAAGTCTGAAAGTGTAGAGAGAGAGAATGACTAAAATGATAGTGTAGAATAGAAGAGAGTGACTCACATGATTATAATTTAGGTTGCAAGAGTGACTCACATGATTATGGTTTAGAGTGAGAGTGTGACTCATATGATTATAGTTTAGGTTGCAAAAGTGACTCACATGATTATAGTTTAGGTTGCAAGAGTGACTCACATGATTATAGTTTAGGTTGTAAGAGTGACTCACATGATTATAGATTATAGTGAGAGTGTGGCTCAAATGATTATAGTTTAGGTTGCAAGAGTGACTCATGATTATAGTTCAGGTTACAAGAGTGACTCACATGATTATAGTTTAGGTTGCAAGAGTGACTCACATGGAGATAGTGTAAAATGAAGGAGTTTATGACATAAATTATTGCGATGACAGAACGTGCACCTTGTTCCCGTACACGTCTTGCACCATTCGTGCTCTAGTCGACGCACCGGTTGGGAATACAGCGACGGAGAATTCGTCTGCTTGCCTACTAATTCTGTCCCATGCCAGAAGTATTCACGGACTGTTTTTAGTTTTTGTTCACGTTTAATCAAATCCAGGTTCTTTAAGAGAGACACTTCCAATCCGTTAATCGTTTCGACTTGTGAAACCTAAAGTTGCCAGCACGAGAATATTACATATCTGCTCACATTGGAGCTGCTCATACATTTAACTGCTCTATGTGATATCTTTCTGACGGTTATTCGTTTCTGTTTTGAGACCAGCTAACTAAAGTCAAGGATGGACGAATCGTGTTTGTAGGTGAGCAAAATTAAGAGCAGCCACCCGTAGAGACGTGCAGTTCCTCGGGGGATCTGATGAGGCAAAGAATGAGTAGGACTGAAGCACCCTCAGTTCAATCGTAAAATGTGATGTAATATGATGTAATGTGATGTAATATGATGTAATACATGGAGCTGGCTACCTGATCATTTAAACACATTGTTACAGAAACCATTACTACAAGATCGTGTGCTTTAGTATAAACATCCTGAAGGTGGTCATCTAAACATCCTGAAGGTCATCTAAACATCCTGAAGGTCATCTAAACATCCTGAAGGTGGCCATCTAAACATCCTGAAGGTGGTCATCTAAACATCCTGAAGGTGGTCATCTAAACATCCTGAAGGTGGTCATCTAAACATCCTGAAGGTGGTCATCTAAACATCCTGAAGGTGGTCATCTAAACATCCTGAAGGTGGTCATCTAAACATCCTGAAGGTGGTCATCTAAACATCCTGAAGGTGGTCATCTAAACATCCTGAAGGTGGTCATCTGCAGTTTTAGATCCGTGCTCCGTTAGGGGTGAAAAATAAATCGATGATGATGGTGGTGGAGGTGATGGTGATGATAACAATGCTCAGCTGTAGAGACTCCGAACATGTAATTCTCTTGCTCTCTGGCAGTTCCTGACTCGCGTCTTTTAAGTTATTACATCACCATTAAGCCTGAACACCTGACACACTTTCAACCTGATAGACAACCAAGTGAGACAGACAAAAATATTAACCTTCTAACTTTGTTGTCTTGTGCACTGAGATCCGCCGAGTAGCGGAATCCATTTTTTTAGCTCCAGATTAGCTCTATATGCTGTCAGCAAAGCCTATCAAATAACGGCAGAGTTCACATGCAGTCATAGCAAACACTACATGCTCGTGCATCAGTGCTGGAACCAGTCGTTAGATGTAAGGTGATGTCGATAAGCAACAGGCATGGTCGATGAGTACGGTGATAAAAGAATATTATCTGAAGACATCACAGTGCAGTCCTTGTTCTGGACTCTCCAGGGTAAAAGGAAATGGTGTGATAGAGAACATAACTGCGGCGTGATAGAGAACATAACTGAGGTGTGACAGAGAACATAACTGAGGTGTGACAGAGAACATAACTGAGGTGTAATAGAGAACATAACTGAGGTGTGATAGAGAACATAACTGAGGTGTGATAGAGAACATAACTGAGGTGTGATAGAGAACATAACTGAGGTGTGATAGAGAACATAACTGAGGTGTGATAGAGAACATAACTGAGGTGTGATAGAGAACATAACTGAGGTGTGATAGAGAACATAACTGAGGTGTGATAGAGAACATAACTGAGGTGTGATAGAGAACATAACTGAGTGTGTGAAACATATTAAACTCTCAAGGCACTCTATAACCAGAAAGACAAACTTAACAAAGATAAAGATGACATGGGAAGATCTAGAACGACTGGCACAGGACAGGATAGCATAGCATGAATCTTTTACAGGCCTATACTCCACAGGGACCTAAAGTGTGATGACAGTGATGACCTTAGCTACACACACGTTGTGTAAAACACTGAAGATGACGACCTTAGCTACACACAAGTTATGTACAACACTGAAGATGATGACCTTAGCTACACACAAGTTATGTACAACACTGAAGATGATGACCTTAGCTACACACAAGTTATGTACAACACTGAAGATGATGACCTTAGCTACACACAAGTTATGTACAACATTGAAGATGATGAACTTAGCTACACACAAGTTGTGTACAACACTTAAGATGATGACCTTAGCTACACACAAGTTATGTACAACACTGAAGATGATGACCTTAGCTACACACAAGTTATGTACAACACTGAAGATGATGACCTTAGCTACACACAAGTTATGTACAACACTGAAGATGATGACCTTAGCTACACACAAGTTATGTTCAACACTGAAGATGATGACCTTAGCTACACACAAGTTATGTACAACACTGAAGATGATGACCTTAGCTACACACAAGTTATGTACAACACTGAAGATGATGACCTTAGCTACACACAAGTTATGTACAACACTGAAGATGATGACCTTAGCTACACACAAATTATGTACAACATTGAAGATGATGACCTTAGCTACACACAAGTTATGTACAACACTGAAGATGATGACCTTAGCTACACACAAGTTATGTACAACACGGAACATTCATTGTGTTTGTCCCTAGTGGAGACATACAGACAAACACAAAACTCTAATGTTTATTGCTTTCTTGGGGTCTCTGTCAGTGAAATATTCAGTAAACACTCCAGAAGATTCTTTTTTATTTTTTTAAGAAAGTTATATTTTTACCAGGAGACACCCCCTCTCACCAAAAGATAAGATATGCTCACTTGTTTGATTATATTATACTGTACTGCAGAACGCTAGAATTCCAGAAGTACTTGCTATTACTAGTTCCTGGAACTGGCCAGTCTTGTTTCATTGTTCCAAATTGTTAAATATATATATATATATATGTGTGTGCGTGCGTGTGCGCGTGTGCGTGTGTGTGTGTGTGTGTGTGTAGGTAGGTGTTAAGTGTTATCGTTTTCTCAGTAACACTTTCCGAGTAGGTATTAATCACCGAACAGGTAATGCTGTAATTCTTATCAGTTATGACACTGGTAGCGAAGAGACGGCCACCAGTTGTATTGCATGTTTATGTTACTAGTTATGGTACTGCACTTTTGTTGTAACGTGGTTGTCGTTTGGGTACACACTGACAGCTGACGAACACTGTAGAAGTGCCAAATGCCCACCAGGGCTACTATAAATGAGTCATGAAGACATCATAGTAACACATGATTAAAGTCTCCTCTACTCAGTACATCTCCGCAATCGGAGAAAGCCATCTTAATAATGTTCTTGGCTATAAGATAAGATTCAAAAGTCTCTTTACCTGACTGCCGTCTAGAAATAATGACACAACACATTTCACATCCATGGCTATTCAGACACAAGCCAGAAATATCACAGGGGGAACACTTAAATATCTTTTAACACCTAAAAGGCTCCATTCCCCAAAAATATAGACAGAGACGAGCGCTGACTTCTTGTCAGCTCGGAGACTTTACATCGACTCCCCGAAAGACAGTCTTCAATTCCCGCGCAAGTTCATCGCGCATGCATAAGCCCTAAGTAGAGCTAGTCACGGAACAATCCAGACCTTTCCATGAAAACAGAGCAAGACCGCTCCATATATGGCCAGCTGTATGATCGATATCCTAATATAGACATACAGAATAATGGACATTGTCCAGACAAGGGAGATAACAGATAAATCTCACCCTGAATTAAAAAATATACAATTAATGGTTTCCCTTTGACCACAAAATAAAAAGTACATATATTCCTATCTTAACAGTAGGTAGGTAGTTAGGTAGGTAAGTAGGTAGGTAGAAGCTGTAGTCCCTCGCTTGGGTAATTCAGCGGTGTTTCTACCGTTATATATAACATATAGAGATAGAATTTAGTTCATGGAGGGATAGAGTTTAGTGCAAATAAAGATATCGCTTAGTATGTTGAGTATGATTTTAGTACGTGGATAGAGTTTAGTACGTGGAGATATTTAGTACGTGGAGATAGACATTAGCGTAGAGATAGCGTTTAGTGAGTGGAGATAGAGTTTAGAGCGTGGAGATAGAGTTTAGTAGGTTGTGATAGAGTTTAATACGTGGAGATAGCGTTTAGTACGTGGAGATAGAGGTTAGCGCGGAGATAGTGTTTAGTACGTGGAGATATTTAGTACATAGAGATAGAGTTTAGCGTGGAGATAGCTTTAGTAAGTGGAGATTTTAGTACGTGAAGATAGAGTTTAGTACGTTGAGACAGAGTTTAGTACGTGGAGATAGCGTTTAGTGCATGGAGATAGAGTTTAGCGTGGGGATATAATTAAGTATGTGGAGATAGAGTTTAATACGTTCAGATAGAGATTAGTACGTGGAGAGAGAGTTTAGTACTTGAAGACAGAGTTTAATACGTGGATACAGCATTTAGTACGTGGAGATAGAGTTTATTACGTGGTGTCGTAATTTTTACAAGATAGGTATAAGGATTTATTTGGTCCCGTCTGAGTAGAGCAGAATGGTGGGGTAGATGAGAAAGAAAGGTGTTAGAATAGATTCCACGAGTGAAATAGATTAAGGTGAAGATACGTCTCTGGAATGAGTGGTTTCTCTAGACCAGCCTATCTATACGACTATCTTTCGAAGAAGACGATCTGTCACACTTCCCAATAATGTTAATTATAAGTTATCTACACACACACAGTTATGTGTCAACAAGACACACAAATGTGAAAAAACTATGGATAATTGGGTATGGGGCTGACCGACAAGATAAATTAAGTTTTGTTTAGTTTATTTATCACTTAAACTCTCACAACATCAAACATATAGAAATCAATATAAATCAAGTTTTACAGACATATGAAAATAACCCTATAAAGGCCTCCCCTCTGTTGAGAAAAGATCCCGCAAGAAGTTAATAACCCCAAAAGGTCAAAAGATTAACACTAGGGTATAGCATAGACAGTATAGTAAGAACAAAGTTTCTACTTAAGCTATCCAGCAAAAAAAAATCAGATTAGCGAACAACAAAAAAAGTGTTGGTACAATGATTATAACAAAAGGAAATATTTCCTCTTTATTCTCTCACTCGGTCAATCTGTGGCCACATGCAATCTCGCTTACCTACTAGTGATGGTTGTATCCCATTGAAAAACATACAATAATCCCTGAGCATATACTGTCAGGTGGGGTTGCCAAAGATAGCCCCAGTCCAGCCAAATCTCGGGTAATAATTACAAGGTGGACGCCACCTTTGGTGTTTTAATGTTCCCTAGATGAAATCGCTGTCACCACAAATAGTTACCGATGCAAGACGTGCTCTGGACGTTCACAGTTGGAAAAGAGGATAAATTAATTCCCGTAGTGCTAAGCATCTGGTTGCGAAGCTAACTGTTATCATATGTATCACTTGATGATGATGATAGTAAATCCTATTGGCTGACTCTTTGAGATGAGTACCGATTATGAAACAGTGTATACTCCTGGATAAAATTCGCTTGGGTAAACAACTGTCAATAGTCGGGAAAAAATGTTATATATATTGCCACAGCGGGCTGATAAAATTCATTAGAAAAATCTGGGTATATTGGTATGTCCCTTTACTCACATTTACAGTTAAAAAATGTTAGTGTCTCGCCCTGGCAATTCCTGTTCACACCGGTACGGGGACGAACGCCAAGGAAAACGACAACTATTATTCCTTCAGTAATTGAGTCAAAGACCGCAATAGAGAAAAAAACCGCTAGCCGCTGGTTTTGACCGAGCCTATATTGGGAAGAGAACAAACATTTAACCAAAATGAAAATCCTATGCTATCACACGTAAAGTGTGATCTCTTAACCTCTCCGTCTCCTAATTAAATTAAAAGGCAAACGGTATTTTAAGCTTATACTATCGCGCGTCGCTTGAACGAGTACGGGTTTGATAAAAGCATGCAAACAATCAGCGCACAATGTCAGTTTTAATTTTAATTATGACTACGTGCCCTTAACAAATATCACCTATCATTACTAGCTAGTTGATTTTCGGCGTCTATCGTTTTTAACACATGAAATAAACGCTAGTCATTTAATAAAATATTACACACAAAGAAATAAAATGTGCATACTACTCTGTCACTTTATCCGTCACTGTTAACATTATACTTAATTCAGCTAATAAAATGGTTGACGGATTTTACATTACTGAACCACTGGTAAGAAAATATCTACGCGTTTTTCTATTTCGCTAGTCTTAACGCTAAGGAATAGCAGTGAATAAAATGGTAAAACTCTTAACACATTTAATACTTAAGCACAACTTAAATTTACCACAAGCAGAAATTTAAATCCCCACGGGACAATTTAACACATTTAGCGAATAAAATGGTTCCTAGTCTGGCGTGCTTAGATTGATCCAAAATTTCTGATAGACTGATAACTGACTAGGAGAGAAGGCAATATATATATATATATATATATATATATATATATATATATATATATATATATATATATATATATATATATATATATATATATATATATATACTGATTTAGTGCAATATCGCTACCAGATGTGAAAATTCACACCTACGGCCGTATTAGGACAGAATCAGGGAACTTCGTTTCCAAGATAAAGGATTTCTGCTCACCGATGCTGACCAACAACATAGACATTGGCCAAGTGAACAGGCTTTCTTAGATTTCGTCCGCTGCCGTAGATCAAATACTTAGTTAAGTCACCTTGAAACTTGGACATCAAACAGTTACCCGGCCAATCTTACCGCTCGCGTGATAATTCAGATAAGCAAATCATGCTCTCGCTGACTGTTATATAGCCTGTACGAACGTAGGTAAATAACTTGTCAGCGCGTGTAAACAGGAAAAAATAGGCGTGGTTTCAAAATATGCGTTGCAGAACGTAAATACTAATGAGGAAACAAGGTAGCCGGATTCCTGATGATCTATTTACATATTCACGTCACACGTGGGTATAGGGTTTAGTACGTGAAGATATAATTTAGTACGTGGATATAGAATTTAGTACATGGAGATAGCGTTAAGAACGTGGAGATAGAGTTTAGCGTAGAGATAGAGATTAGTACGTGGAGATAGAATTTAGTACGTGGAGATATAGTTTAGTTCGTGAAGAGATAGAGTTAAGTTCGTGGAGATAGAGTTTAGTACGTGGAGAGACAGAGTTTAGTACGTGCAGAAAGAGTTTAGTACGTGCAGATACAGTTTAGTACCTGGTGATATAGTTTAGTTCGTGGAGAGATAGAGTTTAGTTTATGGAGATAGAGTTTAGTACGTGGAGATAGAGTATGGTACGTGCCAGAAAGAGTTTAGTACGTGGAGATGGAGTTTAGTACGTGGAGAGATAGAGTATAGTACGTGGAGATAAGTTTAGTACGTGGAGATAGGGTTTAGTACGTGGAGATAGAGTTTAGTACGTAGAGAAAGAGTTTAGTACTTGGAAACAGAGTTTAGTGCGTGGAGAGATAGAGTTTAGTACAAAGAGAGATACAGTTTAGTTCGTGGAGATAGAGTTTATTACGTGGAGAGATAGAGTTTATTTCGTTGAGAGATAGAGAGTTTGGTACGGGGAGATAGAGTTTAAACAAATAAAGAACGGAAACCCGAGTCCTTTATTTATTTAAATGTTTATAAAATGCCAAACCTACCCACTTTCCCTTACTGATCCGATTCTTCTATCATTTACTAGACACAGAATTAAGGTCTTTGTTCTGTGTAATCTGACCTATACTGTATAATAGGGGACAACAGAAGTGATTGCGTCATTAATTAGGCTGGATCGCCCTAGGTACATATCCGGTATTACATGATGCGAATCGCACTAATGACCTCTGTCTTCCAAGCACTATTTTTGTGGTGCCTAGCTGGCAGGGAGGATAGTGTGATTCGCTTCTGTAGCTAGGCGGGGAGGTGCCGTTCGGAAGGTCCTGGGTTCGATTCTCCGGTAAGCTTCTCACTTCTATTGTTTTTTTGTTTTCTAGTTTTCTGCTACTTTATTTCCCACGACTGCCTGAAACACGTGACCTTTATGTGTATAATATTTATTTATTTACGGAGATAGAGTTTAGTGCGTAGCGAGATAGAGTTTAGTTCATGTATATAGAGTTTAGTACGTGGAGATGCAGTTTAGTAACATGGAGAGATAGTTTAGTACGTTGAGAGATAGTGTTTAGTACATGAAGAGATATAATTTAGTACATGGAGAGATAGAGTTTAGTACGTGGAGAGATAGAGTTTAGTACGTAATGAGATCAAGTTTAGTACGTGGAGATAGAGTTTTGTAGTGGAGAGATGGAGTTGTGGAGATATAGAGTTTAGTACGTGGAGAGAGAGAGTTTAGTACGTGGAGAGAGAGAGAGTTTAGTAAGTGGAGAGATAGAGTTTAGTACGCGGAGAGATAGAGTTAAGTTTGTGGAGAAATCAAGTTTAGTACGTGGATAGAGTTTAGTACGTGGAAAGATAGAGTTCTGGAAAGATAGAGTTTAGTATGTGGAGAGATAGAGTTTAGTACGTGGAGAGATTAAGTGTAGTGCGTGAAGATAGAGTTTAGTACATGAAAAGATTGAGTTTAGTACATGAAGCTAGAGGTTAGTACGTGGAGATAAAGTTTAAAACATGGAGACAGAGTTTAGCACGTGGAGAGATAGAGTTTAGTATGTGGCGATATAGTTTAGTTCATGGATATAGAGTTTAGTAACATGGAGAGATAGTTTAGTACGCTGAGAGATAGAGTTTAGTACATGAAGAGATAGAATTTAGTACATGGATAGATAGAGTTTAGTACGTGGAGAGATCAAGTTTAGTAAGTGGAGATAGAGTTTTGTACGTAGAGAGATGGAGTTGTGGAGATATAGAGTTTAGTACGTGGAGAGATGGAGTTGTGGAGATATAGAGTTTAGTACGTGGAGAGATGGAGTTGTGGAGATATAGAGTTTAGTACGTGGAGAGATGGAGTTGTGGAGATATAGAGTTTAGTACGTAGAGAGATGGAGTTGTGGAGATATAGAGTTTAGTACGTGGAGAGATGGAGTTGTGGAGAGAGAGAGTCTAGTACGTGGAGAGATAGAAAGTTTATTAAGTAGAGAGATAGAGTTTAGTTTGTGGAGAGATAGAGTTTAGTTTGTGGAGAGATCAAGTTTAGTACGTGGAGATAGAGTTTAGTAAGTGGAGAGATAGAGTTCTGGAAAGATAGAGTTTAGTACGTGGAGAGATTAAGTGTAGTACGTGGAGATAGAGTTTAGTACATGAACAGATTGAGTTTAGTACATGAAGCCGCGCTAGCGTAGTGGTTACAACACCGCTCTGGCGACCGGGTGATTCGGGATCAAACCCGGGCGACGGCATTTGAGGATTTTTCGTCGACCGGGATTTGGACTGGATTAACTCGAGACCTGGCGTGGACATTTGAAGGAGTGTCGTCGACCAGGGACTGGCGGCTCCTGAGCCGACCCAGCTCTAATGGGTATCTCCGAAAACGGCGAGTATCTGCCTGAATGGCGAGGGACACTTGTCTCTGTACAAGAAAATAGGATACTCACGTAAAAATCAATGTCAGGTTAGACATTAAAAATAACCTGAGATTTCGCCTCGAGTATTAGCGGGCGTACGAAAAAAAAAAGTACATGAAGCTAGAGTTTAGAACGTAGAGAGATAGAGTTTAGTACGTGAAGATAGTTTAGTACGTGGAGAGATAGAGTTTAGTACGTGAAGATAGTTTAGTACGTGGAGAGATAGAGGTTAGTACGTGAAGATAGTTTAGTACGTGGAGAGATAGAGGTTAGTACGTGAAGATAGTTTAGTACGTGGAGAGATAGAGGTTAGTACGTGAAGATAGTTTAGTACGTGGAGAGATAGAGGTTAGTACGTGAAGATAGTTTAGTACGTGGAGAGATAGAGTTTAGTACGTGAAGATAGTTTAGTACTGGAGAGATAGAGTTTAGTACGTGAAGATAGTTTAGTACGTGGAGAGATAGAGTTTAGTACGTGAAGATAGTTTAGTACGTGGAGAGATAGAGGTTAGTACATGGAGATAGAGCTTAATTCTCGGGAAAATGGAGTTGAGCACGTGGAGAAATATAACTGTGGAGAGAGAGAAGAGTCTAGTACGTGGAGAGATAGAGAGTTTATTAAGTGGAGAGATAGAGTTTAGTATGTGGAGAGATCAAGTTTAGTACGTGGAGATAGAGCTTAATTCTCGGAAAAATGGAGGAGCAGGAGGAGAAATATAACTGTGTACATACAGAGATAGAGTTCAGTACGTGGAGATAGAGTTAGTACTGGAGATGTAGAGTTTATTACGTGGAGAGTGTGGTGAAGTGGGATGTTATAAATATTTATAGGGAACTTAGTGTACTGACTGAGATCAGCTGTGAAGGTATCTATATCTATTAAGAGTAGTGTATTATAGATAACCTTACTTGCTACCACATATCTATATATCTCAGTCAGAATTATTCTGGAATAGTGTGATGCTACGTTATGTGTCTAGGGTATGAGTATGGTGAAGTGTAAGTCACAACAACAGACAGATAAACAATTTAATTTAATCCACTACTCTTAACAACACTGTGACACTCACATACATATAACACTCTATGAGAATATCTTAAAGAAGTCACTCGTAACGTTTCAAATAACAATATGTATTCAGTGCTGTTAATAATGTATTTGTGTCCTGATTCAAATACAAAGGAACCAGGAATCACAATCAATTTTAATTACAAGTATATGTACAGACTTTATCAATATGAATATTGTAGTGACATATATTATTAAAAATATCCTATGTGTGTCAGTTGTGTAGTAGTAATATGAGGTAATACTGGTTTTGTTTTGTTCAAGCTCTGTTGGTATTTGTCATCATGACTTCAATAGTTTGTCTTAGGGACTAGTATTGGAGATGTTCTCAGTTCCTGATATTAAGACAATTAAATTCCCCTCTGAATGTTATTTTTACAAAGTTATTTCAAGATGAGGGGATATAATGTTGAGCTCAGCTGGCCAATTCGCTTATCTGGCGTGATGGCGGCAGGAAAGGACTCCTCTGCTCGAATTCTCCTCTGGGCTCAGGAGACACCTCACTGATAGCTAAAAAGACCAAGGAGTATGCTGTCCGACTCTGGATTCAGCAAAGCTCTGACTAGGTGCTGCTCACTACCATCAAGACCACGGTCCCTGAAATCAAGAAGGATGTACCTTCTACTTCATAACTAACTTAAACTCTCTTGTTACACTGATCACAACACAGCACAAACATTGAGTTCAGAGCATTAGGCCAACTGTCAGCTTCATTTGAAATACTTTATTCCAGTATTACCCTTCTTAATGGTTACTACGCCTCTGCAATTCCAGCATTATTTCTTTCTATTCAATCATCCAGGTGTCAGTGTACTGTTTGGCCATTCCATGCCGTTTTACTTCTCTCCGACACCCTCTGTTCAGGCTGGAGCATTACAGGCTTTATCTCCTGTTTGCCACTGAACTACACATATATATACAGGCATAAATCAACAATTCACATTCAATTTTCATTAAAAGATATTGAATGGTTCAAGCTTACCACAATTCATACGAATAAACACAGATACGTTGATTAGCAATGAATTCTGGCACAAACTGGCACAAATTCCCATCTGCTTATCTTCCAGGCTTTTATTGAGCAAAATATAAGCTGGCTTCAACGCACTGATGCTTTATCAAGTTTATTTAAACAAGTGGTTTCGAACTAACGCTCCCAAGTGTGTATATCAGCGAGTCTGACCAATGAGCCCCGTTTCGACAAGTGTTTGAAAAAATGTTACCTTTCCCCGTCTCCCCTAACAACCAAGATAGTATTTATAGCCCGACCAATCGTGGTTAGGCTTTCATTTGTTGCGCTCCAATCAATTTGGAGTTTACATGGTAGGCTATTTCTGTAACGTAAATTTTTTTCAAACACGTTAAAAAAAAATCTTATGAGCAGAAATGATTCCATGCTGTCAGGCATCCTCACTATTTTATTTTGGGTATAATTTATTAATTCCTGGACTATTTGCGTAACGTTTTACATATTATTTGTCAGCAAGCCCTAAGGAACCCAAAAATACTAATTTAAAGGAGCTACGTGGCTGCGTTCAAAATATGCAATTTCTTCTACCTCCTGTTTCGAAGATGTGCTGTCTGGGTACTGTTATGTTTTCAACCGTAAACCCATCTAATGTTATCTTTTCTAATAAGAGTTTTTTATGATTTATAAACCTAATTCTGGGAAAGGGTAGTGTATTTTATCACTGTCCGTCTGAAAAAAAATTAGTGCATGTAGACTTACACGCGTGATGGCAGCATTTGTGTATCGCGCGACGCGTGTTGCATGCGTTCCTGATTTCAGCCCTCCCCTCTCTCTTTATCCTTTTGTCCATCTGTTCGTTCGTTTTGGTAACGCAGTATAATTAATGTTAGGATTAATTTAGGTCATTACGCAGTACGTCTCAATGTTTTTCTTAGAAATGCAGCACACGTTTCATTGAAGAAGGCGGGTAATAATACAGTAAGCTTTTATATCAACGTGAAAGCGTTACAATTTGCAGACGAAGCAGAAAACAAGGGGGATTTCGAGTACATTCTTTGTGACAGCACTGTTATTTTCCCATTGCTCTTCTCTTTATTAATTTTATTTGTTAGGCTTTATATTTACCTAATAATTTATATATGTGGATTAGAATATTTCACGACAGAGAGATAGAATGTAGTACGTGGAGAGATAGAGTTTAGTACGTGGAGCTAGAGCTTAATTCTCGGAGATATAAAGTTGAGCACGTGGAGAAATATAAATGAGTACATATAGAAATAGAGTTCAGTACGTGGAGATACAGTTTATACTGGAGAGATAGAGTTTAGTACATGGAGAGATAGAATATATTACGTGGAGAGATAGAGTTTAGTACAAATACAGATATAATTTAGCACGTGGAGAGGTAAGAGTTTAGTAAATATACAGATAGACTGTAGTACGTGGAGAAATAGAAGTTTAGTACGTGGAGATATATAGAGTGTAATACATTAAGACAGCTAACGTTTAGTACGTGCATATATAGATATAGAGTTAGTACATGAAGAGAGATGTAGTTTACTCTGAGTAGACGGAGAGTTTAGTAAGTAAAGACATACATTATAGTACGTGGACACAGAGTTTAGTACGTGGAGAGAGGTAGAGAAGCGGTTGAGATGTTCAGATGACGGGATTGGAAAAGTGCAAGCAAGAAAACAAAAGCTGAAGTTTACAAAGACAATCAGAAATAAAATCAAGTGTAAAGTATGAAAACTAAACAATGTAACAACTTAACTTTTAACTAAACAGCATCAACCTTAGAGACCTGGCTTAGTATAGCGTGATGCGAAATTTGTGTTCTGTTTCCCAAATTGGCTGATTCTCATTCCAAACTTTTCAATGGGCTCTGTTCTCGCTATTCAAGCCGATATCTCGCTGTAATGTCAAGAAACCTTGTTAGCACCAGAAATAAACCGTTCAGCTAAGACTACATGCAATGTGCCACAATGGGCGCTATTAGCGGAATGCATGAGAATGTAGGATTTTTTAAAATGTGTCCAGTATGTGAAACGCTTTTGACTGTTGCATGTGATATTCGATTACAGAAGGGGTGAAAGCTGGAAAAATTACCACCCAGACCTGCTGCTAAGAGTGGTTACTTAAGAACGCTGAAAATAGTTTAACATACAGTACCCAAAATGTTCGTGAAAATAAGGTTTCACAACTAGTGTACACATGCACAGTCAGAAACATACACTACATTCATTTACCATGTACAGAATGTTTTAGATATTGTGTACGTATACTCTCAGCAACATACAACCAGTGTTGCTGGCTTTTGTTTCTGGGCGAGTAAACAGCATTGATTGATTGATTGGCGGATTATCTGACTCATTGGCGGATTGTCTGACTGACTAGCATATTATCTGACTGACTGGCGGATTGTCTGACTGACTGGCGGATTGTCTGACTGACTGACTGATTGTCAGATTGATTGACTAACTGACAGCCTGGACAGACTAACCTACTCGCTGACTGACTTTACTGAATGACTGGTTCAATGTCTGACTGACTGACTGAACAGACTAACCTACTCCCTGACTGACTGGCTGACTTGACAGCCAACTGCTGTCTCACTGAATGAGGGACTGACTGATCTAGTGCTTACTGGCTGACAGATTGACTGACTACTAATGCGTTGTCCATCACAGAGAACGGTTATCTTACATTGGTTGTAACCCTTAATGCCTCTCATTATTACATCTATTGACAAAGATTTGTTATATAAAACACTTTTCATTTTATGGAACTGTGTATGTTGTTGGGCTATTTCATACGTCTTCCACGTCATTTTATTAATGTACCCACGTATTTGAATCTGTTGACTTGTTGACAAACTGTCTCATTTATTCATTTTTTTTCACAAAGCATTCTGGGGAAGCCCTTTTCTTAGAGATGATGTGGCGCGTTTGTCTCCCCTGTTCTACAGCGGTGGTCCAAAAATAGCCAAACTTAAGAGTATATAAATGAGGGTATTCCAAGGTATTCCCCTTCGTTCAAGATTCCTCTTGGCAGAGATATAAATAGAAGAATGATGCTTCTATTTCCGGGAGCCTCACAGGAATTTTAGGAAATCAAGCATTACAACTGAGAATATCTAAGATGTCATGAACTTTTTATGTTCCCGCCCCTTCTGTGAGGAAAAAGAAATTTGCTCCAATTTTTGTTGAGCCCTAACTGAATTGATTCAGTAAAATATTACTTTAATAGCCCTGTTAAGGTTATGTATTTAAATCAACTGAGTGCAATTCACTCAATAATGATTTAATCAAATATCAGTTTATATTTACAGATAACAAACTTAATAATCAATTATAGTTAACAAAGTTAAGATAGGGTTTTTATGAAACAATGAAGCAATTATGTTTTCATCACTGGGAATCACTTTAAAGTGGCTATCTTTTTAAAAAAAAGTTCTTTTGCTGGACCTGACTATAATACTTAGATAATCACGTGTTGCTGATGATTGTTTGTTGGTGTTGGGGTCCGTCACTGTTGATTCCCAAAGATGTTGTTGACTGTTCCGTCAATCGTCAAATTATGAGGCAGTAGCACGTCCCTGGCGGTAATGCTGGAGGTAACCACTCCAATTGTCAACTCAAGCGTCTTCAAGACCCGTCTGATCTGACGCTGCCAGCCTCGTATGAACCTGTACATCCAGCAGCAATTTACACATGTTAAATGCAAAAATATAAAATGATAAAATCTACATATTACAACTTACCTCGATTACCGGGAATGAAATTTACAGACTTTTGGCACAGTGAAAACTTCCGAATAGTGTCAGGCCACTGATTTTAAAAGGCCGTCTTACAGGTGGTCGGGATATTACTTTAATTACAATCCCACTGTTATTCTGTTTATAGGTTCCTGGGACTCGTGGTTTCCAGTACTGTAGTCCAGTTTTTTTGTATGCCTAATATCAGAAGATCCTCTAATACTTGGTTCTGTCTTTATGTTGGAATCCCGTTTCTATGTGTTATCATGGCGTCTGAAATGTCTTCCTGATTAAATGGAAATGCAGCGAATTAGTCTGAAAGTGGTAAATTATACACGCGACATTTCCGCTAACACGCCCATATGGTTTCGTTGAAAAAAGCTCCAATCAGAAATGGTTTTTTTAGCACTTCATTGCCAGCTTACCCACGAATTAGTGTCTGATAGTGTCCCCCACTAACCTCATCTGTAGAAGATTGTCGTGAAATATTCTAATCCACATATATAAATTATCAAGTAAATATAAAGCCTAATAAATACATATAATAAAGAAAGGAAGAAGAATGGTAAAGAACAGTGCTGTCACAATGACAGTACTCGAAATCCCCTTTGTTTTATGCTTCGTCTGCAAATTGTAACGTTTCCACGTTAAATATAAGCCACTGCATAAATACAAGCGTTTCCACAACACATTAAAACGGGTATTGCATTTCTAAGAAAAACATTGAGAGGCACACTGCGTAATGACCTAAATTAATCCTAACATTAATTATACTACGTTACCAAAACGAACGAACAGATGGACTCAAATAGAAAGAAGGGAGGGCTGAAAATCAGGAACGCAGGCAAAATTAAACACGCGTCTCGCTATTAATGCCACCCCCAACAAGCGTAACGCGATACACAGTTACTACTATCACGCGTGTAAGGCCACATGCACTAACTTTTTCGGACGGACAGTGATAAAAACACTAACCTTCCCAGAGTTAGGTTTTAAAATCCTGGAAAACGCTTATTAGAAAAGATAACATTAGATGGGTTTACGTTTGAAAACATTACAGTACCCAGACAGCACATCTTCGAAACAGGAGGTAGAAGAAATTGCATATTTTGAACGCAGCCACTTAGCTCTTTTAAATTTGTATATTTGGGTTCCTTAGGGCTTGATGACAAAGAATATGTTAAGTGTTATGCAAATAGTCTAGGAATTAACAAGTTATAGCCAAAATAAAATGATGGTGCTGTCAGACAACACCCAAAATCAGAATCGCTCAGTGGTAGATTTTTTAAACCACCATTGTACGGGAAATGGGCCACAAGTTACATTTGAACTGATTGGCTGGAATGATATGTAAGGCTAAACACGATTAGTCGGACTATAAATGCTATCCTTGGTTGTTAGGGGAGACGTAGGAAGGTAAAATTTTTTCAAACACTTGTCGAAACGTGGCTCCATTGGCCAGACTCGCTGATATAATCACTTAGGAGCGTTAGTTCGAGACCACTAGTTCAAATAAGCTTGATATAGCAACAGTGCGTTGAAGCCAGCTCATATTTTTGCTAAATAAAAGCCTGGAACATAAGCAGATGGGAATTTGTGCCAGTATTTGTGCCAGAATTCATTGCTAGTCAACGTATCTGTGTTTATTTCCATGAATTGTGGTAAGCTTGAAACATTCAGTATCTTTTAATGAAAATTGAATGTGAATTGTTAATTTATGCCTGTATATATGTGTAGTTCAGTAGCAAACATGATGTAAAGCCTATAATGCTCCAGCCTGAACAGAAGGTGTCGGAGGAAAGTAAAACGGCATGGAATGGCCAAACAGTACACTGACACCTAGATGATTGACTAGAAAGAAATAATGCTGGAATTGCAGAGGCGTAGTAACCATTAAGGAGGTTAATACTGGTATAAAGTATTTCAGATGAAGCTGACAGTTGGCCTAACGCTCTGAACTCAATGTTTGTGATGTATTGTGCTCAGTGTAGAACTAGAGTATCAATTAGTTATGAAGTAGAAGGTACATCCTTCTTGTTTTCAGGGACTGTGGTCTTGATGGTATTGAGCAGCACCTGGTCAGAGCTTTGCTGAATCCAGAGTCGGACAGCATACTCCTTGGTCCATTTAGCTATCAGTGAGGTGTCTCCAGAGCCCAGGGGAGAAATCGAGCAGAGGAGTCTTTTCCTGCCGCCATCACGCAAGATAAGCTGATGTGGCCAGCTGAGCTCAACATTATGTACCCCCATCTTAAAATGACAGTGTAAAATACAATTAAGAGGGGAATATAATTGTCTTAATATCAGGAACTGAGAACATCTCCAATACTAGTTCCAATAAAGACAAACTATTGAAGTCATGATGACAAATACCAACAGAGCTTGAACAAAACAAAACCAGTATTACCTCATATTACTACTACACAACTAACACACATAGGATACTATTAAAAATAGATGTCACTACAAGATTCATATTAATAAATTCTGTACATATAACTTGTAATTAAAATTGATTGTGATTCCTGGTTCCTTTGTATTTGAATCAGGACACATATACATTCATGACAGCAATGAATACATATTGTTATTTGAAAAGTTATCAGTGACTCCTTTAAGATATCCTTGTAGAGTGTTTTATGTATGTGAGTGTCACAGTGTTGTCAAGTGTAGTGGAATAAATTAAATTGTTTATCTGTCTGTTGTTGTTTTGACTTACACTTCATCATACACATACCCTAGACATATAACGTAGTCATCACACTATTCCAGAATAATTCTGACTGAGGTATACATATGTGGCAGCAAGTAAGGTTATATATAATACACTACTCTTATTAGATATATATATATACCTTCACAGCTGATCTCAGTCAGTACACTAAGTCCCCTATAAATATTTATAACATCCCACTTCACCACAAAGATGCTGCATGACACACAAGATATTTTCTTTCTATGTCATTTACAAATTCATTTGTCTGTCTTTCATGACCATATAAGGTCTTACTTCTTCCGTTTCGCCTGTCATGTTTACAAACTCTCTACTTCACAGATCTAACATTATAATCTCTTCCAAGATGTTATTTTCTTGTAATCGTTTATTACAACCAATTTCATCTGTCAGAAATATTACGTCACTGTGCGTGTCTTAATCTTTAACAACATGGTCATTTCCTACACCCCAGTGAGATCTGCCGTGTATTTTATCATGTCATGTTTTCGAACTCGTAACTTATCATGCGACAACCCAGTGGCGTGTATCGGTTGCAGACAAGAAGTTGGAATTAACAATAAGAATGTCGCTCAGTGTAGACTCTTACTCCGTCTGGAGTTAGCGATAAGCGAAAAGTCAATGTGGCAACTTTGCTATGCACACAAAAAAGTCAACGTTGTTTCAAAAATAGGTCACAGGATCAGGTAAAATTGGGGAGCGACAAATTAAATCAAGATGTGATAATAAAACCTTGAACGATGAAAGCAAAAACAACGTTAATGAGAGGTTGTGAAAAAGGAACAGGAAGGGCACAGAACAAGGTTAAAGGATGGAACAGGAAAATATAACGATCGAAGATTGACTAGTCACATACGACTATTACAGAAAAAATAACCTCAGTCATTAATCTAAACAACTGTCAAAGCACATTACATGCTGAGATTATAACCTACATGTGGTTGAACGGGGTGTTTCATGTTAAAAAGAGCTTCCTCAGTAAATAGGGCAGTTGCCGCCTAGTTGGTTTGTTGTGAATGTAAAAACCACACACTACTCACACACACACACACACACACACACACACATACACACACATGACACCAGCTCGGAACCTTGATAGATTAGTGCAGGTCGCCAAACTCGTTTGAGTGCCGACCCCTCAATGAAACCCTTTATCTGTAGTCGACCCCAGGCAAGAAAAAAAAGAGTAATAAGGAAATATAATACAAAATTATAGAGGCACGGTTAATTGAAATTCCTTTTGACTGAACTGGTTAAATTCATTAAACGGAAGTATGTGACTGATGAGCATTAACAAGGAGGTTAATATGTGGCGAGTTTTAGTCGAAAGTCACCACATTCTTCCAGATTCAGTCTGTTCCTTTGCTTTCATAAAACTGCACGTGCGGGGCTAAAACCAGCTTGAACTATTTACGAACTTGGCAATGCAAGTAGAAACAGCTCAACAGCTGAACAAAACTTGGGATATTGTGTGGCAGTTTTTACATTGCTCCAATAGTCACTGAGGTATTTATTTTTTAACGATGATTTAGCTTGGAGATCTACACACACATCAATGAGTTCATCTTGTAAGTGAGATTCAGTGACCGCATTTTCGATTTCCATATTAAACAGCGTAACAATCCAGTCAGGTTCATGCATTAACTCCAGGTCCCCGAAATTTAGCCTACATGAATGCCTTTCTTTAATTTTTCGAGGTGATTTACGGCAAGAAAAGAAACAAACATTTAGCCACCAACAAGAACACTTCCAGATAAAAAATTGAGTCACAGCAGGCATTTTTATTACTTGTCAACTTTCGGCCCCAGGGTTTCCTTAGCATGATGATGCCACACCATGGGCAGATGAGTTATCGAATGATGAGATTGCGAGAGGAGCCTAAGGAAAGAGATAAACAGTGGCAAAGACAAGAATGTGATTAAACTTTACAAGAAACGAGGGAATTTGAATCACGTGACAATTACGGAAACGAAGGAAGGACAGCGAAACACTGAGAGAAAATACCAGATAAATAAACAACGTGGCAAAGGAGAGAGTCAACAACACAACTCATAATTAACTCTAAAGACCGTGGGTTGTGAAGAGAACTGATCGCCAGCACTTTCCGGCATAGTTCTTGATAGTGATGACGATGCTTATTAGGAGGCGGAGAAGGAGAACGAGGACGAAGGAAGTGACGTCTAATTATACGATATTATTTAAATGTAAATGCGGTATTTACATGCCAAGTCCTCCTTTACATAAGATGTATATACGACATAATTTAAATGTAAGAGCGGCGTTTACGTCTATATATACGACAGTATTTATATGTATTGATGGCATTTACGTCTATATATACGACAGTATTTATATATAATGGCGGTATTTACGTAAGGGTTCCTTACGCAGTCGCATCCACTGCGTCTACCTATATATATATGTGTGCGTTTTATTCAAATATACACACAAACAGGACGACCAGCCAGAACGATAGACTAGAGAAGAGAAAGCTGCTAAGACTGATTCCTACTTACCTGCATGCCGGGCAGACTTGCTTCACTAAGTCGATTCAAAATCTGGCTTGTATTTATCTTAGAGGGTATGTAAATTTACTATAAATAATTGTGAACTAATATCACTTTTAGGAGTTTTAATATGACTATATCATGTATAATGATAGTGTTTTATAGTATCATGTATAATGATTGTGTATGACTGTGACGTGTAATGGAAAAAGAGTCTACAGGAATCCGACAGGTTATTGCAACCTAATAGCTGCCCTCTAATTTGCTAACTAAACATGCATCTATACCAACTGTCTATTTCTGCAACAGCCACGCCACCCGCCAACCTTAGACTGTAATTATGTTAACAATGTAGGCAGACGCGACACTTAATCTCTACAGGAGAAAGATAAACCTGACGGTTTGCTGACTGGACTTATAGACAGTAAAGCAACCGATAAGGGGAGTATAGAATATACGTTATATTTCATGTGTGCATATTTGTCATTATAGTGACTATTATTTTTAATAACATACGACAAAACTACCAGACGCCTACAATTTAATAGCCATAATGACAGGCGATCATTGTTTAGGTAGCGCGTATGGAGAGATTAAATAATAATTAACTTTGTACGCTGACCCGGCGTGAGCAGGGGCGGACGAGTAACATAACTCAGCTGCCAGCGGCCTTGTTAACGTGTAGGCGTAAGGAAACACCGTGTGCCTTTTAAATGTAATCAGGACTGACGGAGTGGAAAAGAGATCGTCTTGTCCCGTCTGTGTGTAGATATAGTAGTAGCATTTGATTTCATAAATGGTTTCTTGTATTCTTCGCAGACCAGATCACAAGGGCGTCCAGCGGTCTTTTTTTCTGATTTTGTTATTTTTCTCCTTTCTTTGGCTTGTGTGTCATCAGTTTCATTTGTAAACGGGCACTCGCCAGAGAGTATTGGAGGACAATAAATTTTTAACACTGGACTTACCAAACCCAGATTTATATTTTTACCAGCCGCAGTAGTGAACATTATTTTTATCCCGACTCCTGGCAGTCGTAATTCAAGGGGAGTATACCTCTCTGAACACCTACACTGTGCAGAATCGGCGCTTTTAACACAGAGGTGGCCGATAGAAGAACCTTCATCTTCATCTGAACATATATTTTAGCAACCAGATGTTTCCCAATACTGGAAGTATTTTTTCTCGTTAAAGAGTGAACCTCAAGAACTCTCACAGTTTTAACTATTTGTAATAACACTTCTAGTAGAAGCACCATTCTAGGCGTTTACCTCATTAACTAATTTCTGGGGATGGACTGGGGCCAATTTGGATCTGCGACAACTGGGGTGACAGAATATTAAGTGAATTAGATAATATATTCATGGACTAATTCTATTACCAAGGGATATTACAGACCTACCATACCAGGCAATTAGGTAAGAGTGTGAGAGTGGCCACTGCTTGAAAGAGTGTGCGAGTATTTTTCTTGTTTGCGGGAAAACTATCCATATATCTGATTTGTCTAAAAGTTTGTTTATTTTACTGGGTCTCATAGAGTACCACTAATGTTCATTCTGTAACATAGTGCTAACCTTCAACCTGTTGGGTTAATAATTTTTGGGGTTTTTTTTTTTCTCCATTCGGGGGAGGGTGCACTTTTTCGCTTTATTTCATATGCATGTAAATGATTCTTTGATCTTTTCTTTAGATATTTTGATGTTGTCGAGTTTAATGATAATAAACTACAAAGAAACTTACCTTTGTGTGTTCGTCAGACCCATACCCATTTATCCTTAGTTTTTCACGTTTGTGAGTCTTGTTGTCACTTAGCTGTGTGTGTGTGTGTAGAGAAACTTTTCTATTCTTGTGCTTGTGGCACGTGTTTATTTATTAGATGACTGAATTCTTTAAGAAATTTCCTCGTATGTTCGAGAAGTAAGTCAGAAAAAAGAGCGTTGTGAGCGCTATTCGTTTCGAGTGGGGAGATGAAGTTGTTCTGTATTGTACAGCTGTGAATAGCTCACGGCTAGTCCGTGAAGGGACTGAGCTGTGGTGAACAACGAAGTCTCGTGACTGGTTGAGCGGGAGATTTGTGACCGCTGGGGAGTCTTTTTTCTGGGTGTGGACCGATGCGGTCAAGCCGAGTTTTTTGGAGTGTGTTCTAGGCGTTTGACTGTGGTAGTCAACCCTGGGTGTTTTCTCTAGAGTGTTTTTTACAATGTGTGTCTCGGTGGAGACTTTTGAACAGGCCTGTATTAAATATTCTTTCCTGTATTGAATGTTCTTTCTTGTATTGAATGTTCCTTCATGTGTTAGATTATGTGATGAATTTACTTTGATATATATAACTGTAGTGGATGCAGTTGTTGGAGAGATTTTGTTATTGTGCACGTTTTAAGAGAAGTGCACCACTAATCTACAATTGGGCGCTATGGAGAGTCTGAGATTTAAAGACATTACTTTGTAGGCCATAGACATTTTTGTGAAGGGGATTAGGAGGCCATATATTGTGCAGGCTATATTACTGCAGACTGCTGGATACGCAGTCCTTTGAGGAATATTGTGGATGTGCATCTTCTATGAGAAGTGCACCACTATGCTATAATTGAGCTCTAAGAAGAGATAGCGCTGACGATGATTATTCAACTGCCGTGGAGCAGCCTTTGCTGAGAAGGGGAGATGTAGTCTTTTGAGGAAAATCGTTATGGTCATCTTCTATGAGAAGTGCACCATTATGCTATAATTGAGCTCTATGGAGAAAACATGAGAAGGCCAGTATTTTGATGAATTTAATAGTACTGCGATGTGAGCAGTCTTTCTGGATGAGGCCATATGTATGAGGCCGTATTTATAACTGCGGTGAATGCAGTTTATTAAGGACCATTGTTAATGTGTACCTTATATGAGAAGTGCGCGTGTGTGCGCTGTAATGGAGCTCTGTGGGGTGTTGGAGCTTCATGAATTTATTTACTCGATGCTTTGTACTTTATGCTGTATTTCGTCTATGTCGTCGTCTATGTTGATACGTGAATAAACTGTTCATGAAACGTCAACGGTAGTTCAACGATCCATGATTCTTATGTGTGTTACTGTGATGAATGAATGCACCAGTACACACTTACTTTGAACAGTCCAGGCAGTGACAGTAATAACATATTTATAAATAGCCCTGTGTGGGCGTGGCCTATAATCAGAACCCATTTCGTCGTTACCCTAGCTTGGACAGCACTTCCCGTCATCATTACTGTACAGCTATCAACACTGTCATACTTTTACAGTGGTAGCAACATTGCGGTATCAGGGAGGTAAAAGCTGTCTTGCAATAAAGTACAGTCGTACGGGTAGGCTGGAGTAGATAACCAAATCACTCCGGAGACAGATCTTTTCTTCAATTCTACCACCTGTGGAAAATCTATTTCTATACCTTCTCGCGTATCGGTCGACATCCACTCAACTTAGACGGGGGCAAAAATAAAACAATTAACCTTCCGTACGACAATGACTGTTGAAGAAGGAACCCACCTGAAAATAACCTACACATGTATATAATTAATATCACTTTAGGATTTTAGTTTTACTATGACTGTATAATGATTATATTTTATGGAATCATGTATAATGATTGTATTTCCTGGTACGAGTGTTTTGCAAGAAAGTACACATTAGTACCATTTCCGTCGACAGGTGTGAGCAATTAATTGTCTATGAAGAAAAGGTGATTTAGCGTAGCCAGAGACAAGATTAACAGTATAGCTGATATATAATTGTTTTTCTATAATTGGTTATCAGCACAGCTGATATAAATTTTTTTTTGTAATTGATTAACAGAACAGCTGTTATACATTGTTTCCTATAATTGGACGAAGGACTTGTTGTAAGATATATATATATATATATATATATATATATATATATATATATATATATATATACATACATACATACATACATACATACATACATACATACATACATACATATATATATATATATATATATATATATATATATCATCTGTAAACTTACAAATCCATTGCATTCCATCTTCCAACATCCACCCTTCAGCACAAGAGTAGATAGTGTATATACTTAATAAACAAGGAAATTGTATTTGAACGACTTGTCAAGTTTATAATTGTTAAGTGTAATTTGTTTCCTTGTTTTAATATCACAGTTAGTTACCCAGCGGGGTGGCATTTTATGACTGTCTCCACTTTACGAATTTTTCGAGATCAGGTCATTCACAGCCGTAACTAAATTGTGATACCAGTGGTTCTCTCATACACTGGGACTTCACCATTTTCCTGCAGAAATTCTATTAATGTATTGCCAGTACTATATTGATCCTATATACAATAAAAACCTCACGCTATACTATGTATACGACAGTATTTATGTGTAATGATGGCATTTACGTCTATATATACGGTAGTATTTATATGCAATGGCGGTATTTACGTCTATATGTACGACAGTTTTTATATGTAATGACGGTATTTACGTCTACATATGCGACCGTCTGCCATCAATGGTACCTATACCTTGTAGCGGTATGGCAGCTTGCGTACCCTGACAATCCCCAGAGCTATGCCAGTGGGAGTTTTACTCCTGGTAGGTTCAACCAAGCTGGACTGGTCTGTGTGGGTAGGGGTCAGACAAAAGCTGGTACCCTGGTCCTCCAGGTTGGGGGTTTTAGCACAGGGCTGACACCCCTGTCTGTGTAAAAAAACCAATGAAGTTACGAAAACAATAATAAATGAATAAACTTTGCTGCGGGATGGACATTCGGAGTCTGTGGCTCGTATGACTGTCAGTGGTGAAAGCCGAAAGGAAGCCACTGACATGAAAACGGATGTCCTGACCGCAAAACAGGATACAAGAATAGGTTTTTGGAATGTCAGGACAATGTACGAGACAGGTAAACTAAGACAGGTCACGGCAGAAATGAGAAACTATAGGTTACACATTCTAGGGATAAGCGAGAGCAGATCGACAGGGGCAGGAAAAGTTAAAAAAGCAA
Organism: Oreohelix idahoensis; assembly: GCA_024509875.1. Classification (NCBI taxonomy): domain Eukaryota; kingdom Metazoa; phylum Mollusca; class Gastropoda; order Stylommatophora; family Oreohelicidae; genus Oreohelix; species Oreohelix idahoensis. The sequence goes on from JAMPIV010012558.1 coordinate 129,059, forward strand.
CAGGAGAAACAGTACTTTACTCTGGAAGAGAGGATGGACAACACAATGAAGGCGTAGCCATTATTCTACAGAAAGGAATAGAAAGGACATTACTGGAATGGAAACCCATCAACAACAGACTGATAAGATTAAGATTGAGAGGGAGATTCACCAACACTACAATAATACAATGCTACGCACCAACGAATGATAGCGATGAGGAGGTCAAGGATGAATTCTATCAACAACTGCAGAAAGAAATGGAAGACACACCTAGATATGATCTTGTTATAGTAATGGGAGACCTCAATGCGAAAGCTGGTACACACAATACATATAATGAAAGAACAATGGGGAAATGCGGCAGCGGAACAGCAAACGAAAATGGGGATAAACTAATAAGTTTCTGTAGCATTAACAACCTGGTCATTGGAGGAACACTCTTCCCACATAAAGAAATTCACAAATTAACATGGGAATCACCAAATGGTCGGGACAGAAACCAGATAGACCACATCATGGTTAACGGTAGATGGAGACATGCATTACAAGATGTGAAGGTAAGAAGAGGTGCAGATGTGGGAAGTGATCACCATTTAGTAGTAGCAAAACTGAAAGTGAAACTAAGAAGGGCTGCACCAACTGTAACTACACAGAAAAGGTTTGACATCAGCAAATTGAAGGACTCCCTTACCAGAAAAGCTTTTGCGGCCGACATAAAGAAACGATATCAATTTGCCAAAAGTCAGGAAAAGACATTGACTGATGATATAGACCAGAATTTCAACACCATTTCAACAATATACAAAGAAAGCAGCAAATCATGCTTGGGATTCCAGGAAAGGAAGAAGCAAGACTGGATAACACCAGAAACTTTAAACACCATAACGATGAGAAAGGAAATGAAAAGAAAGAAAACAGAAGCGAAGTCCCCCAGGTTAAAGCAACTATATAGCGAACAGTACAGTCAGCTGGACAAGGAAGTTAAACGCCAAACCCGAGCCAACAAAAGGAATTTCCTAGACGATCTTGCAAGACAGGCAGAGGAGGCAGCACTGAGAAATGAACAAAGCACAGTATACAAAATAACTAAATTCATCAGCGGAAAACGAGGTGCAAACAATATTACATTAGTAAGAGATAAGCAAGGTAATCTCATCACGACAGCAGAGGGACAAGAAACAAGATGGGCAGAGCACTTCAGAGAAACTCTGAACAAGGAACCACCAGAGACACAATTGAATGTTCCTGAAGCTGAAAACGATCTAGATGTGAATACAGACATTCCACGAAAAGAAGAAATCATCACAGCAATCAAAGGGTTAAAGAACGGCAAAGCTCCGGGCCATGATAACTTAAATGCAGAGCTATTTAAGACAGACCCTGAGCTAGCAGCAGAACTATTAGAACCACTATTTGCACAAGTCTGGAAAACGGGGACAACACCATCAGAGTGGAACAAAGGAATAATTGTCAAATTGCCCAAGAAGGGAGATCTTGCAGACTGCAATAATTGGAGAGGAATCACTCTTATCTCAGTTCCCAGCTAAATACTAGGCAGGATAATTATACAGAGAATTTTAGAAGCAGTAGACCACAAACTGAGGAAAGAACAAGCAGGATTTAGAAAGAAAAGGAGATGTGTAGATCATATATTCACTCTCAGGAACATTATAGAGCAGTGCTCAGAATGGCAAAGACAGCTTTACATTAATTTCGTTGATTTTGAAAAGGCTTTTGACAGCATACATAGGGACAGTTTATGGAAAATACTGAGGTCTTATGGAATTCCAAGCTGCATAGTGTCAATCATAAAAATCCTCTATGCAAACTTTACGTGCAGTGTTGGGCAGAGCAACCTAACCTTTGAGGTGAAGACAGGAGTACGACAGGGATGCCCCTTATCAACCACTTTATTTTTAACAGTCATAGACTGGGTGATGCGCCACACAACAGAGGGCAGTCCAAGAGGAATAAGATGGACAACATTTTCTACATTGGAAGATCTGGAATATGCAGATGACATTGCACTACTAGCACATTCACATAAACACATCCAGGAAAAAACGGATAGACTTAATAAGTTTAGCCAGCAGGTGGGCTTGAACATCAATTTAAAGAAGTCTGAGGTCATGACGCTCAATGTGAGCAACCCTGAGCCCATATCAGTAAGGAATAAGCAATTGGCACAGACAGATACCTTCACATACCTAGGAAGCATAGTAACACCAGACGGCGGGGCAGGCAAAGACATCAACATCAGAATGAATAAGGCAAGAACAGCCTTTTTTAGCCTAAACAACATCTGGAAGTCCTCCCAATACAGCACAAGCACAAAATTAAGATTATAAGCCTATCAGAGCTGTGTGCTTTCTGTGCTTCTCTACGGTGCGGAATGCTGGAGAGTCACAGAGAAGGAAATGTCGAAATTGTCCTCTTTTCACACAACATGCCTAAGAAAATTCACCGAATCTTTTGGCCGAATACCATCACTAACCAAGATCTGCTTACTCGTAGCAAGCAAGAGGACATGCACACCATCATAGCTGGCAGACGCTGGAACTGGGTTGGTCATGTCCTCAGAAGAGACCCCGATGCCATCACAAGAACAGCTATGCTTTGGACCCCTGAAGGAAAACGAAAGAGAGGCCGACCAAAAACAACCTGGCGGAGGACTGTGGAGGCTGAGATGCAAAGAATGAACCAGAGTTGGGGGCACTGTACGAAGGATGGCCACCGACCGAGCAAAGTGGAATCAATTTGTTGTTGCCCTACAAGACGCCACTAGGCGTGATGGCCACTGACTGCTTTGACGGTCGGCGGCTAAGGATCAAAGAAGAATGCGACCGTATTTATTTGTAATGGTGGTATTTACGTCTATATATACGACAGTATTTATATGTAATGACGGTATTTACGTCTATATATACGATAGTATTTATATGTAATGACGTATTTACGTTTCTTTACACGATCGTATTTACCACGTCACCTCACGGTACAAGAGGAACGACTATGTAAGTAAGATCTTATTTACATATAAGTGCGCTAAAAGTAAGTAAGATCTTATTTACAAATAAGTGCGCTAACTGCTATATCTCTTTGTATTCTCAGTAACGCATACAGATAACTACGGAGCGAAAACAATTCCCGGATTATGGCTTATTGCAGCCAAACTCCTACATTAGAAAATCAGAAAACCCACTTTTTTTCACCCATCCTCGAGCGAAATCTGGCAAAAATAAGTTCAAGGAGAAAAAGGTCATGGTATTTTCCATAATGGTAGAGAAAATTAGGAATTCAAAAGTCTTTCAAGTATTTATGAACCTAGCCAACAAAATAGGACAGTAAGGGATTTTCCGAAATTCCCCGATCTAAAATACATTCCTTGGGGAGATATTTAGAGTCGGCACGGTTAGAAAGAATCTATTTCTCCTGGTTCTAAATGTTCACTATAGAATGGCATGCTTTTCTAATGTATCAACCTGTCTTGTGTTCTCTACTTATGAAGTTTGGCTGAGCTGTTGTTGCCAGTTTGAATAAGACCTCTTTAGATTTTCTTTTCATTGATTCTTTGAGTGGCTTCCCTGTAATCGATTCTGAGTGGCTGATTGGATGGAAGGACGGATTGATACGTAAAGCGTGAACGGTTATTTAGACGGATTTATGCGTTAAGTATTATTGGCTAGCTAATAAATCTGAAGTATTATTTGTTTGTCTGTCTGCCTGTTTATTTGTTTGTTCGTTCGTTTCAGGAAACATGAGAGTGTGTGCAATTAATACTACGTATTTTCATTTATTGATATTTTCGTTGTGTATTCGAACATCGCAGTAACACGTCCGTGTGCAATTTTGTAAATTCCTTGTTTACGAATATGTATTTGTGTCCATTTTCTGCATGTATGAATGTATGTATGTAATTATGTATGTAGTTATGTTTGTTGTTGTTTAACTAGGGCTGCTGAGCTTCTCGCTCTTTTGCAGCCAATACCAAGTTAAAAACCCCTTGTTAGTATCTATACTGTAGATCTAGGTTTTTCCTGTGGGCATCTCTGCTATTCCGAAATGGGCTGAGTTGAAGTCATGCGCTCCAGTTTCTCCAGCTTAGCTTGTATTTAAAGGACAATCACACCTGATCACAAGCTAGGAAGAAGAGGCGCGTGGCATTCCCCGCCATCCAAGGGGGCTCTCCAAATATGGAGAACTAAAATACTGTGCTCTGGTTCTATGCTCTCTCAAGGAATCGTCACGTCCTACACAGAGCCACTTCTCAGCTCCACCTGCCTAACATGGGATCATTATGAGATCCTCTTGCATGCAACCAACCAGGTAAAAGCCAGACTTACGTCTGGGGCTCAAGTGATTGCTCGAAGCTAAGTGTGCAAAGCTGGGTTCCCAAAATGTTTCACTTCAAGGGGAATCCCTGGAAGTGTATTGTGACGGAATTGCCTCCCCTGCTTTGCAGTATTGGTCCAACAGGGGCAAAAACTCAAGAGTATTTAATACGCGCTTCAAAGGTGTTTACCTTCGCACAAGATTACTCTTAGCAGATTTGTATATAGAAGGGTAATGACGCTTCTATCTCAATTGATTTTTCACAAGATATTCAGATAAGCGAAAACAATGCTGTTTTGGCTGAGCGCATTAATTCTAGAATCTGCCGACAACGTTTGTGAAGAATTAAGCAATGATTAATCTTAGCTCGTTCAATACCCACCTCTGATTTACTCAGTGGAATTCTTATTATTCTGGTATAGCTCTGTTTAGGTTGTGTGTAGTAAATTGACTGAGACAAACATGCAGTAACTTTAAAATGATTAAATCGAAGTTAAATTTGTATAATTACAAATATCAAAATTTAATAATCACTTAAGTTTTAATAGCTCAGTGGTCTATGGTTCGATCCCCAGATGAGGTGAGATTTTTTTTAGGTCTCAAACGGCTCCTGGGTCGACCCAGCCCCAAATGGGTACCAGAGCAACTCTGGGAAGGTAAAGACGGCAAGCGTGATGCTGACCACGTCACTCCTAGTGTGCCGATGGTCAAGAAAATATGGGCCTAACACCATATTTCCAATATGCCTCAATGGGCGTGTAACGGGATTTTTTACCTTTTAAGTTTTAACAGTTTGAAAATAATTGAATAGTTCATCATTGATGGATAGTAGATTCTATGGGAAAAAAGTTCACTTTGGCAGCTTATATATTGCACTTGCTGCCAGTGGTTGTTTCTGCTCCCGCTTGGTTGGTTCTTTTTACACTACTCACGCTCGTCGCTGGTCAAGGTTGTAGGGTGCAGCTCAATCCCAGCAGTGTCAGGGAGGGTCTACAAAGTTGGTCCCTCGTCTTAAAGCTTAGGCCACTGTTCCTTTCTTGTTCCAGAGATAGAACCCTTCAACTGGTACCACCACCAACTATGATAAAAGAATAGAAACGAAACGATCTCCTGAGTATTGCGTTTCCCGACACATACTTATGTGTCCACTTTCTCCTGTTCTACCATCCCACTTACTCAGAATTTACCCTCGATGAGGATTAACTTTAACTCCGCCTAGGGCGGTCCCAAGCCTGGCTGAAAAAGGAGGAGGGCGGCCGAACTACGGACTACGACTTATGGAACTTGGAACACAAGAAGTATAAATGGGAAAGAAGAGGAGCTGGTGGAAGAGATGAGGAAAGCAAAACTATAAATCCTGGCTATAACAGAAACAAAGAAAGACAGACAAGGAGTCATGGATCTCGATGGCAACACGCTGCTCTACAGTGGTGTACCCACATCTGAAAGAGCTAAAGGAGGCGTGTGTCGCATTGTGGCCAAAAACCAAAAAGATAGTATCAAGGGATGGAACTTTGTCTCAGAGCGCATTATGGTTGTAAAACTAAAAGAAGGAGATAGTCAACCTGGTCATAGTGTATGGGCCAAATGAAGATGAGAGAGCAGAGGTCAAGGAGGAATTCTTCGAGCTGCTTCAAAGGACAGTGGACGACTGCCTAGATGAAATTATCAAGCTCGGAGATTTCAATGCCAGAGTTGGAAATGACCATGCTAGATGGGGTGGAGTTATCGGAAGATATGGAGAAGATACTCTCAATGACAATGGAAAGCGACTCCTTAGATTCTGCAGTGAGCAGAATCTGATCATTACAAACGCAAGGTTCCCCCATAAGCGCATACATGCATACACTAGATGTGAACCAACAAAGAATGAGAAGTCAGTGATCGACTACGCGTTTGTTAGGAGGAGCTCACTCAAATATGTTCGGGATGCTAGAGTCTGGAGGGGGCCAGAGATTGGAAGTGATCACTTCCTGCTTACAATCAAAAGAATAACTGAAAGAGTTGCTCAGCCTAGGAAGTGCCCAACATCACGCAAGAAACTAAGTAAACGAACGGGAGAAATGAGCATTAAGACCTACAAGCTGAGAGAGCGAGAAATTAATAACATATATCAGGTGCTTATTGCTGCAGCGGTGAGCAACACAGAAGAACAACCTGATGACTTGGAAACCCTCTGGCTTAAATTCAAGGACATCATAAAGACAGCTGCTGCAGAAGTATATGGTGAATTCCGACTTGGGAACAAGAGAAAGAGGACACCTTGGTGGACAGAGGAAGTCAAAGAGAAAATAAGAGAGAAGAAAATGGCATGGAAACAATACTTAGGAGCTAAAAACACAACAGGACAAATGGAGAAATATAGAGAATATGTGACACTCAGAACAGAAGCAAAGAACAAGGTGATAGCAGCAAAAGAGAAGTCATGGGAAGAATTTGGAGAAAAGCTAGAAAAAGATGCGTAAGAAAACCAGAAATTGTTCCACAAGACCCTAAAGAACATGAGGAAGGAAAAACAATGTCCTCTCAAATTTATAAAGGACAAGCAAGGCACATTGCTTACTGCCCCGAAGGAAGTAATGGAACGATGGAAAGAATATTTCTCAGAACAACTGTTAACGCATTATATCTGGTCCGTCGCCTTTTGTGAAGGATTTAAGCAATGGTTTAGCCCGTTCAAGCCCGCATTGTGTAATCCAATGAAATCCCTCTTATACGGCATAGCTCTGTTTAGAGGTAAATATATGTCTCGGAATATATATATATATATATAGATATATATATATATATATATATATATATATATATATATATATATATATATATATATATATATATATATATATATTATATATATATATATATATATATATATATATATATATATATATATATATATATATATATATATATATATATATATATATATATATATATACTGAAGCACATTAAAAACGCACCACCTGTATAATCCAGGAACAGAGTGTGAAATGTAAATATAAGTGTGTGTACAAGTTTACATATTTGGAATCTTTATTCATTTTCCTATGAATCCATGCTGGTCATTAATTTGTACATTTGATTGTTATGAAATTCATTGCATTCTGTGCAGGCAAGGGAGAAAACCAAAAATACAAAAAAATGCACGTGCGTTATCCTGCTGGAGAAGCTGCAAATCTGGATAAATTGTGAACGCAGGAGCAACCAGTGCATCCAGAACCTCATCTCGATATGTCACAGCATTAACATTTCCACGGAAGACGTGAAGAGGCAAGCGATGGGGAAAACTGAATCCTCCCCAAATGTGAATACTGCCACCTCGAAATCGGTTGACACAGCAATCTGCAAAGCGCTCTTCACACCGTCGCTAAATCCGCATACGTCCATCTGCAAAGGATATGTTGAATCTGTTCTCGTCTGTGAATAGGAAAGCATTCCACTGCAGTCTAGTCCATCTGATATGTTGCTCTGCCCATTGCAGGCGCTGCTAACGATGTCTGTGAGTCAAGTTTGGCCCAACATAAGGTCGTCTTGCAGTAAGACCTGTATCTCTGAGTCGTCGTATGACTGTCATTCGAGAGACTTGCCCACGTCTACCCACTATTGCCCTTGCTGTTTGACTTGCCGGGAGAGAACGATTCCATAGGTGACTCAGCACAATATGACGATCTTGCGCAGGGGTAGTAACTCGTGGTTGGCCACTCCGAAGTCTATCCCGGGCACTGCCAGTGGTTCCGTAACGTTCATTGAGACGTACAATAGTGCTGTGGTGGCAATTCATCCTTCTGGTAATGGCCCGCGAGCGCATTCCTGTCTCCAACATACCAATGGCTCGTTTGCGGTCGTTTTCAGATAGTCGTGGCATTTCAAGCACATGTACTGGGTGTTTTGTCTCAACGGCCTTTTTATACCGAGTATACTGCCAGAACGCGTACACATTTTCAGGGTCATAGCTGTTGGAAATCGTGTTGCACGTGTAAATTTCATCGTTTTCATGTAGTCTGTACACACACCCGTGGGTTGAATCTTGCACTTTCCATTCCAGCAGCCATTCGCTCTCTACCTCATGGCAAACACGGGGAAAATCCATTCCCACACTTTTTTTTTGCCAGCTTCTCGGCATCAGTATATATAATAGTGGTGCGTTTTTAATGTGCTTCAGTATATATATATATATATATATATATATATATATATATATATATATATATATATATATATATATATATATATATATATATATATATATATATATATATATATAAACGAATCTGGCTCATACGTTTGCTTTCATACATATAAAAAACTGAATCGACTATCATTGTTTTGTTTTAAAACAACAGGTAACAAATTTAATAATCAATTAGTATTAACAGTTTAAAATAAATAAAATGCTGATGATTTTATATTGGAATCAAATTTTATCTTCACTGAGACTGAGGGTGAGGATATATCGAAAGTCCTTTTTGCTGGTGCCTTTTTACACGCACTTAACTTTTATAAGATGTCCTGCAGCTTGGTTCATCAATTCTATGATGACCTAAGCCTTCTCCACACTCTCTCTCTCTTCCACTGTAGGCCGTTAGGGTTGATGCTTTTCTCTCACACTAGCGGCGTTAGTGCCATAAATCGTCTGATGGCTTGAAATACACAATCTTTGCACAGATTTAGACTGGACACAGCTCTGTATTAGAAGCTTCGAAATCACTTAGGTCTGGAAATTAGGGTTAATTCTTCTGACGACGGGTGTTCTGCAAAATCCTGGCCTGGGAAAACTTTTGTTTAATTCCTCTATGACTTGATCTGGGAAATTAGAGTTAATTCCTCTGCCGGCGAGTGTTTGCGAAATCCTGGCCTAGGAGGACTATTGGTAAATTCCTCTATGACTTGTGATCAGATTCCTAGGATTCCAGTCTTGTTAATTAAAGTTCTGGCCCCTTTAAGTTTCCAGTCTTGTATTTAAAATGCGGGTTTACTTGTGAATTCCAAAGTTGCCCAATACTCGATCTGTTACTTATAGTTGTGGAATTTCTACGTCCAATATCTCCTTTTTCTTTCTGGCTTTTAGGAGTCGCTGATATGACTTGTGCGCTGCAGTCTCTCTGTGCGATCTGTGTCTCTGTTTTCATCACACTATATTCTCAGTTCTTAGTGTTTCCGCCGGAAGTTTCAACAGAATTCACTGTATATGCCGGCTCTCGCTTCAAACAATCAAATCTCTCAAGCACTGGGTTGGGTGTTTCATTTTAAAATATCCCCTAGCGTGTTTCAAAATATTAAATTTAATATTCACGCGTGACCTCTTCAGTGATGTTATATCGTTGCGTAATACTTCCGGCTGCACCTATCTGCCTCTCACCATATTGTGACCATGTGTTCCTGGCATAACGTCTACAAATCTTGAGTTTCCAGACAGATTATCTGAGATAATTACACACAGGGATGATCTAAGCGGAAACAAATTACGCATTACCACCTGTGTTTCGCTAGACGGATCTCCGCCAGATTAGCCACATATGGGGTTCTGTTCATAGACCGTGCAAAATGGAAGCTTGAATAATCAGGCACAGTGGCTTTGAAAAGATGGTCAGCCTGATAATACGTGATAAAATATTATCGCTGCCCGCTTCAATAAACCTGGCGTAATACAAACAGTCGAGGAGTGAAGTATTAGAGACTTAACTCTACTGATCCAACGTAGAGAGTAAATAATGGTGCATAAAATATGCCACGGAATAATGACAGGGGAGAGAAAAATAAGAAAATATCACTCGCACAGAAATGTAATGCAATCCTGCCGGAGTCGACTTGAGATCTCACAACCGTATCGTCACAGAGAATGAGAAGGGAAGCGCAAAACATATTTTGAATGAAATAATTACTTTATTTTATTTAGTACTATTATCCTTCCTTTTTATGTTTAAGTATGCATGTGAAACTATACGTGTGTGCTTTTATATGTAATGCATCCCCTTAGAGCATTATTTTAAAGAGGAAAGGGCTTTAGTAGTGTACGTGCATACATTTCAATACATAAGAGCGTGTGTGTGAAGGTACGTATGTGCATGAATACACATGTATGTGTGTGCGTGTATGTATATGTATGTATATATATATATATATATATATATATATATATATATATATATATATATATATATATATATATATATATATATATATATATAAAGAGAGAGAGAGAGAGATGTATATAGGTGCAGATTGCATGTACTTTTCTATTACTTATGTCTGTTTTTAAATGCTTTGACTTTTTACGATTAAAAAAAAATCTCATCCTTGGAATAAAAAAATAAAAACAGCAGACGTGGTTGTTGTGGTAGCGGGGAGAAAGTCTGCATACCAAGAATCCTGATGATTTGCCTGCGTCGGAACACTTACTCATCAAGAGACTGTAATACCAATGTCGTCTACAAAGAAGCCCTTACTTAATTTTTTCCCTTAGAAGCACACCTCAATGCAACAGTACAATTAAAAACAAAAAATATACTACTGGACAAAAGTTAAGGGCCACCATTCAGTTTAGACAAGGTTTATATAATTGATTGGCAAACTGTAAAGACAAGTGAAAATGTCATTAAAACTGAGCTCAGAGAAATGTGTATACATTTCTCTGTGTACTATGTTAATTTTTTTTAAATTCCAAAAACTGGGTCATTTTTAACCCGCACGTGAAAATTGCCATTGTTGCTGCAAAAACTCATGGTTTTTGCAACACGCCCCACTAGTTCAAAAGGTGAAAAAGTGAGTTGAATTTGAATGCACGTGGAAAATGATCATCGGTAAAGAGTGTTCACCGTTGGTATGCAATAAATCAGTATGACAAGTGGTCGAAATGATCACTGCATTAGCCATGCCACCAAGGAGAAGTCTCAGCACTGTAGACCATGGTCGAGCCATGGCATGGGTTCAGGATGGTCAATCTGTTCGTCATGTTGCAAGACGTTTAGCAGTGTCCCACTCTACCATTCAGAGACTTCTTGAGAGATTTCTAGCTACCGGACATTTGGAAAATCGACCCTGCTCACGAAGAATTATATAAACCTTGTCTAAACTGAATGGCGGCCCTTAACTTTTGTCCAGTAGTATAGTTAAACCTTCCTAAAACGGTTCGCACCAAACCTGAATTGCACTCATTCCGACATGGACCCGGGCTGGGCCGGGTATGACCGCTAGTACATATATATATATATACTTTTGAATGATAAAATGTGTGTGTGTGTTTGTGTGCAGGGATGTAGGATAAAGAGAGAGGGATAGTACCTCACGGTGAGAGACAGCCATATCCTTAATGGAAAGTCAGGATCCTAGTTGGTTCTTCTCTCTTTATCTAGCTCATGTATGGCTCCACGAATACCGCTTGTGTACGGCGGTGGCCACATCCCGAGCAACAGTCTTGGCTGACTGGCTAAACTACATGAGTGGAGTAGGAGCAATCTTACTCAAGGAATGTCCATCCCTAGTACACAAAGACTGAGACAGTGAGTGATAAAGTCACACACACACACACAAACACACACACACACACACACACACATATATATATATATATATATATATTGATCCACTGTCATTGAGCGTCAGCTCTTGGTGAAAAATATAAAAAAATATATATATATATATATATATATATATATATATATATATATATATATATATATATATATATATATATATATATATATATATATATGCACTTAATACGAAGAGCTGTAATTGTATTTTGGGATTAATTGGAAACTTAGAAAATAATCCAGCAACAGGCCCTATTTGTGTAAACTAAAACAAAGTTTTCAATTCGAAATTCGTATTAATGACAACGATTTTAATACGACGTCGTAAACCCTCTTTCTCTCTTCTCTCCCCTTTGTAACCTCTTAACTCGAAGGACCGACCACCGTCACTCTCAGTAACCAGCTTTGGCGCACGTAAAGGAAGCATGCAATGCTAAGTTCAGGGTTATCTAGTCCGACTAATATTCACGTGCGTAGGCTGTTTCAAGGACTTGTGACAATTGTATTTATAAACCGATCCAACACACACACGTTTGTCACGAAGGGATCAAATTGTGTGATTTGCCATAACAGTTAACGGTAACTCCAAACAGACTTCTTATGTTGATTTGTTTAAGACGTGATAGTAAATAATTATTTGTGACACACGTGTATTATATTAAGTGGACTTGAATGCTTTTAATCACATTAACCTGCTAAGTTTATAACTCAGTTATGTCCAGTAAAAATGGCTCTTTATACCGATTTTTCTCTTATACTTTGCTTGTAAGCAATGTCTAATGCATATGCAGGCTGTCTTTTTTTTTAAATTAAAGAAGAACCTAGTGTGTTGTTTTTTTTCAAGTTGGAAAGAAGTACATTTCACTGGATGTATGGCTGTGTCCCGTGCAGTCCCCGGGGGGTCTATAAGGACAAATAAAGAATATGCCTACTGGTCCGTTATGTATATGGCAAGAGACGACTAATATAAGTTTGTGCATGAGGCTGGGAACCCATCAAATCCAACTAACTGCTACAAGAGCGAGCACATAAACGTTTTGGTTTATAAAACGTCATAAACATAACGCTCTTAAGAGCGCACATAAAAGGAAATAGATTCAGAGCCATTGGGAAGGGGCGCTGGAAAGAAGCCCGGTAACCGTGGTCTCCGGCTCTTATCCCCCATCCAAAACGTTTTCAAATACGCCACTGGCTGTTGTACATTAAAAAACGGTTCGGAAATTAACATTCTTTCAAATTACGTTTACATAAGAGTTTAAATTAGAACAAATTTGTTTCTACGTGTACAACGGATTAAATCGATCATTATTAAGTTATAGTTCCAACAACCTATTTAGGAAATACGTCATTTTGAAAGGAAATATTAGACCTTAAGAATACGCTTTCAATTTGGATCAAAGGAAAGTATAAACTATTTGTCTTTGGCATTTTCAGTACACATACGTGAGTCTAACTGTTTCTTTAATGTAGTGCCAAGCGAGGGTAACATTGTTGAACAGCACTCGCATAACCTTCTGCAAAAGTCAACAAAATAAATACACATTGTAACAAAAAAAACAAGTTGATATTTTTTACATCTATTTAAAACAGGGAGATAAATCTGAGTGCACTGTTCTTAGAATGTCAGATGTGATGTTCATATGAGCGATCTTCGCGGTTATGTACTTTATGTGGCACGGAATCTTGGCGGTTATGTACTTTCTGCAGCACAGAATGTGGAAGCACGTTTGTTCCAGGCCATTAATTGTTCAATATTCCGTGCTCCGAGAATTATTGCCCTGTTTAAATGCGTAATCGTGTGTTTGTTTGTTTGTTTGTTTTTTTTTGTGTGTGTGTGATGAATGTCTCAGACAGTACACGTTCTGTGTGTTACTGAGACAGCAGTGGCGTATACGTTCTATGGGTTACTGAGACAACAGTGGCGTATACTTTGTGTGGGTTACTGAGACAACAGTGGCGTATACTTACTGTGGCTTATTGAGACAACAGTGGCGTATACTTCCTGTGGCTAATTGAGGCAAAAGTGGCGTATACTTTCTGTGGGTTACAGAGACAACAGTGGCGTATACGTTCTATGGGTTACTGAGACAACAGTGGCTTATACATTCTATGGGTTACTGAGACAACAGTGGCGTATATACTGTGTGGGTTCTTCTTCTTGTATCATCTCAGGTAGAGTGTGTGATCGTATGTACACACTTTCCTGCCCCCAGTGTTGTTTATCAATTGTTTTGTTAACTTTCTTCCATGACATGATGTCAAACTGAGCCACAGGCAATTAGTAAATAAGCCAGATAATATTAAGTGGCAACAGAATATGGTGTAACACAAGTATGGTAAGAATATCGTGGACAATTAAAACTAATATTTCCCGAAATAAGCCAATGTGCCCTGGAAGCTCCACATTAGAATGAACCAATCAACATTTTTTGAGTATGTCCCAAGAAGAGGGAAGCTGGAATATATTGTGACAAGAAAGTTAGAGGTCAAGAGATATGATAGGAAACTCTATACAAGGCGATACAACAGGAGGCTATCTGATCGTCAGAAAGGGTTCCCCCCGTCGATCAAGTGTTTCGGCAATTTAATCTCCTTTACACTCTAAGGGGGGCGAGCCCACTTGCGTCATGACTCCCAAGTGCCTCCGCCTACTGTTTTCTTATGTAGAAAATGAACTCACTCCACCTTGGTTGCAGCTTTAAAATCCACAACTCTGCCAGCCGGAGGCAATTGTGAAAGTAACCCTTATGTTGAAAACAAATTATTGCGGTCGTTCCACAGCACACCACGACTAGGGACAGACACTGACCCACCTGCGCCAAGCCACTGCGCGCTAGCAATTGAAACCTACTTGCGCCCGACACCTCATATAAAACACCGCAGGTTGCCTGTAAGCCACTTTCCTTTTACCAATACAACGAAAAACTCAATGTATTGCAGACTTAGAAAATTATTTTTTCACTTTGCGCATGTTTCCTGTAACGCAGGTGAAGATATAATTTACTGTCCCGAGTTCCTTAGCCCATTGCGGTTGTTCCACAGCCTGCATGATGCCTTTTCCGCAGTTTCACTAAGCCTCTTCAGTGCCCTTGTTCTCGCCTGTCCCCTCAGCCCCAACAGTTTCAATAAATCATACACTGATGCAGCCACAAGCCCTCTTGCATCCACCTCAACAGCCATGACCCTTGCATTGAATCCATCGTGTCTCAGATCCGCGGCCAGATCACTATACTTGGCCACTTTGAACGAATGTTGCTCTTCCAATCTGGATTCAAATGGCACGGTCAGTTTAATCAATATAACCTGGTGCAATGATGAAAAATGCAGCACTATATCCGGCCGTCTTCGAGATTTCCTGATACTCTCTGGATATGGTCCTCGTCCAGGTAGGTCTAAGGTCATCTCCCAGTCATTTGCACAGTCAAGGAGAGATGGTAAACTGCTACCTGATTTACTCAGTTTGGGGTGTGTTGACTTTCCTGTTCTCAGAAAGTATGTATTTGCGATGCTCGGGCTGACTTTGCTATTCGCCTTCATTCTTGCTAGATCTATTGTCGCAGCCAGCTCATTTAGCACTTTGTTGTGGCGCCATGTGTATCGCCCTTGCCCTAATAACACCTTGCAAGCTGAGAGCATGTGTTCAAGTGTCTTCCTCTCACGGACAATAAAGAGAGACGCTGGAATATATTGTGATAACAAGAAAGTTAGAGGACAATAAAGGGGGAAGCTGTAATATACTGTCACAACAAGAAATTAGAGGACAAAAGAGAGAGAGACGCTGGAATATATTGTGACAACAGGAAAGTTAGAGAACGACAAACAGTGAAGCTGTTGTACAGTCATGTTTAAAGAGGCGGTGTGTCGAGTGCACTGAAACTTATAAAGCTTGGATAGTGTGAGGGTTGAGCGACACCATGATGTGTTTGTTACTGCCAGTTCGTCTATGTACATCTTTGGTGTTTGTACGTGACCCTGACATCACATTCGAGCACCTATATGAACGGACACGTGGCTCCTGATTGAATTAGTTGACAAAAGTAAACAGGAAGTAGGATAAAGGTGACGTCCAGGTTTACAGCTGGATATGCCCCAAGGCACAATAATCAAAACAGCAAGGCTTTAATATTTGATTGGCTGGTTAAACAAAAACAGCGAACATGATAGTTGAACGTCAATATTGACGTTTTTATCTCCATCTCATGATGTCACACTGTGATAGACGTTTTTATCTCCATCTCATGATGTCACACTATGAAAGACGTTTTTATCTCCATCTCTTGATGTCACACAGTGAAGGACGTGTTATCTCCATCTTTTGACGACACATTGTGGTAGAAGTTTTTATCTCCATCTCTTGATGTCACACTGTGGTAGACGTTGTTATCTTCATCTCTTGATGTCACACTGTGGTAGACGTTTTTATCTTCATCTCTTGATGTCACACTGTGGTAGACGTTTTTATCTTCATCTCTTGATGTCACACTGTGATAGACGTTTTTATCTTCATCTCTTGATGTCACACTGTGATAGACGTTTTTATCTCCATCTCTTGATGTCACACTGTGGTAGACGTTTTTATCTCCATCTCTTGATGTCACTCTGTGATAGACGTTTTTACCTTCATCTCTTGATGTCACACTGTAGTAGACGTTTTTATCTTCATCTCTTGATGTCACACTGTGATAGACGTTTTTTTCTCCATCTCTTAATGTCACACTGTGAAAGATGTTTTTATCTACATCTCTTGATGTCACAATGTGATAGACGTTTTTATTTCCGTCTGTTGATGTCACACTGTTAAGGACGTTTTTATCTTCATCTCTTGATGTCATACTGTGATAGACGTTTTTATCTCCTTGGTGTCACTGTTGTGGCCGTGTAGGTTATACGGCACTAGTAGTTATATTGATTTTATTTAGTCAGAGTTAATCCTTCATATGTTGTTGTGGTTCAAGTGCTAACTGGCCTTCCGCCAGAGATGGTAATACTTGACCTTTTGTTATTTTTTCAACCCATGAATGTTCTTCCCTTTAAGTTTGGTGATAAGCAAAACAGTTTCAGCATAACAACGTATATCCAAAAGAAATTACTGTAAAGTTCTACAAACAGCAATGTAGAAAGATTCAATTAGAGTTTATTGGTGTCATTAGACAAACATGGAATTTCACAATGATGATTGGTTATCCAAGATGAAAAATATGTAATCCAACTGAATAATATATGTATATCCAAATAGAATAATATATGTATATCCAAATAGAATAATATACTGATTTGTCTACTCAAAAACTTGTCTTGGTATCCTCAAAGACGAAGTTCACCTAACGCTATCTGTAAAAAAAATCCTCGTCTAAAATCATAGTATCATTGGAATCATAAATCCTGAAATCACTGCCTATCGCCCACACCTCTTCTATTTATACTGTTTCTTCTTTTTTCCCGCCTTTTTCCGCACGACCCGTTCTTTCTTTCACACGGTACAATAATCTACATTTGCACTCCTTTCCTCAGCTTTTCGACCTTTTTGCACTCGACATTCTGTTATTTCGACTTTTTTCACATGTGTGATCTTTTCCAACTTAACAATTGGATAAAATAAAAAAATAAAAACCAGATCACACAAACATTCATTTCCCACTTTCCGCGCATAAAACCCATTCATTATTATATGGAACAGTAACTGCCAACTGAAATTTGAATGATACTGCGTTTTGTGTAAAAACATCTTATTTGCATTTGAGGTCTGTCATTCTTTGTGGTAAAGTGGGATGTTATAAATATTTATAGGGGACTTAGTGTACTGACTGAGATCAGCTGTGAAGGTATCTATATCTAATAAGAGTAGTGTATTATAGATAACCTTACTTGCTGCCACATATATATATATCTCAGTCAGAATTATTCTGGGGTAGTGTGATGACTACGTTATATGTCTAGGGTATGTGTATGATGAAGTGTAAGTCATAACAACAACAGACAGATAAACAATTTAATTTATTCCACCACAATTGACAACACTGTGACACTCACATACATAAAACACTCTAAGAGGATATCTTAAAGGAGTCACTGATAACTTTTCAAATAACAATATGTATTCATTGCTGTCATGAATGTATATGTGTCCTGATTCAAATACAAGGGGAACCAGGAATCACAATCAATTTTAATTACAAGGTATATGTACAGAATTTATTAATATGATTCATGTAGTGACATATATTATCAATGGTATCCTATGTGTGTCAGTTGTGTAGTGGTAATATGAGGTAATACTGGTTTTGTTTTGTTCAAGCTCTGTTGGTATTTGTCATCATGACTTCAATAGTTTGTTTCTATTAGAACTAGTATTGGAGATGTTCTCAGTTCCTGGTATTAAAACAATTTACTTCCCCTCTTAATTTTATGTTACAATGTTATTTTAAGATGGGGGTACATAATGTTGAGCTCCATGGCCACACTCTCTTATCTTGCGTGATGACTGCAGTAAAAGACTCCTCTGCTCGAGTATTTAAATGAGTTCTGGAGCCACCCCACTGGTTGCTATATGGACCAAGGAGTATGCTGTCCACCTCTGGCTTCAGCAAAGCTCTGACCAGGTGCTGCTCAATAACTTTAAGACCACGGTCCCTGAAACAAGAAGGTTGTACCTTCTACGTCAGAACTAATTTATACTCTATTTTTACACTGAGCACAATACATCACAAACATTGAGTTCAGAGCGTTAGGCCAACTGTCAGCTTCATCTGAAACACTTTATACCAGTATTTCCCTCCCTAATGGTTACTACGCCTCTGCAATTCCAGCATTATTTCTTTCTAGTTAATAATCTAGGTGTCAGTGTACTGTTTGGCCATTCCATGCAGTTTTACTTTCCTCCGACACCTTCTGTTCAGGCTGGAGCCTATAGGCTTTAAATCATGTTCGCTACTGAACCACACATATATACAGACATAAATTATCAATTTACATTCAATTTTCATTAAAAGATATTGAATATTACAAGCTTACCACAATTCATGGAAATATTACATAGTGACGTTGAATGGCAATGAATATAGCACAACTCCGATCTGCCGATGTTCCAGGCTTTATTTTATAAAAAAAATATACACTGGTGCTCAACGCACTGCTTCTTAGTAGGTTTATTACAAGATGTGGCAATGAACAGACGCTCTGAATGGTGTATATTCGCAGCTCTAACCAATGAAACCATGTCTACACATCTTTTCAAAAAAGTACCCCTTTCTCACGTTTCCCCTGACAACACAAGATAGTATTTATAGTCCGACCAATCGTGTTTAGTCTTTCATTTGTTGCGCTCCAATCACATAGGAGTTAACATGGTAGGCTATTTCCGTACGTAATGTTTTTTTAAACACGTTATAAAAAAAATTTTATGAGCAGAAATGATTTCATGCTGTCAGGCACCCCCACTATTTTATTTTGGCCATAACTTGGTAATTCCTAGACTATTTGCGTAACGTTTTACATATTCTTTGTCAGCAAACCCTAAGGAACCCAAATATATATATATTTAATAGAGCTAATATGCTGCGTTCAAAATATGCAATTTCTTCTACCTCCTGTTTCGAAGATGTGCTGTCTGGGTACTGTAATGTTTTCAAACGTAAACCGGTATAATGTCATAATTCCTAATAAGCGTTTTTCAGGATTTTAAAACCTAACTCTGGGAAGGGTAGTGAATTTTATCACTGTCGATTTGAAATAAAGTTAGTGCATGTGGCCTTACACGCGTGATGGCAGCAATTGTGTATCGCGCAACGCGTGTTTAGTGTTGCACGTGTTCGGCTTTCTGCCTCTCCCTTCTCTCTATCCTTTAGTCCATCTGTCTTTTAGTTACGCCGTGTATGGAATGAATGAAATATTAAATCTAGGTCATTGATCAGCCTGCGTACCTCAAGGTTTTTCCAAGAAATACAGTACACGTTTCATTGAAGAAAGCGGGTAATAATACAGTAGGCTTTTACTATCAACGTGAAAGCGTTACAATTTGCAGACGAAGTAGAAAACAAGGGGGATTTCGAGTACAGTCATTGTGACAGCACTGTTCTTTACCATTTTTCTTTCCTTTTATTAAATTTATTTGTTAGGCTTTGCATTTACTTTTTAATTTATATATGGGGATTAGAATAATTCACGACATTCTTATATGTAGCATATTATAGCACGTATACATGCTTAGCGTGGAAGTAGTAGGGATAATGCTAGCGTGGAAGGCCAAACAGTCACACTATGTGATAGACGTTTTTATCTCCATCACTTGATGTCACACTGTGATAGACGTTTTTATCTTCTTGAAGTCACACGGTGATAGACGTTTTTAATCTCCTTGATGTCACACTGTGACAGACGTTTTTATATCCATCATTTGATTTCTCACTGTGATAGACGTTTTTATCTCCTTGATGTCACACTGTGAAGGGCGATTTTATCAACATCTTGAGATCACACTGTGATTGACATTTTTTATCTCCATCTCTTGATGTCACGCTGTGGTAGACGTTTTTATCTCCATCTTTTGATGTCACACTGTGATAGACGTTTTTATCTCCATCTCTTGATGTCACACTGTGATAGACGTTTTTATCTCCATCTCTTGATGTCACACTGTGATAGACGTTTTTGTATCCATCTCTTGATGTCACACTGTGAAAAACGTTTTTATCTCCATCTCTTGATGTCACACTGCGAAAGACGTTTTTATCTCCATCTCTTGATGTCACACTGTGGTAGACGTTTTTATCTCCATCTCTTGATGTCACACTGTGGTAGATGTTTTTATCTCCATCTCTTGGTGTCACACAGTGATAGACGTTTTTATCTCCATCTCTTGATGTCACACTGTGAAAGACGTTTTTATCTCCATCTCTTGGTGTCACACAGTGATAGACGTTTTTATCTCCATCTCTTGATGTCACACTGTGAAAGACGTTTTTATCTCCATCTCATGATGTCACACTATGATAGACGCTTTTATCTCCATCTCTTGATGTCACACTATGATAGACGTTTTTATCTTCATCTCTTGATGTCACACTGTGATAGACGTTTTTATTTCCGTCTCTTGATGTCACACTGTGAAAGACGTTTGTATCTTCATCTCTTGATGTCACACTGTGAAAGACGTTTTTAATCTTCATCTCTTGATGTCTCAATGTGATAGACGCTTGTATCTTCATCTTTTGATGTCACACTATGATAGACGTTTTTATCTCCATCTCATGATGTCACACTGTGACACCCGTGTTTATCTCTACTTTTTTTTTTGTTCACTCTGTGACAGGCGTGATTATCTCTATTGCTTGATATTCATATAACGCTGTTGTTGTTTGTGTCTGTTGTTAAGACTTGAACCTATTATATTAGCCAGGTTTTGTTGTTAAGACTTGAACCTATTATATTAGCCAGGTTTCAAACCCTGACAAGTCACCTATCAAATCTCACATTCGTGTTATTCTGTATTATCCTTAAAGACTTGTGCTGTCTATTTTCCCAACAACTTCTGATCTGGTGTCTCTCCCTTGCCATTAATTCTGCTGCGTCTCGTCTCATGCGCACAGTACGTCCAAATTATCATACCTTCTGGCTTCTGTCAGCTCACTAGCATATGTTATCAAACAATCTTAAAACGTTTCCTGTCGTCTCTTCCAGTTATATTTTCTCTCGTACGTCTCATTTCTCATGTTTTCATTTATCAGTTCAGTTTTTTGTTTAACGTTCACGT
Source organism: Oreohelix idahoensis (assembly GCA_024509875.1). Classification (NCBI taxonomy): domain Eukaryota; kingdom Metazoa; phylum Mollusca; class Gastropoda; order Stylommatophora; family Oreohelicidae; genus Oreohelix; species Oreohelix idahoensis. Next base: position 150,653 of record JAMPIV010012558.1, read on the forward strand.
TTTGAATTGTTTGTATGGCAGTGGTGTAAACACTGCGTTTATTTTTATTTTTCCTTAATCGAACTGTGTCATTGATACGTCATTTTTTTTTTAACCGGCAGGAAACGGGTGTCAATCCTTCTAACTTTGTCTATTGTAAACTGTTGAGTTTGTAGAACCATACTAAACAGTTTTAGTTTGATCATATAAAAAGTGATACTTCACTTTGTTGTTACAAGAGTGATTAATTAGTTTCAAATATCAAGCAGTGATATTTCAGTGTGATGTTACAAACAGTGATGGTTTAGTCTGATGTTACCAACAGTGACGTTTTATTTTGATGTTACAAACGGTGGTGCTTCAGTTTTAATTTATATTTTTTTAAAGTAGTTTTCTTGACCTTTCACGTCGATGGGCCACTTTGGGAAGTTTGTGCAACGGTAAATGTGCATTCCTTGTATTCTGTCAGTATACACTTTTACAGCTGTCCTCGACTACGTACATATTTTTTCAAGTATTTTCGGTAATGTAAGTTGTAAGTAGCGGTACAATGTAAGTTGTAAGTAGCGGTACAATGTAAGTTGTAAGTAGCGGTACAATGTAAGTTGTAAGTAGCGGTACAATGTAAGTTGTAAGTAGCAGTACAATGTAAGGTGTAAGTAGCGGTACAGCGTAAGTTGTTAGTAGCGGTACAATGTAAGTTGTAAGTAGCATTACAATGTAAGTTGTAGGTAGCTGTACAATGTAAGTTGTAAGTAGCCGAACAATGTAAGTTGTAAGTAGCGGTACAATGCGTAAGTAGCGGTACAATGTATACTAAACACATAACCTGCATTGTCCAACACACTGAACACGTAACCAACTTCACCCAATATACTAAACACGTAACGAACTTCACCGAACATACTAAACACGTAACCTACACTGCCCAGCACACTGAACACGTAACCAACTTCGCCCAGTGTACTAAACACGTAACCAACTTCACCCAGTATACCAAATAAGTAACGAACTTCACCCAGTAAACGAAACGCGTAAAGAACTTCGCACGCTACACTAAACACGTAACGAAATTCACAGTTTGTTTTCCTATTTAGTAGCCATATTTAGTACTCATCAGTTGAACAAGTGTTAGCGTTCCCAGCCTTCTACGCATGAGACATGGGGTTTGTATCCCTGCCTAGCAGCTATAATTTCTACAGAAATTGCTAGTCTGAAACTCGTATTTATTAAATAAATAAATAAAGTATATATGCCTACAAAACATACTTGTAGTTGAAAGCTACATTTTGTTGAGTCATTGTAATCCTCGTTTAATATTCTCACACTTAACAAAATTACCCATCATCCAAGTAAAAGCGTTAACCAAATTCGAATCAGTAACTACATTTAATATTCCCACACGCAACCAAGTTAATGCTCATTCTAAAAGTCAGCTTTAAAATTTCATATTTAGACCAATTACTACGTCATCCTTAACAATATTTAACATTCATACATTTTGCCATCCTAGCACGCCATTTTAACCACACATGAGCGTCCAATTGGGAGAGTAATTAGACTGTCTTTCTCTCGCGTCGAAGTTACTCCGGGATATAGAAACCTGGTTGCTATAAGCTCCAGTCTACCCAGCTGTAAATGTGTACCTGACTCTGCACTTGATTTAGGAAAGGCAAAATCAGCCAGAAAACGAACTGGCCATCCAATCTAAACAAAAAAAATGAGCTTATAAAGTGATGTATCTACACTTGCCTCCCCTACAGCAATATGTGCTTGTGGCACTACCTTTGCCTTGACCTTAACGCTTCACTAATATCCAATCTTTTGCCATGTTGAACATTCCAACATTTATCCGTGTTAATAAATCAGTCTTACCGGCTTTAGAGGCCTCACATAGAGTGACACCAAATGTTCTGTGTACAACACTAAGTACAGAGCAGGCAGATCAGTAACTATTTAACTTACCTTGGTTGTTCTCAAATACAGGAAGATAAAACTCAAGGAGAAATCAGAAATTAAGAATTTATTATCCGTAACTCTGTCTGGCGCAGGTTCTAGGAAAGTTTCCACTAAGACGCCTGAAATCGATCAACAATCGAAGATCAATCAATCAAAGATAAAACTAAAAGTTTGTTTTTAATTGCGTGTGATTTTCTTCCCAACTTTTCGCTGTGTCACGTAGGTTATGATGGCGTTTGTGAATAACCAACTATCCGCGCGCGCACAATGTGGCCGTGCCTGTTGGGAGCGACACAAAATGTATGGGGGCGAGGCGTCCTGCTCACGGCCTGCGCCATCACCTGCCGCCTGTGAGGCGTAGAGATTGTAGTTAGTTAGAGGAAGTTGTATGGAAGAAATTCTTTTTTAATGATGACATCATGTATGTATGTATATGTATAAGTAGATAAATGTATAAGTATATATAAGTATACGTATGTATAACTATGTATAAGTAGATAAATATGTTAGAACGTATAAATACTCTAGTTGAGCAAGGTAGACTATCCTGGACTAGAGGGTGGATGAGTGGAGACAATCAAGTTCATCTAATGCAAGTGTTCTTTCCTCCCATTTCTTAAAAAAATATATAAGAACATATTACAGTATGTATGAATGAATGTATGTATGTATGTATGTATGTTCGATCATTCCAGTTAATCGCCTCATGAGTTGTCCTGTCCATCACGAGCAGTTTCGTGTCCTGTATGACAGGAAACTCTATACAGAGCGATATAACAGGAGGCAATCTGATCATCAGAGGTGGTCCCCCCGTCGATCAAGTGTTTCCGCCCTTTTACTCTCCTTTACACTCTAAGGGGGGCTGTCCCACTTGGATCATGACTCCCAAGTGTCTCAGCCTCCTGTTGTCTTGTATATTTTACTGGCCTGATGCTGACTGTAGAATTCTTGGAAACATATATTCATTGACAGTTCACGTTTACAGTCATTAACTATCCCACAAGGATTGCGTTATTGAAACGGCCAACTGTAGACATACTAAACATGGCCAACGCTGATGTCTTTCGGTGGATGAAACTTTAGTAACGATTATGTCTGTTTGTTTGCAAAATGCGTCAGGAAAATGGACAATTAGCTATCATTTACATAGCTTTATATCCAATGTGGTGAGCTACTGGAAAGAAAATAGACACAGTAAAATATTTATTAACTTTGAGTGTAAACAATGAGAGTCTAAACAATTAACGAACATCGATATTTGACACTTTAAAAAAAAAATGACAATCTAAACTTTATGTCATACAGACAAATTCCTTCTTCTTTGCTTGCTCTCAGATATTTCTCTCATGAAAATTGCGGCCTGTCCGGCGCTTCTCTTATCGCACATATCACCATATTTTTCTACCATCACGTTGCAGATCTGTCTCGGGCTTCTCTCGTCTCTCTCATTCAACCACATCTATTTCTCTCTTAAATTTGGCGGTATTTTTGTCTTCTCTCGTCTCTCTCATTTAACCACATCTATTTCTCTCTTAAATGTGGCGGTATTTTTGTCTTCTCTCGTCTCTCTCATTTAACCACATCTATTTCTCTCTTAAATTTGGAGGTATGTTTGTCTTTTCTCGTCTCTCTCATTTAACCACATCTATTTCTCTCTTAAATTTGGCGGTATGTTTGTCTTCTCTCGTCTCTCTCATTTAACCACATCTATTTCTCTCTTAAATTTGGCCGTATTTTTGTCTTCTCTCGTCTCTCTCATTTAACCACATCTATTTCTATCATCAAGTTGACGATCTGTCTCAGGCTTCTCTCATTGCCATACAGTTTCTCCCTAACCAGAGTTATTGAAGGTCATGTGTTCCACTCTTGAAGCCGACAGTCTTGGAGGACACATTCCATTGTTTGCTTGTCTGTCCTATATGCCCACATATCTGCCTGTCCTATATGCCCACATTATTGTCTGTCCAAATGCCTGCATATATGTCTGTCCTACATGCCTACATATCTGTCTGTCCTGTATGCCTACATATCTGTCTGCCCTATATGCCCACATATCTGTCTGTCCTATATGCCCACATATCTGTCTGTCCTATATGCCCACATATCTGTCTGTCGTATATGCCCACATGCCTGTCTGTTCTATATGCCTACACATCTATCTGTCCTATATGCCCACATATCTGTCTGACTTATATGTCCACATATCTGTCTGTCCTATATGCCCACATGCCTGTCTGTTCTATATGCCTACATATCTGTCTGTCCTATATGCCCACATATCTGTCTGTCTTATATGTCCAGATGTCTGTCTGTCATATATGCCTACATATATGTCTGTCCTATATGCCCACATATATGTCCTATATGCCCACATGTCTGTCTGTCCTATATGCCCACATATATGTATGTCCTATATGCCAACATATGTCTGTCCTATATGCCCACATATATGTCTGCCTTTTATGCCCAATTATCTGTCTGTCCTATATGCCCAATTATCTGTCTGTCCTATATGCTCACATATCTGTCTGTCTTATATGTCCAGATGTCTGTCTGTCATATATGCCTACATATATGTCTGTCCTATATGCCCACATATATGTCGTATATGCCCACATGTCTGTCTGTCCTATATGCCCACATATATGTATGTCCTATATGCCCACATATCTGTCTGTCATATATGCCCACATATATGTATGTCCTATATGCCCACATGTCTGTCTGTCCTATATGCCCACATATATGTATGTCCTATATGCCAACATATATGTATGTCTGTGTTATAGTTTGTTAAACAGATCGTATTTGAGTCTGCAGTGCCGGGTACTCACACATGCGGCGTGTTCACCATGAAGAAAATAACACGATAGTCTGTAGGTTTACTCTGTCTTTCCGCTGACCGCTAATACTCGCGGGGTTTGAATGACCAGAAAACATACAACGCGAGGTCAACTTAGGACAACTGTCCACTGCGCTATTATTAGGCGCGTTGAAGTAAGCCTACGTACATGATGCGAAAATTCGGTTGGGTCTGGTTTGAGACCTTAATGTGACTGAGCACTCCGTTTAAGCACACAGTAAGATGCTTTCAATTTGGCTGGTGCTGCTGAGCTGATTGATATGCTGGATGCCGCTATGCTCTGACTTTTCCTAAATAGGCGAGTAGGAGAACACCACTGCTCAATACGACGTCTAATCTGCTGTCGTTGTTATCCACGGCATGAGCTGAATTCCCGTTAGAGGGCTATGTGAAGAGGGTTGCAATTTCAGGTATTATGTGACAACTGATGGCGCTAGTTGCTTACTAGAATGGTGAGATCGAGGAGAATGTTATATTCCTCGACTTGAATCCTGCTGTAACAGTGGGATACTCTGGAACTAAGACCAAAACAAACAAAGATTACATTCAGCAAAACTAAAATCATAACAATGTTATAATAAACTGTTATGCCCCACTCTAATATGAGTGTTATAATTATTGCTAGGTGTTGAGGCCACTTCATGATGTGATTTTTATCGCGGCAACTTATTATTAGTACCGGATTTTTGTCACACCATGTCGTACCTCAACTGAATGCAAGAGATACATGAGAGCGGTCGCTGTGAGATGAGTATCTAGGTATGACGTATGAGGAGAGTTGGATGTGACGTCATAGCGTCAAGATGTGTGCCTAAAATGGCTTGTGTATCAGCCAGTGAATTGGATTGTGTATTCAATAAATATTTCTGAGGAAAAGGGTAAGCTATAGGCTTTAAATGAAAGGCATGAGAATATGCCAGGATTATAATTAAAGATACCAGGACGCTCAAATCCCCCGATGTTGTTGGAAATATAATTGAACAGTGTTATACCGGGAGGTCTCATTCCCCGAAGTTTATGGAGTGAAAATTATGATGTATGAATATTAAAGATACCGGGACGCTCAAATCCCCCGATGTTGTTGGAAAAAATATATATAATGAACTTTTAGTTATGCCGGGATGCATAATACCCCGATGTTAAATGGAATCATGGAATGAGATTATAAAAGTATCAACTATGGAAAAGTTGCATGGCATTGTATAAACTGCGAACCAAGATAGTGTTAGACTGAAAGTTAGAGAGGGAGTATTCATGCCATATTCGTGATTGTGACGTTTGTGAATTCGTACTTACTGATTATTAAACTGTTGTCAAATCGTCTAAGAACAGAGGTTTATTCAATCATTCAAGGTTCATTCAAACAGTTGATAGTCTCATTCAGTATTTGAAGTTTGACAGAAAAAGGTATCCAAGAAGATTGACTTCCAGAATATTTGACAATACAAACCAAATCAAAATAAAAGAACTTCCACATCTTTATTAAAACGAATGGACCCTAGACAACAAACGAATTCGGGCAATTTCTCCATCCCTTAACACTAGGTAAATCTCGGTGCTGTCTTTATCCACATGCGGGTCCTCCTGTTAATTCCCCCTATCAATTACCAGCATGCAGTCGCATAGGCTAATATATCTTGTACACACATGTACCTCTCAGCAGCTGCTCTGACAGAAAAATCTACTCAAAGTCCTCTTTCAACAACACAAGGGACGTTCAACCTAGTATTTCCCGTTGAGTGGATAAGCGATTCATCTTACATCATTTAGTGAAATTACAGAAAATATGCACTAGATACATTACATAATAAAATGGTATGCTCCCCTTGGGGTCGATACACGAAAGGAAAAAGTAATAACCTCCCACACTGGAATACATGGACATGCAATGTTTATGTCATTATAATACATGGTGACTGTACTTAGGACACAATTCTTTTACTGGGTGATGGTTTACTTCTAGACTGCCGTGTAAGTTTCAACTGTCTAACTACACAACAGGCATATCATAATTCCACACCAACCACGAGAAGTTTCTCTCACAAAGTAATGAAGGACTACTTCCTACAATTCAGTCGTAATAGTGAATGTCTGTCACTAGTCAGGTGTATGTGAATAAGTTACACCGCTGAAATCCCCTAACAGAAATGACATCATAAGCTTACCACTTAACCCATTGTAAGCACTGTACAAGATTATGAGGTTCTTCGCCGATTAAGTATCTGTTAGCATAAGTTTACCATTTGACCCATTGTAAACGCTAACACTGGTAGATACCTAGCAGATTAAACAACTTAAGCTCAAGACGGCGCTACATTATCACTGAATCAATTTACTGAAGAGAAATCACCGAAAAATTAATTCAAGTCACACTGCTATCAGTTATATATATATATATATATATATATATATATATATATATATATATATATATATATATATTAAAGCTAACATATATTATATTACAAAATGTCAACTCACCCCGAGATGCCGAGAATTAGGCAACACTAAGTCTAGTCTTGTGCTGCCCAGAATTGCCTGCCTCATTTGACCACCTACGGGCAGGTAAAATGTACGAGTGTACTGAAGGAGCAAACGTATCAAAATTTATAGTCTAAAAAGTGACGCTGACCTAGCCACCTGGGATCGCGTGTCCACGCAGGTGTTCTTCTTATAAACTTCGGGTAACATAAACATTATTTTAGAGTCGACAACGAAAGACTGATAAAGTCTCTCTTTTTGATAACTCTATTTTCTTTGCTCATCAGTTGATAAATATAAGCTCACTAGAACATCACCAGAGCTACATGCTGTGTTGTTGTGTTGCTTGTGGTTTGAGTATGGAATGTCAACTCGACCTACGCAGTGGTGTGTAGACATAGATTGTGAGTATAATATGCGAATGATAAGAAGAGTTCGTGGTGTTGACAAATGGTCTTTTTCTCACACTCATATATGGCTGGAAGTCATCGACACCAACGACTGTGTACCTTTGCTACAGTTTAATTGGACGTACACACTCGACAGCACAGATAGTGACAAATCACAGGTTGGCATAATACATCATGGTACAGTGGATAAATGGTCTTGCAATGATACATGGGCACTCATGTAGAATAATAGCATAATGGACTGTCAGTAGACAAGCACTCAGTATTGCCCATATATATATATCATCTGAGTTTACTGACAAAGCACGTCAGATTATAAACAACATTCAAGATGGCTTCTAGACCTAACCTCGTCTAGCGAAGATTCCTTGAAATAATATTCAGCACATATTTTTCATATAATCATATTGAACCGCTAGTACTGGGTTCTCATGTGTAGCAGTGATCTCTGGACTCATCAAGCGATAATACGGGGTATCCCTTTCTCTTCTTGAAAGTCACAAAATATTGGGATACAAGATGGCTTCTCTCGTGAGCTGTCACTCACGTTTGGATACAGATAATGAATCTGTATTAAAGTTAGTCATTCATTAAATGTTCTCATAGCTCTGTAGATTCTATCATGATACAATTGACTTCATCATACAAGATATAGTGCTGCTAGGAATGAATGTCATCTTCATCTAGTTAAATATATTCTCTCAGACGTACAAATCGTGCCTATCGAAAAACGGTGGCTTCGTAAGAGAGTTCATAAGGAGAATCTTTTGTTACCTTGGTATCAGAAATATGATTCTGCCATTCCTTGGCAATAAGAATAAACACTGGGGTAAAGCATACACGATAGGTCTAGACGACTATCACTTTCCCCATAAATACTGAGATCACTTTTTCCGGCGACAAGCCGCTACACAAAAATCACAGCCCCAGCAGGGCGAAGCCAAATCACACCTCTCTAGCGACACATCCGCCGAACAGCCCTTTGACCTTTCTAACGACAAAAGACCATATAGTTCGACTTAGATATGTAAAGATATACAGATATAAGACAGACTCGTCCTACCCAGACAAACAATACACATAAATTCAGGCCATAGATACACTGAAGCAAGAACAACCTATTTCTACCCAAACAAAGAATAAATCGCAGTAAAACTGGATTCATCCGCGGAGTTCGATTGAAGTGACGACACTCCTTTCAAGGGAAGTAACTCAATAATGACTTTTCCTTAAGCACTAAAAAAGTATCTATTTTGTTTACAAAATATTTGCGAACATAACAAGCATACAAATGTATTATATTGTAAGATATCAAAGACTGCACGTAACAGTCTTACCACACCTCCCGGGAAAAAAAAATGGAACTTTTTTTTTTTTTGAAATACATCTAGGAGCAACGTACAATAGGCTCACAACGCATGAATAATGCGCAGATGAAAATATCAGGAATAAATATAACGCCTAATATGAGGCTAAGTCGACTTATGGAGCGACTGGTGAGAATGTATCTCATAAACTGAGAGAAATTATTTCTCTACAAGTAAATTTTTCCAGGAAGGTGTCATCAAAGTATAATACCATTCTGGCAATTACACAATGCCTAAAAAATTTCATACCATAATTTCGTATTAGATATCTTAAATTTATGATTTATGAAGAAAAATCATCAAAGCACCGCGGTGAATAAACATCAATGAACCGCTAAGTAGTGATACAATCATTATATTATTAAATTACAAATGTGTATCTATCTTGATATAGAAAGGAACTATTATAAACTAGACATATCAAGAAGTCTAAGACCTAATAGTTATGTGGAATCATGTGGGCATCTTGACAGAATGTCTGCCATCACATTATCTGATCCACGAATAGCTCGCACAGAGAAATGAAAAGGTTGAAGAGCAATTGCATATCGAGTAGACCTCGAGCTCTTCAAATTCTTACTCTGTATAGCAGTAAGAGCTTTTTGGTCGGTTTCTACTATGAAATGTGCGCCTAGAAGGAATCTCTGTAGTTTGAGGATCGACCAAACCATAGCTAATAGCTCACGGTCTAAAACCGAATAATTCCTTTCTGCCGCATTAAGTTTTCTGGAAATATACATTACAGGATGCAGAGTTCCAGAGTACTCTTGCATTAGTGCCGCTCCAATCCCAGTGGATGAAGCATCACTACGAAGAACAAATGTCTTATCTTTAGTAGGTAACACTAAAATAGGTGGTGTTGAAAACAATGTTTTAATCTTATCCAAAGAGCATTGGCATTCCTGAGACCAGTGGACCATATTAGGCGAACCTTTCTTTAAAAGTGTAGAAAGAGGTGCCATGATAGAGGATAGATTCTGAATGAATCTGCCATAAAATTGAATAAGACCTAACAGACTTCTCACCTGTTTTTTAGTCTTAGGGATAGAGATGTTAAGTATCTTACTAGTATTATGGTCCTCTGTCTTTAGGAAACCATGACCAACTCGGTGGCCTAGGAAAGAAATTTCGCTAAAACCAATATAGGCTTTAGAGGGTTTCGCTGTCAGGTTGTGCTCGCGCAAAGTAGACAGCAATTCATCTAACCCTGAATAGTGATCTTCCCAAGTATCGCTGAAAAGACAGATGTCGTCTAGATATGCAATGACATCTGACCGATAAGATAGGATTCGGCGCATCATGCGTACGAATGTAGCTGGTGCGTTCATAAGACCGAAAGGCATAAAATTCCATTGGAACAAACCTCTAGGTGTTGAAAAAGCCGTGAGAGGTTTGGCGCGTTCAGATAAAGGAACTTGCCAATATCCTTTAGACAAATCAAGTTTAGTGAAAAAATGAGATTTGGAGAGTCGAGTAAGTAGCTCTTCCAGTAAAGGCATAGGTTCGGCATCGAACTTCGTTACTTGATTCAATTTGCGATAGTCGACGCAAAGACGTATGTTATTGTCTTTTTTTCGAACAATAACCATCGGCGAAGAATATGCAGAGGTGGATGGTTCGATTATTTTCAAATCTATCATCTCATCCAACTCTTTCTCGACTTGTGCTTGAAAATGTATAGGTATAGGATAAGGTCTAACCCTAATAGGAGTATGGTCAGTTAGAACAATGTCATGTTCAATGACATGAGTTTGTCCAGGGATGTCAGTGAGTACATCCTGAAATGTTTGCAACATAGTTGAAACTTGTCGCTGTTCTCCTAGAGACAAATCAGGAGAGACAGTAACGTTCTTCCATGATTCACTAGAATGAAGTGGGATCATTGGAAGAGGAAGATTTACATCTGAAAAACTTGTTTCCTCATCCTGTATCACGGACAGTGATGAGTAATGACCATGTTGTACTGGAGAATTGTCCGTTGCTTGGAAAATGGGTTGCAAATAATCCGGACGTTCATGGAATTCAGTAAGCATATTGATGTGGAAGGTTTTATGCTTCCCATCAATATCGACAATATAGTCGACATCGGAAATTTTCGATATTATATCGTACGGACCTTTCCAAGAAATAAGTAGTCTGTTTTCCCTACAAGGTAGTAATACAAATGCTTTGTCCCCAGGACAAAGTTGTCGTAAGCATCTCTTCTTATTGGCAAATTGCCTTGCCTTCTGTTTCGCAAATTCAGAAGAAGAAGTTGCTAATTTGCATGCTTCGATAATCTTTTGTCTCAACGCGATGACATATTCGTAGGATGACTTTGTGTCATCGTCAATATTGTCAGCTGTTATGAGATCATGAAGCAACGACATAGGGCCACGCGGACGCGCGCCAAAGACGAGTTCAAAGGGGGAAAATCCTGTATGTTCATTGGGGACCTCTCTGTAAGCGAAGAGGGCCGCAGGTAAAACTCTGTCCCAGTCTTGAGGATGATCCTCAGTTATCTTCCCTAGTAAGTTTTTAAGTGTTCTATTAAGGCGTTCGACCATCCCATTAGACATTGGATGATAGATACTACTTAAAGATCTATCTATCTGCAGAGTAGACATTACTTGAGACATGGTATCTGATATTAGTTGGGTGCCATGGTCTGACAATATCTCTCCGGGGAACCCCAGACGAGAAAATATAAGCCAAAGAGCATCTGCAATATCAGCAGTAGTAATGCTCTTCAGAGGAATAGCCTCTGGCCAACGTGTGCACATATCAACACACGTCAAGATAAACTGATGTCCTCTGGCAGACTTGATCTTAAATGGACCAATAATGTCTATGGCCATTTTTTGAAACGGCCGAATAGGAATGTCTGCCGCCTGAATGGGTGCAGCATGCCGTGGACCTTTGGATTTAACTTCCTGACATACTTTACAAGATCGACAATAAATCCGTATGTCCTTGTTTACCAATGGCCAAAAGAAAGCCGCAAGGACTCTTGACTTAGTACGGGAAAAACCCATGTGTCCAGCACACTGAGAGTCGTGAGCGTGCTGCAAAATTTTAACTCTCAAATTCTTGGGAACCAGGATTTGAGAATGACTTGACGTAATGGAGTCTTGAACCATACGTACAAGTACGCCATTCTTCTTTGTAATCCACGATTTACGACTTGTGTCTTTATTCGGATCACCTTTAGTTGCAAGAATGAAGAATTTCTTCAGAGTGGGGTCATCTTCTTGCTGTTTTATAAACGAGTCACGAGAAATTACCAAGGGATCATCTTGGTTATGCACTTCATTATCTTCAGTAGATGAAGTTTGAGGCATATTAAGAGCCTGAGCTCTAGTGACTACAGCGTTAGCAATCTGCATGTTTTGCCTTTCCCACGCGGAAATTTGTTGCGGAGTGCATTCTTTGACTCCATGAATGCGACCGATGATGAGGTCAGCGATCGGATTCGGAAGAAGACATGCGTGTACATCTCCTGTAAAGAAAGGAGTAGCAATCCTAATGATAGCAGTAGAGTATTTCTCTAATGTGCCGCCAAATGTTACACATTTGACTACTTGTCCAGTGGCACGGGAAGGATCTACGAGTGACTGCCTAACACCAATTGTGGTGCACCCAGAATCAAATAGCACGGAGACTGGATTGTTATTTACTAAACCCTTATGTAAGACAAGAGAACCTCTTCCATCATGCGCGACTGATGCAGGAAGAGCAGGAAGAGGATGGCCGCAGCTTAAAGTAGACACTGTGGTTGGCTCAAATAATGTTTTGCATTGGGGGCACTGAGATGCTCTCCCAAAATCAAAAGCGGCACATGCCATATTATTAGCGTCATTATTGTCTTTACTCTGTTTATAGGCTTCATGGGACTCTTGTTGTGCAGAGTTTGCCTGAAAATGTGGTTTATGTCTTCTGTTTTGAGATCTACCTCGGTTATTATTACCTCTGTAGTTATTGTTACCTCTATTGTAACCCCTATTTGGGTTTGAGTCATAGTTCTCTTGGTTACCATTATCATATTCATTATAATGAGTATCTCTGTAATTGCGATCTTGTTGACTCCAAGACGGATACCTCGGATAGTTTCTATAATTACTTCCTCTATGGAAATTACTATAATTGTGACCACCCCTGTGTCGAGAGCTATCAGCTCGTCTCCAGTTCTTTGAAGAAGAACCCTGAAATGATTGGTTACCTTGGTTTTGATAACTATTATGGTTACCTTTTTTATCAAATCTGTTTTGAGGTCCCTGAAATCTGTGTGAATAATTGGGATTGTATGGTGTTGCTGAAGCAACTGGCATACTCTCCTTAATCTTAGTGTTGCCAAAAGTCACGTCGGGGTGTGCAGTGACATATTGGGAACAATATTCTTCCATTTCCTTTAGAGATTTGGGTTTACGCTCATGTATAAATTCAAGGAATGGTTTGTTAACACATGACATAATCTTATCTCTGAGCAACAAATCCATAAGTCCTTCATACGTTTTTTCTGTTTTGGAAAGCTCAATCCAACGATCAACTGTGAGACGTGCCTTTGCAATGAATTCTGAGAATTCTACACCTGTCTCAGGCACCATCGTCTTAAACAAAAGGCGATAGCCTTCCTCACTTAGCTGGTATTTTTTTTATCAAAGCCGCCCTAATGACATCGTAATTATCCTTATCTGCTTCTCCTACAAGGCATAACCTAGTCAGAGATTCACCTTTCAAGTTTTCTGCTAATTGGTTAGCATATTGTGATTTATCCACATTATGTGTACGACAAGAACGTTCAAATCTATCCAGCCAGAATGTAATATCGTCACTGGACTGATTGAACGGTGGAACCTTAACCTTGTAAGTAGAAGGTTTACCATTACCACTAGATGCCTGATTAACATTACTCATACTTGTCAATCTCAATTTCTCTAACTCAAATTCATGTTCTCTTATTGCTTTTTTTTCTTCAGCTTCTCTGTCTAATCTTTTTAGTTCAGCTTCCCTGTCTAATCTTTTTTGTTCAGCTTCACTGTCTAATCTTTTTTGTTCAGCAGCAGCTTCTCTTTCTAATTTTTTTTTGTTCAGCTTCAAATCTCCTTTCCTCCACCTGCATCTGCAATTTCTTTAGTTCAGCAGCAGCATCAGCTTCTTTTTCTAATCTTTTCTCTTCAGCCAGAGCTTTTCTCTCTTCTGCAGCAGCTTTTTTCTCTTCAGCAGCAGCAGCAGCAGCAGCAGCTTTTCTCTCTTCAGCAGCAGCTTTTCTCTCCTCTGCAGCAGCTTTTCTCTCTTCAGCAGCAGCAGCAGCTTTTTTTTTTCTCTTCTGCAGCTAATGCTTTGTCATATTGAGCAACTGTCCATTCTTCTAATTGTTGACCAGTCTTATCAAGGGCTTTCCCTTGTATAATGAAGTATTCTAATGTAGACATGATGTCTAACAATAATACTAATCACCTGAAATAATAATAATACCACAAGTTCTTAATGACTTGATTAATCAGCACACTATCCCAATATCTGTGGGTCACAAGCCTTAATAAGGTCTTGTATAACAGTAATAATAATCAAGTACTGGTTTTTACCATAATCCAAGTGCAGTGCACAGGCAATAGTGTCTTATGAAATATACCTATATAAAACATATGTCAACCAACAGAATACATAAAGTACAAATAAGACTGACAATACGAAAACGTTTGCAGAAATCAAATAAATCAAATAGGGAAATCAATGAAAATAATCACTGAATCTGCAAGGAATAACAACACAAATGACGTCACAGTATATGAATATAAATTGTGAATACAACTAAATAAAAGGAAAGGGGAGACCAACAAATTACAAACAAATCAAAACAAAACTAAAGAACAAAGAAATATTACAAAAATAACAATAATTACAGTCTTCACAGCTAACACAAATAGCAACTAGTTGTTGCAAGCAAATTTCCAATTAAGGAAATTGCACCTAAAGAAAACGCCCACAACGGACCCTCTATCACGTGGGATATTCTGTTGTGAGGACACCGCCCAACCTAAACACAACCCGCTGACATATAAACTAACATACTATACAAACAAATAACATGTAAACATAAATATATAAATTATGTGTATGATAGTATGTGTTGCAAAATAGGCTCAGTTTTACAGTAATGGCAAAGTTATTTTTATGAAAATAAATAAACTGCCACTTTATTGAATTACAAATTCTGGCCTTAAATATTAAAGTTCAACACAATAGCAGAACATAAGAAGATCCATCGATGAAAATAGGACTTCTTAGTTCAATAATACTGTCTTCCTGTTAATATTGACAAGAATTGATCCAACTGTTCTGTGAAACTCTGTAATGTCTAATGTAAAAATGTCAACAACGCTGACCTACATACTGCATTCACTTGACAGGTCACGTGACGAAGTGTTGACAAAGAGCAAACTAATACTGCAAGTGTGTCGTATCAGCCACAGGAAACGGTCTGGTATCGGTAGTCTGTTGACTTCTTAACTTCTGCGAGGTCAAACCCGGAAAGCTGGTCCACCAGTTGATAAAGTCTCTCTTTTTGATAACTCTATTTTCTTTGCTCATCAGTTGATAAATATAAGCTCACTAGAACATCACCAGAGCTACATGCTGTGTTGTTGTGTTGCTTGTGGTTTGAGTATGGAATGTCAACTCGACCTACGCAGTGGTGTGTAGACATAGATTGTGAGTATAATATGCGAATGATAAGAAGAGTTCGTGGTGTTGACAAATGGTCTTTTTCTCACACTCATGTATGGCTGGAAGTCATCGACACCAACGACTGTGTACCTTTGCTACAGTTTAATTGGACGTACACACTCGACAGCACAGATAGTGACAAATCACAGGTTGGCATAATACATCATGGTACAGTGGATAAATGGTCTTGCAATGATACATGGGCACTCATGTAGAATAATAGCATAATGGACTGTCAGTAGACAAGCACTCAGTATTGCCCATATATATATCATCTGAGTTTACTGACAAAGCACGTCAGATTATAAACAACATTCAAGATGGCTTCTAGACCTAACCTCGTCTAGCGAAGATTCCTTGAAATAATATTCAGCACATATTTTTCATATAATCATATTGAACCGCTAGTACTGGGTTCTCATGTGTAGCAGTGATCTCTGGACTCATCAAGCGATAATACGGGGTATCCCTTTCTCTTCTTGAAAGTCACAAAATATTGGGATACAAGATGGCTTCTCTCGTGAGCTGTCACTCACGTTTGGATACAGATAATGAATCTGTATTAAAGTTAGTCATTCATTAAATGTTCTCATAGCTCTGTAGATTCTATCATGATACAATTGACTTCATCATACAAGATATAGTGCTGCTAGGAATGAATGTCATCTTCATCTAGTTAAATATATTCTCTCAGACGTACAAATCGTGCCTATCGAAAAACGGTGGCTTCGTAAGAGAGTTCATAAGGAGAATCTTTTGTTACCTTGGTATCAGAAATATGATTCTGCCATTCCTTGGCAATAAGAATAAACACTGGGGTAAAGCATACACGATAGGTCTAGACGACTATCACTTTCCCCATAAATACTGAGATCACTTTTTCCGGCGACAAGCCGCTACACAAAAATCACAGCCCCAGCAGGGCGAAGCCAAATCACACCTCTCTAGCGACACATCCGCCGAACAGCCCTTTGACCTTTCTAACGACAAAAGACCATATAGTTCGACTTAGATATGTAAAGATATACAGATATAAGACAGACTCGTCCTACCCAGACAAACAATACACATAAATTCAGGCCATAGATACACTGAAGCAAGAACAACCTATTTCTACCCAAACAAAGAATAAATCGCAGTAAAACTGGATTCATCCGCGGAGTTCGATCGAAGTGACGACACTCCTTTCAAGGGAAGTAACTCAATAATGACTTTTCCTTAAGCACTAAAAAGTATCTATTTTGTTTACAAAATATTTGCGAACATAACAAGCATACAAATGTATTATATTGTAAGATATCAAAGACTGCACGTAACAAAGACCAAGGGACACTCAAAGTTCCCTGAATAAGACATAATATTATATCCCGCTAACCAACGACAGAAAACTACGGCTATCAAGGGCCGCTACAAAGGTAAGAGCGAGTGCGGATTTCTCTCCCCTGAATGGAGATGAAAAGAGGATACCCAGCTATCAAAGGGCAGCCGCGCTGCTCTGGCCCGTTCCACTGAAACCCTAAGTAAGACGGCTGTTCAGGTCTCAAATAATTCATTACTCGGTCAGTGGTCAAAAACACTGTTACGAACGAAAACGTCCCTCTGGTCTGGAAGACTGCAGGTGCGTCTTATGTAATATTATCGTAAGCTGCCGATCGCTTAACCACTGAAAACCGCTCGAGGAATTTATAATGAGGGTCAGGAACGAAAATCAAAGCCCACCACGCCTTGGGGTGGGTGATAGAGCGGGGAATAATAGAGCTACTCCCGCAATAGAAGAATGGAAAGAATCGAAAGTACATATAGCCGGCAAGAAAACAGAAAAATTAGAAGAGTAAGGAAAATGGGACGAATTGGAAAATTCAAATTATTAATCGTTTCGTCACAAATAGCCACCACAACAAATTGTATTTTACACACACACAAACATTACGTTTTTTAATGCTTTTAAATGTTGTTCTCAATCTCTGGTAATCCAGCGCACACTAAGATATATCTGCCAAGTGTACACTGGTTCATATTACCTGAAATTTATTCATTATAATAGGAATCGTTCTTGCTGTGCGAGAAGATTTCCCATCTACAGAGTTCCTTCAAAACAAAACCCCAGCATTACAAATTTGTGTTGAGTTTGTTTGTTGTTGTTTTTTTTTTCCACCGGGCGTGTAGTTCACAATGCTATTCTTTAGAATTCAAAAATTCAATTTCATCATTTATGTCAGCAAGTATATCTTTAGAATAATATAAAACAGGAGACACATGAACCACATCAGCTGTTATAGGAATCTAGCCGGGAACATAATATATGTTCTCTATGATTTTATTATTTGTCTAACATATTATTTGTTTGACATTTGTTTTTTTCATTCTTTTTTATAGTAATCTTGTTCGTGTATTCTTTAGCAAACCAGTTTTCTTGTTTTGTTTGGTTCAAGTTATTCCTGTCTAAACAGTTATATTACACTTTCCCTAGGTAAACAGTTATATAACACTCCCCCTAGGTAAACAGTTATATTACACTCTCCCTGGGTAAACATTTATATTACACTCTCCCTAGGTAAACAGTTATATTACACTCTCCCTAGGTAAACAGTTATATTACACTTTCCCTAGGTAAACAGTTATATAACACTCTCCCTAGGCGAACAATAATTTAAATGATGATGATATAATCTTTTTAGCTGTGAGCAGGTAGCTCTTTGCCTCTGTGACAAAGGTACAAGTCTTCAGTTGTTGTGATGATGTGTAGAGTGTATTGTGGATGGTTGGGTGTGATGGGAGTAGCTGGTGTCGCAGGTCAGTTAGTCTTGGGCACTGTAACAGTAGGTGTTCAACTGATTCCTCATGGTGGTGGCAGTGCCGACAGTTTGGTTCACGTAGTGGGTCTATTCTATTTAAATGTTTATTGACGGGTGCATGGCCTGTTCTCAGCTGGAAAATTAGACTCTGATCTCTTCTTTTCAGTTGTTTAACTGGATCTTGAGGGTTTGGTTTAGCTTGATGTTTGAAGAATGGACGCCCTGTCTGGGAGGAAGCCCACTGGTTTAGCCCTTCTTGCCTATAATTGCTTCTCAAGATCTGTTGGCAGGTTTGCAGTGTGGTACTTGATGGGAACTAGGGCAGTGCTGCTCCACTTTTGAATAGTTTATCGGCTTTTTTTTTTGGGACTCCGAAATGCCCTGGGATCCACTGGAGTGTAACTTCGACGCCATATGAAGTGAACAGTTGGTCAATTAATCTACAGATGTTATTAATATTAGGAGACATTTTGCTATGGCTTGAAGTGCTGATTTTGAGCCTGAAAATATAACGATGTCCTCAGGTGGAGTGATGCCACTTTCAAAGTCTGAGATTATCTGGCACAATGCTTTTTCTAGTGCTGTTATTTCTGCATCATAGCTGGAGCAAATTTCTCCGCAAGGGCCAAAGATGCAAGGGTGGTCTTCTGGGTGCAGGTTGGGGTATTTTACCACTGCGCCATATCCAGCATTGGTGGTAGCTTTAAATGCAGATCCATCTGTGTAGACATGGATGATGTCTTGTGGATATGAGTCTATAGTTTCTAAAGCGACGGTTTTCAGTACTGGTGCTAGAGTGTTCTTGTCTGCTGAGGAGTCAGAGAGTTCAGTTCTTACTGTAGGAGTAGTTGACTGCCAACAAGGTGGTTCATTATTGATAGTTACCATTGGCTTTCTAACTGCTGGTAGGTGGTATTTGATGCTAGCTTCTTTTGCATTTTTAAGAAAAGAGAAGGTGGAACCCTATAGGTGTAGATGCAGAACCCACCGGCGAGTGGTACATGCCCTGGTCTACACCAATCCACCCCCACTTCATGGGTTAAATGCTTTCTTGCCTCATTTTTCACTAATTGTCTTCTATTCAAAAGTCCCCATGGATGACGATCCTGGGATACTGATACACTGGACTGCCTCCCTTCGGGGATACTGAAAAATGCATCCATACCCCCTCTCCCTGACATCATGCCTTCCTAGGTAAACAGTTATATAACACTCTCCTTACGTAAACGGTTATATAACACTCTCCTTAAGTAAACAGTTATATAACATTCCCCGTAAGTAAACAGTTATATAACACTCTTCTTAAGTAAACAGTTATATAACACTCTCCCTAGGCAAACAGTAATTTAACCCTCTTCCTAGCTAAACAGTTATATTACACTTTCCCTAGATAAACAGTTATATAACACTCTCCTTAGTAGTATACAATGCGCAACTTAGGTATCATTCAGGCGGCGGCGTGTGACTTTTATATAGCAAAATACTCGATCGATTTCAGGCGCGTTTCAGGCGGCGGCGCATGACTTTTATATAGCGATATATTTTAACTTAGGTATCATTCAGGCGGCGGCGCATGACTTTTATATAGCGATATATTTTAACTTAGGTATCATTCAGGCGGCGGCGCATGACTTTTTATATAGTGATATATTTTAGCGGCGGGGCTTCCTCTGACGATCAGACGTATGACTTTTTATATAGTAATATACGATAATGGTATTGTTTATACAAAATACTTAGACAATATATATAAAAAATCGATAATGACGGAAAATTTAAAAAATCGATAATGTTGGATTAGTAGGGGTTTTTGAAGTGCCTTTTTTGTGTTGGCGTGGGTGACGATGTATGTTGTAGGGGTGGGTTAGGGTGGATTTTTGTGTGAAGTATTGTGTTGGTAGTGTATTGGTGTGTTTGTTTATACATGTATACATACAATATATGTATAAAAAATATAAAAAATCGATAATGTTGGGTTACTAAGAGGGTTTTTGAAGTTCTTTTTTTGTGCTGGCGTGGGTGAAGATGTAGCTGGCGGGGTGGGTTAGGGTGGCTTTTGTGTGTGATGTATTGTACCGGTAGAGTGTTTGGTTGTAGGTGTCTTAATTGTGTGTTGTAGTTTGAGGGGCTGTTGAATCGTGGGGTGTGTTGGGGTATGGGTTTTTGTGTGCGTGTATTTTAATTGTTGTATATACAATATATATATATATATATATGGGAGTGAAGTGTTAGAGTCCTGCACTAGGTCTACCATCGAAAGTGCGTCACGGTATTGTTGTGTATTGTTTATTTTACATATAGACATATTTTACAACAGTTATACGAACAGTTAGACGATAGACTTAGATAATAAGAAGACGATATATTTAGACTTTTAGACAATAGGACGACGATAGTTAGACGATATATACATATAATAGGGAGATATATTTAGACAATAGGAAGACGATAGTTAGATGATATATAATAGGGAGATATATAGAGACAACAGGAAGATTATAGTTAGACGATATATATTTACATAATAGGAAGACGATATATACATATACATTTAGACATACATATGTTACAACAGTTATACAAACATTTAGACAAACATTTAGACGATATAGGTAACAAAAAAGCGTTTTAGTTAATATAGTTTTTATTTTATATTCAATAGTGTTTTTGAAGTAAAACATACATGGTAATATATATAGTATTTTTTTACAAAATGTACATTGATATTTTCACAAATGGATATACAATTATATGGTGTATATGGTGACATTATAAAACATTGATCTTTTCACATATGAATGTACAATAATACATATTTATATAGGAAGACGTATGTTCAAAATAAAAATATCACAGGGGTACAGGCCAGACCTTGAGGGGTGTCGTCACATTGTCGTCACATTGTCGTAAGAAATAGAGGTGTTGTGTGTACAGACAGTTTAAATGTTGAGGGGTGATGTGGTGACGTTGTCGGGATGTACCTGTCGTTTTATGTAAAAGTAAGATAGGGCGTTGCGGTGTTGTTCGTATGTGTATATGGAGGATTTGTGTGCACGGAACCCGATATTTTTCCCACCCTGTGCCTGTTGTGTGTTGAGGACGTCTAGGAATGTGTGTTTGTCTACTTTGGTGTGGTGTTTGTTCAAGCGATTGAGTGGTCTTGAATATGATATAGATAGAAGGATGTGGCCGGGATTGCTTCAACATAATATTTTGTATTGGGTCTGTTTAATTGTGCGTTTGTGATAATGTCGGTGTCGTGTAAGTTTGAGACAAAAGATTTGAAATCTGTAATGTTGTTGATTAAGTGAGGCTGTTCTAACACACAACTATTATTATTTGAGGCATGAAAGAAACGGAGGTCATTTGTTTCTCTGTGTCTCAAAACTACGTGGTGACTGAAGTTAATCTTGAAGCGTTTTGTCTGTTGTGTAAAGACAGGAAGCAAAAGACTTTCCCATTCAATTCTTTGGCTATTATGGAAAAAAGTGAATGTGGACAGATATTTTTGTTTATTTGCGTGTGTCTTGATCGCACTCCAATTCTGTGTATATATTTCTTTAATGTCAGCCTGTAAGTCTCGTAAGCTGTCTTCTTCAGACGTCAAGCGGGTTTTTTTTTATATGGGACTGGGTACTGGTCATGGGGCGTTTCTTGGTCTGACCTGTTTTTGGTGGGTGAGATGGGGTTGGACTTGTTGAATAGGAGGCTCTTGGTAGTGTGGAAGTTGTTGTGGTGGTAGAGGCCACCATAGATGATGAGTCTGTTATGGCACCGACTGGTGGTGTCTGTTGGTGCGTTGAGTCTGTTGTTGTGACACCTGATGATAGTGCGCGGTCATTATGGTGCGGTGGTATTGGTGGGTTCTGTGGTGTTGCTGCGGTGTCTGCTGCTGTTGAAGAGGTGTGTTGGTGTTTTCTGTGGGTGCGTAAATTGTCACTACGAGTAAATTGTTTCCCACAAATGTCACAGCTAAAACCAGGCATTGAGTGCCTGGTCTTGCTGTGTCGTAATAGGTCGGCGCGCCTCGTGAAGGTCTCCCCACATCTGCTACATATCAGCTTGGTTTGTGCCACTGACGTGTCTGTTTGTGCTGAGCCGGACCCGTGTTTATTCTCTATGTGACGTTTCAGCGTATCGGGTCTGGTAAATACTAAACCACAGAAAGCGCACTCATGATTGTGGCGGTCGTGTGCTGTGGACATATGCCGAGTAAGATCATGACGTCGCTTGAAAACAGACTGGCAGTGTAAACAGGCATAGCCCCGTCGTTGAATTGACTCCATCTGTGAAAAGATGAACAAAAAGACGTTAGGCACACATAAATAAAATTAAATACATGTAATGAGAGAGAGAGAGAGAGAAAGAGAGAGGAAGGAAGAGAGAGAGAATAAACAGATAAATAAAACACAGACTTATAGGTATACACACGCCTACTCTTCCTTATAACCAGTCTTATTGTTTAGTCTGTTATCAAAGGAAATAATTTTGTTTAACATATCAGAATGGTCCACGCGTGCGCGCGCTGTGGAAGCAAAGATATGGATTTAAAACTCAGACCGTTCGCGAGTACCGAATTGACCTGTCCTTTTTTAAAATAACGAAAATATAAGTATTTATTAAAGTGTATGTTAGTTTCAATTATGGTTATAACAAGGTGACTTAATGTAATATGTTGATTGTATTATCTCTATCTTTTTCCGTGTGTAGTTCAGTATTGTTTTAAAAACCAAAATACGCTATTTTCTAAACTATTATGTTGTCTAATTTTCACGGGCTGGTTAGGTAGTTTGTAGTGACTCGGGTCCTTAGTTATTTTTAACGTAATATGTTTGTAGTTACTATGAGAAGTTCTTTATAGAAGCAGCTTGTGAGTACAGAAATACGACTCGAGCGCATGTGTTGTGGAATCAAATCAATTTATCGATCTACCCAAACATCTTTGCGCTACATCCAAGCAAGTATTTGAAATAGACTATTAGTCTATACAAGTTTAGAGTGTTGTTATCAGAAAGTATTACAAGTTGTAAGTATCACGGATAATTTTTCAAAACCCAAATATAATTTACTTTCGCACGAGTTTAACAATAGATGAGAAACGTAGATAAGGATTAAACTAAGGAATTTTTTCTCACTACTATACCCAGCACATAAAAAATAAGTCGGATAATTCTTAACTTAGCTAAACCATACACACATGTAAGAATTTAACAAACAACTATTATTAAAATACCTATTAGTCTAGACATATTAACTTTGAAACAGCCTTTACCAACACTGGCTAGCGAAAAAGCGAATACACAGACATATCTTTTTGTTTAAATATTTAATACAACACACGCATAAACAAACAACTAAACCTTTTTATAATGTTATTAAACAGAAATAATTATTTTAACAGCCTAACAAAACATACGAATGAAACAGAATAACTTACGTTTGGTGGTGAGCTGTTGCTTTTTCAGAAGTTTGATATGAGAAGGCTTTCACAACGTTTTTTTTCAGAGACGTTCACCGGTCCAGGTCTGGTTAAAGAATGAGACATGTCTAAAACAATTCGTGATTAAGACAATGACTTTCCAATAAAAGTAGTCCGAGCGTATGAATTTCGTGATGGAGCCATAGTGGTTGTTGTGTAGAGATACTGTTTCAGAAAATAGTTCGCGCGCAAGCGCTTCGGCATGGTTTGGTCGATAAAAACGTTATCATAACGTATGAACAGGAAAATTGACCCCACCCTGGGTTTGAAACCAGATCAATGACCCGCACAAAAAACAGCGCGTGTAAATTTCTGTTCACGTCACTAGGGCAAAACACAATCGAACAATAGTAGGAAATTTATAAAAGAAACATTCCTGCGTTCGTGTGTTCAAATCCCAGCTACTTAAGATTTCACTTTTTTTAAATTTTTTATTTTTTTTATTTTATTTTACAAGTGGGGGATGCGGTGATAGGTTTTTATATTGTCTACCAATCGTGCCAAACAGGAGGCTACCATGGAAATATAGTACATTAAATAAATAGAAATATGTATGTGAGGTGATAGAAATATCCCGGCCGGGTTATAGAAATATGTCCTCTAGACGACAGAAATACCCCCTCGATTTGATAGAAATGTGACCACCGGGCAAACAATATTACAATAGTAAGAGATAAGCATAGAAAGCTCATCACGACAGTAAAGAGACAGGAAACAAGATGGGCAGGGCATATCAGAAAAACTCTGAACAAGGAACCACCAGAGAAACAGTTCAATGTTCCTCAAGCTAAAAACGATCAAGCTGTTAATACAAACATTCCACGGAAGGAAGAAATCATCACGGCAATCAAGGGGTTAAAGAATGGAAAAACGCCTGACCACGATAACTTAAATGCAGAGTTAGTAAAGTATGAACGTGTGTGTGTATGACCAAGGGCGTTAAAAGAAAAAAAAAAACTACGTGTGTTTTGAGTTTTATTAAACATGGATGAGAGAGAAAAGAGAGAGAGAGAGAGACAAACAGAGAAAGAAAGACAGAGAGAGAGAGAGTTAGAGAGAAAGAAAGAAAGAGAAAGACAGCGAGAGGGAGAGAGAGAATAAAATACATATCTGTAACAATCAGTTAAATAGAGAGAGAGACAAACAGAGAAAGAAAGACAGAGAGAGAGAGAGAGAGAGAGAGACAAACAGAGAAAGAAAGACAGAGAGAGAGAGAGTTAGAGAGGGAGAAAGAAAGAGAAAGACAGAGAGAGAGAGGGAGAGAGAGAATAAAATACATATCTGTAACAATCAGTTAAATAGAGAGAGAGAGAGAGAAAGAAAGAGAGAGAAAAGAGCGAGAAGAGAGAGAGACAAACAGAGAAAGAAAGACAGAGAGAGAGAGAGAGAGAGAGACAAACAGAGAAAGAAAGACAGAGAGAGAGAGAGTTAGAGAGAAAGAAAGAAAGAGAAAGAAAGAAAGAGAAAGAAAGAAAGAGAAAGACAGAGAGAGAGGGAGAAAGAAAGAGAAAGACAGAGAGAGAGGGAGAGAGAGAATAAACACAGTCTTATATGTAACAATCAGTTAAATAGAGAGAGAGAGAAAGAAAGAGAGAGAGAGAGAGAGAGAGAGAGAGAGAGAGAGAGAGAGAGAGAGAGGGACAGGGACAGGGACAGGGACAGGGACAGGGACAGGGACAGGGACAGGGACAGGGAAAGAAAGACAGAGAGAGAGAGTTAGAGAGAGAGAGAGTTAGAGAGAAAGAAAGAAAGAGAAAGACAGAGAGAGAGGGAGAGAGAGAAAGAGAGACAGAGAGAGAGAGAGAGAGAGAGAGAGAGAGAATAAACACAGTGTTATTTCTTATTCTGTGATGTTAGCGTGTCAGAAATACCACACGTCAGCTGTGGCAACATAGATATCGATTAAAAACTCAGTCTGTGTTGACCCAACATGTTTGCTAGACATGTAACGCCCTTTCGTTTAAGTAATAAGTTTTATTAACGTGTTTTGCTACTTTGTAACAAGGAGTTTTTCTTTGTGTAGCTAGACAAATATGGTATGTTCTAAATAATATTTTTAATGTGATAAAAGTGTTTATTAATTTTTGAGGTATCAGATTCTGTCTTTTTTATATTTGTTATGTTAACACAAATAAATCTCGCAAAAATGAACAAAATACTTGTCTAACAGTAGGTGAGAAAATAAGGAAAATCTTTTTTCCTAGTACATAATCGGTTAATGCTTATCAACCACTCTTTAAAAATGTTATGTCAAGATAAAAAATACAAATTTAGTATCTGAGTTAACACAGATAAAAATAACAAACAGATATTTGGCTACAGAGATATTTTTACAGCCTAACACACGAAAAACAGATATTTTTAAAGTTATTTATGGTCTCCTAACGAATACACTTATATTTTTAAAGATATACATCATAATATAGAGTACCGAATACACACACACACACACACACACACACACACACATTTAGACCTTTGTGTAGGTTATGTCTTCACAGTGTCTGTTAAGAAAAATACGCCTAGCGAACAACAAACGGCCAGATATTTAAACAGAGAAATAACAGACATATATTTAACATTCTAACGTGTTTCTCACTTTTTTGTTAAGTTTTTATTTCAAAAATACTTTGTTTGATACTCTATTTTATTTTATTTTTGTAAAACTTTTGTTTAAAATGGTTGGTCGCAAAGAAAAAAGTTATCTCTAAGGGCTTTCTTTCCCCGTCAACAAGACATCTGCCTGTATTACAAATAAACGATAATTGGATTTATGCTGGAACGTAACGAAACAGACCTCAAAGTATTCACACCTGTTCCCTGAGTAAATAACGGCTATCGATTTTTCGAAGGGCTCAAGTAGTAGTAGGGAATGGCGGAAACGGTTAGTATTCTACCCCTCCATCTTACCCCGCCTCTTCTTGTTATCTAAAAGTCTAAAAATACCTCCCCTTGTTAGCTCAAGTCCGCCATCTTGCCCCATATAACCTCCCCTTGTTAGCTCAAGTCCGCCATCTTGCTCCTCCTTCCCTTGTTAGCTCAAGTCCGCCATCTTGCTCCTCCTCCCCTTGTTAGCTCAAGTCCGCCATCTTGTTATCTCCCCCTTGTTAGCTCAAGTCCGCCATCTTGCTCCTCCTCCCTTTGTTAGCTCAAGTCCGCCATCTTGCTCCTCCTCCCCTTGTTAGCTCAAGTCCGCCATCTTGCCCATATAACCCCCCCTTGTTAGCTCAAGTCCGCCATCTTGCCCCATATAACCTCCCCTTGTTAGCTCAAGTCCGCCATCTTGTCCCTCCTCTTCTTGTTAGCTCAAGTCCGCCATCTTGTCCCTCCTCTTCTTGTTATCTAAAAATACCTCTAAAAATAACCTCCCCTTGTTAGCTCAAGTCCGCCATCTTGCCCCTGCAGCGCTCCTGCAGGAGCATGACTTTTATATAGCAAAAATTCTGCAGGAGCGCTGCAGGGGCAAGATGGCGGACTTGAGCTAACAAGGGGAGGTTATTTTTAGAGGTATTTTTAGATAACAAGAAGAGGAGGGACAAGATGGCGGACTTGAGCTAACAAGGGGAGGTTATATGGGGCAAGATGGCGGACTTGAGCTAACAAGGGGGGTTATATGGGGCAAGATGGCGGACTTGAGCTAACAAGGGGAGGAGGAGCAAGATGGCGGACTTGAGCTAACAAAGGGAGGAGGAGCAAGATGGCGGACTTGAGCTAACAAGGGGGAGATAACAAGATGGCGGACTTGAGCTAACAAGGGGAGGAGGAGCAAGATGGCGGACTTGAGCTAACAAGGGAAGGAGGAGCAAGATGGCGGACTTGAGCTAACAAGGGGAGGTTATATGGGGCAAGATGGCGGACTTGAGCTAACAAGGGGAGGTATTTTTAGACTTTTAGATAACAAGAAGAGGCGGGGTAAGATGGAGGGGTAGAATACTAACCGTTTCCGCCATTCCCTACTACTACTTGAGCCCTTCGAAAAATCGATAGCCGTTATTTACTCAGGGAACAGGTGTGAATACTTTGAGGTCTGTTTCGTTACGTTCCAGCATAAATCCAATTATCGTTTATTTGTAATACAGGCAGATGTCTTGTTGACGGGGAAAGAAAGCCCTTAGAGATAACTTTTTTCTTTGCGACCAACCATTTTAAACAAAAGTTTTACAAAAATAAAATAAAATAGAGTATCAAACAAAGTATTTTTAAAATAAAAACTTAACAAAAAAGTGAGAAACACGTTAGAATGTTAAATATATGTCTGTTATTTCTCTGTTTAAATATCTGGCCGTTTGTTGTTCGCTAGGCGTATTTTTCTTAACAGACACTGTGAAGACATAACCTACACAAAGGTCTAAATGTGTGTGTGTGTGTGTGTGTGTGTGTGTGTGTGTGTGTGTGTGTGTGTGTGTGTGTGTGTGTGTGTGTGTGTGTGTGTGTGTGTGTGTGTGTGTGTGTATTCGGTACTCTATATTATGATGTATATCTTTAAAAATATAAGTGTATTCGTTAGGAGACCATAAATAACTTTAAAAATATCTGTTTTTTCGTGTGTTAGGCTGTAAAAATATCTCTGTAGCCAAATATCTGTTTGTTATTTTTATCTGTGTTAACTCAGATACTAAATTTGTATTTTTTATCTTGACATAACATTTTTAAAGAGTGGTTGATAAGCATTAACCGATTATGTACTAGGAAAAAAGATTTTCCTTATTTTCTCACCTACTGTTAGACAAGTATTTTGTTCATTTTTGCGAGATTTATTTGTGTTAACATAACAAATATAAAAAAGACAGAATCTGATACCTCAAAAATTAATAAACACTTTTATCACATTAAAAATATTATTTAGAACATACCATATTTGTCTAGCTACACAAAGAAAAACTCCTTGTTACAAAGTAGCAAAACACGTTAATAAAACTTATTACTTAAACGAAAGGGCGTTACATGTCTAGCAAACATGTTGGGTCAACACAGACTGAGTTTTTAATCGATATCTATGTTGCCACAGCTGACGTGTGGTATTTCTGACACGCTAACATCACAGAATAAGAAATAACACTGTGTTTATTCTCTTTCTCTCTCTCTCTCTGTCTCTCTTTCTCTCTCTCCCTCTCTCTCTTTCTGTCTTTCTCTTTCTTTCTTTCTCTCTAACTCTCTCTCTCTGTCTTTCTTTCCTCTGTTTGTCTCTCTCTCTCTCTCTCTCTCTGTCTTTCTTTCTCTGTTTGTCTCTCTCTTTCTTTCTCTCTCTTTCTTTCTCTCTCTCTCTCTATTTAACTGATTGTTACATATAAGACTGTGTTTATTCTCTCTCTCCCTCTCTCTCTCTGTCTTTCTCTTTCTTTCTTTCTCCCTCTCTCTTTCTCTTTCTTTCTTTCTCTTTCTTTCTTTCTCTTTCTTTCTTTCTCTCTAACTCTCTCTGTCTTTCTTTCTCTGTTTGTCTCTCTCTCTCTGTCTTTCTTTCTCTGTTTGTCTCTCTCTCTTCTCGCTCTTTTCTCTCTCTTTCTTTCTTTCTCTCTCTCTATTTAACTGATTGTTACAGATATGTATTTTATTCTCTCTCTCCCTCTCTCTCTCTCTCTCTGTCTTTCTCTTTCTTTCTCCCTCTCTAACTCTCTCTCTCTGTCTTTCTTTCTCTGTTTGTCTCTCTCTCTCTCTCACATACATAAAGCAACACTACATTACCTAGTTAGCAATGACTTGCTAATTGACAGTCAGTCAGGGTTTCGACAAAAGCATTCATGCCACACAGCTCTAACTAAGATGATAGACAACTTGCACCTAAACATAAATAACGATAACATATGTGGAGCAATCTTTGTAGACTTTAGGAAAGCATTTGATATGTTAGATCACGCTGTTTTAATAAGAAAATTAGAAACAATGAAAGTTAACTTTAAACTAGTGACATTACTTAAATCATTCCTGTCCGACAGACAGCAAGTAGTGTGGTACAATAACTCCTTGTCAAGCCCAACTATTATTGACACTGGTGTTCCTCAGGGTTCTATTCTCGGCCCTCTACTTTTTTTCCATTTACATAAATGACCTTCCACTACACATCGAGCACTCATCCTGCGACCTATTTGCCGATGACTGTACCATTTATACTAGTGATAAAAGTTGCAACACGCTAGAAATATTATTACAAAGCGACACAGACAATCTTATTAAGTGGAGCAATGAAAACTGCATGCAAATAAATATCACTAAAACAAAATGTATGATAATATCAACTAGACAAAAATTACAAAACTCGCCGAAAACAACACTTCAGCTCACATTGGAACCTCTTTAATTGAAAATGTAAATGAATATAAAACCCTAGGACTCATAATTGACCAACATTTAAGTTGGAATTCGCATGTACAAGCACTGACCAAACAAACGGCACAAAAAGTTTACCAGTTAGCTAAAATCAAACATTTCCTAGATGAGGAGACACGAAAAATGTTCTATACATCCCAGATACAAACACATCTAGACTATTGTTCCACAATTTGGGATGGCTGCACCATGTCCAACACTAAAAGACTCTTTTCATTACAAAAACGTGCAGTGCGCCTAATTTCAGACAAAAACCTCACACAGTGTGTAGACGCATATACATATCTTAACATATTACCACTAAGAAAGCGCCTTCTCTTCAACAAAGCCAAATTTATTCACAAAATCTTGTCACAGAATGCTCCAACGTATCTGTGGCCTATTTTCAAATACAGCGGAAGACGCAGTCAACGCTTAAATAAATTACACATGCCCAAGCCTAGGCTCGACTTATTCAAGAAAAGTTTAGCTTTTTCTGCTGCTCATCTGTGGAATACTCTTCCACACGACTTAAAAAATACTCTTAGTCCATATTCATTCAATCACAGACTTTTCAAATACATCATGAGTGCAGATTATATGCCACCCTAATTTCGTTATGTTCTTAAATAATTACGCTGTCACCTCAGGGGCGCATTCGCATAGTCAGTTATGACTGAAGGGGCTATTATTATTATTATTATTGTTACATAACATCATATGTAGGTTTTAAAGTTAATTTTGTCCTGTTTAGTATAAATTATGATACGCATCTGTAAATTTGTGTAACTGTTATTGTACTGTTACAATGTTGGGATTTTATTTTATTGTACTTTCTTGTTATTTTATTATTTAATTAAGTAACATTTAGGATACGTGTGAGAATAAATAGATTAACTATGGAAGAAGAGAGAAAGGAAGGGCAGAATGTTAGACGGGCCTGCGTGACCAATTCTAAACCCTTTGAAAATAAAGTTCGTTCGTTCGTTCGTTCTATCTATCTATCTATCTATCTATCTATCTATCTATCTATCTATCTATCTATCTATCTATCTATCTATCTATCTATCTATCTATCTATCTATCTATCTATCTAATCTATCTATCTATCTATCTATCTATCTATCTATCTATCTATCTATCTATCTATCTATCTATCTATCTATCTATCTATCTATCTATCTATCTATCTATCTATCTCTGATAATGTTTGTACTTTTCAACATATGTTATGTCATGCTTATAAGTAATTAATGTTAATATGAGTGTGCTATATTATTATTTTACTTTACAACGTTGAATTCCTTGAATTTGATGTGTAAAATGCATATGAGAATAAATGAATTCAGTATGAAAGGTGAGAGAAAGGAAGGGCAGAATGTCAGACGGGCCTGCGTGCCCAATTCTCAACCCTTTGAAAATAAAGTTCGTTCGTTCGTTCGTTCGTTCGTTCGTTCTCTCTCTCTCTGTCTTTCTTCAACCACACTAATCGACCACATCTACGTAACTTGCCCAGAAAACATCATAGAATGCTCTGTCCCTAATATTGCAATGAGTGACCACTATCCAGTATGCTGTACATGGTCAAAGAATAAATGTAAAGTTCCAAAAAATAAACATGTAAGTATCAAATTTAGAAGTTTCAAACATTTCAGTAAGGAATTATTTTTAAATGACTTGCTAACTGCACCTCTCGCCCGTGTTTACCAACTTCCTGATCCGGATGACGCTATTGAATACTGGACAAAAATTTTTTTATAATGTTTTTGACACGCACGTACCAGCTAAGGAAATTCGCGTCAAACGACAATTAAAATCTCCGTGGATCACGCAGGAAGTGTTGGAGGCTATGAGGCAGAGAGATCAAGCGCACAAAAATAAGGACCTCAACACATACAGGGTATACAGGAACAAAGTTCAATATTTAATTCGGAAAGAAAAGAAAAATCGTTTTAGAAATATGGTTCAGAACAAATCAAATAGTAAGGAAATATGGAAGGCAATTAACACCTTAGCGAAAAAACGTAATGCACCAGACTCATTCTCTTCCAACACTTCATTTACTTGCACCGACTTCAGCAATCACTTTCAAGCAGAAATAAACGGTCTGAAATCCACAATACCACCTTCCTGTAGTGACTTAGACAAACTTTCAGCATTCTGTAAAAAACAAATGTACAAACTCAGTTCCACCACCCGACATTCCTTTTATGACAGTTAATGAAGTGTATAACTATCTTATTGGCCTTAAGGATAATAGCTCATCAGGGCTTGACGGAATTAGTAATCGAATACTGCGTTACGCCGCACCAGCTATTAGTGATTCACTAACTTTTATATATAATCAATGTATTGCTAAAAGTTATTTTCCTTCAGCCTTTAAGATTGCCAAAGTATATCCTCTCTTCAAACCTGGCTCGTCAGATAACAGTAATCTTGGTAACTATAGACCTATTTCTCTTTTATCATCGCTTTCTAAACCACTAGAAAAAACACATACATAAAGCAACACTACATTACCTAGTTAGCAATGACTTGCTAATTGACAGTCAGTCAGGGTTTCGACAAAAGCATTCATGCCACACAGCTCTAAATAAGATGATAGACAACTTGCACCTAAACATAAATAACGATAACATATGTGGAGCAATCTTTGTAGACTTTAGGAAAGCATTTGATATGTTAGATCACGCTGTTTTAATAAGAAAATTAGAAACAATGAAAGTTAACTTTAAACTAGTGACATTACTTAAATCATTCCTGTCCGACAGACAGCAAGTAGTGTGGTACAATAACTCCTTGTCAAGCCCAACTATTATTGACACTGGTGTTCCTCAGGGTTCTATTTTCGGCCCTCTACTTTTTTCCATTTACATAAATGACCTTCCACTACACATCGAGCACTCATCCTGCGACCTATTTGCCGATGACTGTACCATTTATACTAGTGATAAAAGTTGCAACACGCTAGAAATATTATTACAAAGCGACACAGACAATCTTATTAAGTGGAGCAATGAAAACTGCATGCAAATAAATATCACTAAAACAAAATGTATGATAATATCAACTAGACAAAAATTACAAAACTCGCCGAAAACAACACTTCAGCTCTACATTGGAACCTCTTTAATTGAAAATGTAAATGAATATAAAAACACTAGGACTCATAATTGACCAACATTTAAGTTGGAATTCGCATGTACAAGCACTGACCAAACAAACGGCACAAAAAGTTTACCAGTTAGCTAAAATCAAACATTTCCTAGATGAGGAGACACGAAAAATGTTCTATACATCCCAGATACAAACACATCTAGACTATTGTTCCACAATTTGGGATGGCTGCACCATGTCCAACACTAAAAGACTCTTTTCATTACAAAAACGTGCAGTGCGCCTAATTTCAGACAAAAAACTCACACAGTGTGTAGACGCATATACATATCTTAACATATTACCACTAAGAAAGCGCCTTCTCTTCAACAAAGCCAAATTTATTCACAAAATCTTGTCACAGAATGCTCCAACGTATCTGTGGCCTATTTTCAAATACAGCGGAAGACGCAGTCAACGCTTAAATAAATTACACATGCCCAAGCCTAGGCTCGACTTATTCAAGAAAAGTTTAGCTTTTTCTGCTGCTCATCTGTGGAATACTCTTCCACACGACTTAAAAAATACTCTTAGTCCATATTCATTCAATCACAGACTTTTCAAATACATCATGAGTGCAGATTATATGCCACCCTAATTTCGTTATGTTCTTAAATAATTACGCTGTCACCTCAGGGGCGCATTCCCATAGTCAGTTATGACTGAAGGGGCTATTATTATTATTATTATTATTACATAATATCATATGTAGGTTTTAAAGTTAATTTTGTCCTGTTTAGTATAAATTATGATACGCATCTGTAAATTTGTGTAACTGTTATTGTACTGTTACAATGTTGGGATTTTATTTTATTGTATTTTCTTGTTATTTTATTATTTAAGTAACATTTAGGATACGTGTGAGAATAAATAGATTAACTATGGAAGAAGAGAGAAAGGAAGGGCAGAATGTTAGACGGGCCTGCGTGACCAATTCTAAACCCTTTGAAAATAAAGTTCGTTCGTTCGTTCGTTCTATCTATCTATCTATCTATCTATCTATCTATCTATCTATCTATCTATCTATCTATCTATCTATCTATCTATCTATCTATCTATCTATCTATCTATCTATCTATCTATCTATCTATCTATCTATCTATCTATCTATCTATCTATCTATCTATCTATCTATCTCTGATAATGTTTGTACTTTTCAACATATGTTATGTCATGCTTATAAGTAATTAATGTTAATATGAGTGTGCTATATTATTATTTTACTTTACAACGTTGAATTCCTTGAATTTGATATGTAAAATGCATATGAGAATAAATGAATTCAGTATGAAAGGTGAGAGAAAGGAAGGGCAGAATGTCAGACGGGCCTGCGTGCCCAATTCTCAACCCTTTGAAAATAAAGTTCGTTCGTTCGTTCGTTCGTTCGTTCGTTCTTTCTCTGTTTGTCTCTCTCTCTATTTAACTGATTGTTACAGATATGTATTTTATTCTCTCTCTCCCTCTCGCTGTCTTTCTCTTTCTTTCTTTCTCTCTAACTCTCTCTCTCTCTGTCTTTCTTTCTCTGTTTGTCTCTCTCTCTCTCTTTTCTCTCTCATCCATGTTTAATAAAACTCAAAACACACGTAGTTTTTTTTTTTTCTTTTTTCTTTTAAGGCCCTTGGTCATACACACACACGTTCATACTTTACTAACTCTGCATTTAAGTTATCGTGGTCAGGCGTTTTTCCATTCTTTAACCCCTTGATTGCCGTGATGATTTCTTCCTTCCGTGGAATGTTTGTATTAACAGCTTGATCGTTTTTAGCTTGAGGAACATTGAACTGTCTCTCTGGTGGTTCCTTGTTCAGAGTTTTTCTGATATGCCCTGCCCATCTTGTTTCCTGGCTCTTTACTGTCGTGATGAGCTTTCTATGCTTATCTCTTACTATTGTAATATTGTTTGCCCGGTGGTCACATTTCTATCAAATCGAGGGGGTATTTCTGTCGTCTAGAGGACATATTTCTATAACCCGGCCGGGATATTTCTATCACCTCACATACATATTTCTATTTATTTAATGTACTATATTTCCATGGTAGCCTCCTGTTTGGCACGATTGGTAGACAATATAAAAACCTATCACCGCATCCCTCACTTGTAAAATAAAATAAAAAAATAAAAAATTAAAAAAAAGTGAAATCTTAAGTAGCTGGGATTCGAACACACGAACGCAGGAATGTTTCTTTTATAAATTTCCTACTATTGTTCGATTGTGTTTTGCCCTAGTGACGTGAACAGAAATTTACACGCGCTGTTTTGTGCGGGTCATTGATCTGGTTTCAACCCAGGGTGGGGTCAATTTTCCTGTTCATACGTTATGATAACGTTTTTATCGACCAAACCATGCCGAAGCGCTTGCGCGCGAACTATTTTCTGAAACAGTATCTCTACACAACAACCACTATGGCTCCATCACGAAATTCATACGCTCGGACTACTTTTATTGGAAAGTCATTGTCTTAATCATGAATTGTTTTAGACATGTCTCATTCTTTAACCAGACCTGGACCGGTGAACGTCTCTGAAAAAAACGTTGTGAAAGCCTTCTCATATCAAACTTCTGAAAAAGCAACAGCTCACCACCAAACGTAAGTTATTCTGTTTCATTCGTATGTTTTGTTAGGCTGTTAAAATAATTATTTCTGTTTAATAACATTATAAAAAGGTTTAGTTGTTTGTTTATGCGTGTGTTGTATTAAATATTTAAACAAAAAGATGTGTCTGTGTATTCGCTCTTTCGCTAGCCAGTGTTGGTAAAGGCTGTTTCAAAGTTAATATGTCTAGACTAATAGGTATTTTAATAATAGTTGTTTGTTAAATTCTTACATGTGTGTATGGTTTAGCTAAGTTAAGAATTATCCGACTTATTTTTTATGTGGTGGGTGTAGTAGTGAGAAAAATTCCTTAGTTTAATCCTTATCTACGTTTCTCGTCTATTGTTAAACTCGTGCGAAAGTAAATTATATTTGGGTTTTGAAAAATTATCCGTGATACTTACAACTTGTAATACTTTCTGATAACAACACTCTAAACTTGTATAGACTAATAGTCTATTTCAAATACTTGCTTGGATGTAGCGCAAAGATGTTTGGGTAGATCGATAAATTGATTTGATTCCACAACACATGCGCTCGAGTCGTATTTCTGTACTCACAAGCTGCTTCTATAAAGAACTTCTCATAGTAACTACAAACATATTACGTTAAAAATAACTAAGGACTCGAGTCACTACAAACTACCTAACCACCAGTGAAAATCAGACAACATAATAGTTTACAACATTGCGTATTTTGGTTTTTAAAACAATACTGAACTACACACGGAAAAAGATAGAGATAATACAATCAACATATTACATTAAGTCACCTTGGTATAACCATGATTGAAACTAACATACACTTTAATAAATACTTATATTTTCGTTATTTTAAAAAAGGACAGGTCAACTCGGTACTCGCGAACGGTCTGAGTTTTAAATCCATATCTTTGCTTCCACAGCGCGCGCACGCGTGGACCATTCTGATATGTTAAACAAAATTATTTCCTTTGATAACAGACTAAACAATAAGACTGGTTATAAGGAAGAGTAGGCGTGTGTATACCTATAAGTCTGTGTTTTATTTATCTGTTAATTCTCTCTCTCTTCCTTCCCCTCTCTCTCTCTCTCTCTCATTACATGTATTTAATTTTATTTATGTGTGCCTAACGTCTTTTTGTTCATCTTTTTACAGATGGAGTCAATTCAACGACGGGGCTATGCCTGTTTACGCTGCCAGTCTGTTTTCAAGCGAGGTCATGATCTTACTCGGCATATGTCCACAGCACACGACCGCCACAATCATGAGTGCGCTTTCTGTGGTTTAGTATTTACCAGACCCGATACGCTAAAACGTCACATAGAGAATAAACACGGGTCCGGCTCAGCACAAACAGACACGTCAGTGGCACAAACTAAGCTGATATGTAGCAGATGTGGGGAGACCTTCACGAGGCGCGCCGACCTATTACGACACAACAAGACCAGCCACTCAATGCCTGGTTTTAGCTGTGACATTTGTGGGAAACAATTTACTCGTAGTGACAATTTACGCACCCACAGAAAACACCAACACACCTCTTCAACAGCAGCAGACACCGCAGCAACACCACAGAACCCACCAATACCACCGCACCATAATGACCGCGCACTATCATCAGGTGTCACAACAACAGACTCAACGCACCAACAGACACCACCAGTCGGTGCCATAACAGACTCATCATCTATGGTGGCCTCTACCACTACAACAACTTCCACACTACCAAGAGCCTCCTATTCAACAAGTCCAACCCCATCTCACCCACCAAAAACAGGTCAGACCAAGAAACGCCCCATGACCAGTACCCAGTCCCATATAAAAAAAACCCGCTTGACGTCTGAAGAAGACAGCTTACGAGACTTACAGGCTGACATTAAAGAAATATATACACAGAATTGGAGTGCGATCAAGACACACGCAAATAAACAAAAATATCTGTCCACATTCACTTTTTTCCATAATAGCCAAAGAATTGAATGGGAAAGTCTTTTGCTTCCTGTCTTTACACAACAGACAAAAAGATTCAAGATTAACTTCAGTCACCACGTAGTTTTGAGACACAGAGAAACAAATGACCTCCGTGTCTTTCATGCCTCAAATAATAATAGTTGTGTGTTAGAACAGCCTCACTTAATCAACAACATTACAGATTTCAAATCTTTTGTCTCAAACTTACACGACACCGACATTATCACAAACGCACAATTAAACAGACCCAATACAAAATATTATGTTGAAGCAATCCCGGCCACATCCTTCTATCTATATCATATTCAAGACCACTCAATCGCTTGAACAAACACCACACCAAAGTAGACAAACACACATTCCTAGACGTCCTTAACACACAACAGGCACAGGGTGGGGAAAATATCGGGTTCAGAGCACACAATTCCTCCATATACACATACGAACAACACCGCAACGCCCTTTCTTACTTTTACATAAAACGACAAGTGCACCCCGACAACGTCACCACATCACCCCTCAACATTTAAACTGTCTGTACACACAACACCTCTATTTCTTACGACAATGTGACGACAATGTGACGACACCCCTCAAGGTCTGGCCTGTACCCCTGTGATATTTTTATTTTGAACATATATCTTCCTATATAAATATGTATTATTGTACATTCATATGTGAAAATATCAATGTTTTATAATGTCACCATATACACCATATAATTGAATATTCATTTGTGAAAATATCAAAGTACATTTTGTAAAAAAAATACTATATATATATATATACTCCTGTTTGCTATTACAAAAACACTATTGAATATAAAATAAAAACTATATTAACTAAAACGCTTTTTGTTACCTATATCGTCTAACTGTTTGTCTAAATGTTTGTATAACTGTTGTAACATATGTATGTCTAAATGTATATGTATATATCGTCTTCCTATTATGTAAATATATATCGTCTAACTATCGTCTTCCTGTTGTCTCTATATATCTCCCTATTATATATCATCTAACTATCGTCTTCCTATTGTCTAAATATATCTCCCTATTATATGTATATATCGTCTAACTATCGTCGTCCTATTGTCTAAAAGTCTAAATATATCGTCTTCTTATTATCTAAGTCTATCGTCTAACTGTTCGTATAACTGTTGTAAAATATGTCTATATGTAAAATAAACAATACACAACAATACCGTGACGCACTTTCGATGGTAGACCTAGTGCAGGACTCTAACACTTCACTCCCATATATATATATATATTGTATATACAACAACTAAAATACACGCACACAAAAACCCATACCCCAACACACCCCACGATTCAACAGCCCCTCAAACTACAATACACAATTAAGACACCTACAACCAAACACTCTACCGGTACAATACATCACACACAAAAGCCACCCTAACCCACCCCGCCAGCTACATCTTCACCCACGCCAGCACAAAAAAGGCACTTCAAAAACCCTCTTAGTAACCCAACATTATCGATTTTTTATATTTTTTATACATATATTGTATGTATACATTTATAAACAAACACACCAATACACTACCAACACAATACTTCACACAAAAATCCACCCTAACCCACCCCTACAACATACATCGTCACCCACGCCAACACAAAAAAGGCACTTCAAAAACCCCTACTAATCCAACATTATCGATTTTTTAAATTTTCCGTCATTATCGATTTTTTATATATATTGTCTAAGTATTTTGTATAAACAATACCATTATCGTATATTACTATATAAAAAGTCATACGTCTGATCGTCAGAGGAAGCCCCGCCGCTAAAATATATCACTATATAAAAAGTCATGCGCCGCCGCCTGAATGATACCTAAGTTAAAATATATCGCTATATAAAAGTCATGCGCCGCCGCCTGAATGATACCTAAGTTAAAATATATCGCTATATAAAAGTCATGCGCCGCCGCCTGAAACGCGCCTGAAATCGATCGAGTATTTTGCTATATAAAAGTCACACGCCGCCGCCTGAATGATACCTAAGTTGCGCATTGTATACTACTAGTAAACAGTTATATAACACTCTCCTTAGGTAAACAGTTATATAACACTCTTATTAAGTAAACAGTTATATAACACTCTCCTTAAGTAAACAGTTATGTAACACCCTCCTTAAGTAAACAGTTATATAACACTCTCCTTAAGTAAACAGTTATATTACATTCTCCTTAAGTAAACAGTTATATAACACTTTCCTTGAGTAAATAGTTATATAACACTCTCCTTCAGTAAACAGTTATATAACACTCTCTTTAAGTATATAAGAGTATATAACACTCGCCCTAGGTAAACAGTTATATAACAACCTCCGTCTTTAAACAGTTACATAACACTCTCCCTAAGTAAACAGTTAAATAACACTCTCCCTAGGTCAACAGCTATATAATACTCTCTCTACTTAAGCAGTTATATAACACTCTCCCTAGGTAAGCAGTTATGTAAACTCTCCCTGTATAACCAGTGTCGCGAGGTTGTTTTGAGGAGATAGGACAGCTTGGATGGAATGGAAGAATAAAGATAATAATGTCTTGTTGATAGCTTCCGAGTTTGAAGAAACTGCCTCTCCTCGGGAAATAGTGTACTAGAAATTTACTTAAAAGAGAATTCTGGTACCTAAACAGGATATTTTCTGGACCATAAATTCTTCCTCAGGAATCCTAGAAAAGGACTGTGTAAAGCACACAAGGTTGAGAAAGAGATTTGGTGTCCAGCCACAATTAAAATATCCCGACCCAATAGAAGTTAATTGAATTATGGCTGAGCTCCCAGGGTGTAGATTTATATTTAAAACAAAATACAACCCAAATAAAGTTAACAAGAAAAATAACAACAGACTCTGTTATGTAAAGTTGGATAAAAGGGTATGGAATCTTACATTTCTTTATATACATATAAATATGAAAAAAAGTTTAGCTCTACTGTTTATTAAAAAAAAACAACTAGTTTGGTCATCACTTGGACCAGAGATCTTTTCTATGGTAGTGTTGCTGGTAGGTGTTAATACTCATCTCCTCACGGACTGTAGTAGCTGCGGAGATGATTTGTGTTCGGACTCTCTTGGTTTGGTCTGCCCCAGCAGGTTGGTCTCATAACAGTTAATGGGTTCAGAGGGTGTCAGAGTTTGCTTCCCTGGACTCAATGCACATCACAGATAAGGATGGGGTAAGTCACCTCTGCTGAATACCTCTTCTGCTTATGGGATGTGTGGTATGGTTACTGGGTGATAGGATATGGTTGGGTATGATAACCTATTTGATAGGGTATGGTGGGTAAGGGTAATCTTTGGTACCATGGACTTGTACCCTGGACCTGGTTTAGGTATCTGGTAACCGCAACCTGGTTTAGTACTGTGTAACCACAACCTGGGTGGATTTGCTCACCGAATTCACTAAGGATATTTGCAACCAGAAATGCCCACTCTTAGGGCCCATAAACTCACGTCTGCTTCGAACGATGGTTACAAGAAGAATGACCGCTTAAAGTTCCCTCCTAAAATTCCAGCTGGCTGTTCCGGGCAGGGATGGGGGTGGCCTTGTTGCAAATTCTAGTTTGGTCCCAGAGGTATTAAGTTACCTTCGTTTCAACTCGCCCTAGCGTTCATCGTTGCCGGCTGTTTTTACATGAGTTCCCTTCGTGAACCCAACACAGGTCACTTCCGGTCGTTGCACCGTGTTCCACCTTCGACTTTCGCTGGCTAAGGAATAATTTATTACTTTTGGCCATGTGAATTCGCTAGCGAATAGTGAAATCTAAGACTAGAGAGAGAGACTCTTTCATTATAAGAATGAAAAAGTCAACTGAAGGGAAAAAGTTTTCAATCTAACGATAGAGATTTTTAGAGGAATAAAATAATAGACAGAAGAAAAAGTCGGTGAGAGTCGTTTCACGACATAAGCCCCCTTTTGAAAGTTCGGCCAACGGCCAACTAAGTTCGAGCCGACTCTTCTCTTATGTCGGACACTACATTCATGTATCGTGTCCTCCATTCCTTCAATCCAAATATTTCCTATTTTTCCTCTGTCAAACGGTATGCCTGTAATCCACACACGGCTATCCGTTTCCTCTTCAATAAGTAGTTGAGGTGGGTTGAGCAGGCCCGCTCGCAAAAATATCCCCCTCTTCTTTTCTCCCTTAAGGATCCTCCATTGAAGCTTGCCTACTGGCAAAGAGCTTGCCCTAAAGTCTACATTCTGCTTACAACTGGATCTATAGCAAATAGTTTTGCGTGATGAGGTTGCCAACCTCATACACAACCTTATTTTAGTCATATTACTTGACCTGCCTAAGGACACATACGTATCTCCCCAGGTATGAGAGCGTGTATGATCTTCTATCGCTGTTTCTCCAGTGACAGAGAAAGATAAGTCTACCAGTTGTTCCTGCCCACCAGGTACCAAGGAAATTTGGACCCGCTTCACTTTCTGATCCCAGAGAGTGGGTGAGGTTATTGGAACTGAGTGAAGTCTTAGTGCTTGAGGGTCCTGTTCCTCTAATGCTGCTTCTCCCATGTTAAAGGAAGATATTTCTGAAACATGTTTCATCCCACCAGGTACCAAGAAACTCTGGCCCGGCTTCACTTTCTGCATGCAGATAGTGGGTGAGACTGTCAAAACTTGTTCAGAATTAAGTGCACTGGGGTGGTCATCCCCTTTGCACTCTTCCAACTTTTCAATGAAAATATTGGAAGATGAGTTAGGCATTGGAGTCTCCATAGCCTGTTCAGTCACGCCGTCTCTGGATCGTGCTGAGTCTCCTAAGATGATATATTTCCCTCCTTGAGATATCGGGTAAATTCGTTCATCTAATATTGCGGCCTTTACTTTGCCGTTTACAAAGTTCGACCTAACTTCTACATAAGCTAAAGGCAAAATCATCCTTCTGTTGTTTATCATGGGTGCTGTTACCTCAACATCCTCTTCGGTGACTTGATCAAGGTCGATGACAGAGGCTGAGACAAGGGCATCACACCCAAGACCTTGATAATACAAACAGGTGATTTGTTCTCCATTTACTGTGGCAGTCTCCACATTTTGAGAATCCCTGTATCCACTCCGGGCCTTCGTCAAGTTCCCATCCATGGCAGGGACCTTAGCTTTGTATGAAGTCTGTGGGTTTGGGTCTCGGCGCCTACAGTCTAACTGATGTAGGGTGGCCGACAGGTGGTGTTCAAGAACATCCCTTCTCTTCCCATAGGGTTGCGTAATCCTTTTCTGTTGAGTGATCCTATTTGGTTGAGCGATCCTATTTACCAGGTTTTTGGTGCGGTTGTTTTCAGTATGCCTGTTGTGAGTTTTTGCTGAGAATGAGGAAGGTCTCTTCAGATTATTAGCACCGCTGTGCTCAATCTTGTTTTCAGGATGGTCTAGAAGTCTCTGTTTAGACATCCGTACCTCTGCTCTGTCTGAGCCTGAATTCTGAGACATAGACTTGGCTTCATGTGGTGCAGTTATATTTACCACTGAAGATGGTGATGCAACTGGCAAAGGAGTGGCATGATGAGTATTCCTAGATTCAAGTTTATCCCTGAATTCCATATTTGTAGGTTGAAACTGAGTTTCCAGTTCTTCCTTACACTGGAGGGATTTTTCTTGTCTTTGTTTCTCATGTTCCACATTCTCTTCCATGTATTTTGCTCTCCATTTCTTCCTTTCTGCTTCTCTCATCCTGCATTTTTCCATCTTTTGTGAAACAAAAGTATCCAGTTCTTCTCCGGAGAGTTCACACTCAATGGCTAACTCTGTCCAGAATGTTCTCCACTCATTCAACTCTACAGATTCTTCCATTATATCCGTAGTGGTTCGTTGAGCGAGTATGAGATCTCTAACTCACAAACAATAATTAAGGCAAAAATACTTTCTATAGTCTTAACTATACTAAAGTAT
This sequence comes from Oreohelix idahoensis, assembly GCA_024509875.1. Taxonomy (NCBI): domain Eukaryota; kingdom Metazoa; phylum Mollusca; class Gastropoda; order Stylommatophora; family Oreohelicidae; genus Oreohelix; species Oreohelix idahoensis. The sequence goes on from JAMPIV010012558.1 coordinate 194,630, forward strand.
TACAAAACCATATATTAAATCAAACCAGCATTTATAACCATCAAATTAAAAATTAGTTAACAATAGGTAACTAATTTCCAGCAGTACCACCAAGAAGAGTTCTCATAACAAAACTTAAAATCTGTTTTTCTTGCAAAAATTTTATATGTATTTTAGTATAGGGTAATTTATATGTCCCCTCTTTAATCTAATCCTAGACCAGGACACCAATAAGTGACAAGTACCTACAGCAGTAGTGGTCTAGGAAAGATAAAGAGTTTTCATATCTTAGACAAGTGTCTAAATATGAAATAAGAGTTTATCCCGGACACGAGCGTTCCACTTGTCGCGACGTTGTTTTGAGGAGATAGGACAGCTTGGATGGAATGGAAGAATAAAGATAATAATGTCTTGTTGATAGCTTCCGAGTTTGAAGAAACTGCCTCTCCTCGGGAAATAGTGTACTAGAAATTTACTTAAAAGAGAATTCTGGTACCTAAACAGGATATTTTCTTTACGATAAATTCTTCCTCAGATATCCTAGAAAAGGACTGTGTAAAGCACACAAGGTTGAGAAAGAGATTTGGTGTCCAGCCACAATTAAAATATCCCGACCCAATAGAAGTTAATTGAATTATGGCTGAGCCCCCAGGGTGTAGATTTATATTTAAAACAAAATACAACCCAAATAAAGTTAACAAGAAAAATAACAACAGACTCTGTTATGTTAAGTTGGATAAAAGGGTATGGAATCTTACATTTCTTTATATACATATAAATATGAAAAAAAGTTTAGCTCTACTGTTATAAAAAAAAACAACTAGTTTGGTCATCACTTGGACCAGAGATCTTTTCTATGGTAGTGTTGCTGGTAGGTGTTAATACTCATCTTCTCAAGGACTGTAGTAGCTGCGGAGATGATTTGTGTTCGGACTCTCTTGGTTTGGTCTGCCCCAGCAGGTTGGTCTCATAACAGTTAATGGGTTCAGAGGGTGTCAGAGTTTGCTTCCCTGGACTCAATGCACATCACAGATAAGGATGGGGTAAGTCACCTCTGCTGAATACCTCTTCTGCATATGGGATGTGTGGTATGGTTACTGGGTGATAGGATATGGTTGGGTATGATAACCTATTTGATAGGGTATGGTGGGTAAGGGTAATCTTTGGTGCCATGGACTTGTACCCTGGACCTGGTTTAGGTATCTGGTAACCGCAACCTGGTTTAGTACTGTGTAACCGCAACCTGGGTGGATTTGCTCAACGAATTCACTAAGGATATTTGCAACCAGAAATGCCCACTCTTAGGGCCCATAAACTCACGTCTGCTTCGAACGATGGTTACAAGAAGAATGACCGCTTAAAATTCCCTCCTAAAATTCCAGCTGGCTGTTCCGGGCAGGGATGGGGGTGGCCTTGTTGCAAATTCTAGTTTGGTCCCAGAGGTATTAAGTTACCTTCGTTTCAACTCGCCCTAGCGTTCATCGTTGCCGGCTGTTTTTACATGAGTTCCCTTCGTGAACCCAACACAGGTCACTTCCGGTCGTTGCACCGTGTTCCACCTTTGACTTTCGCTGGCTAAGGAATAATTTATTACTTTTGGCCATGTGAATTCGCTAGCGAATAGTGAAATCTAAGACTAGAGAGAGAGACTCTTTCATTATAAGAATGAAAAAGTCAACTGAAGGGAAAAAGTTTTCAGTCTAACGATAGAGATTTTTAGAGGAATAAAATAATAGACAGAAGAAAAAGTCGATGAGAGTCGTTTTACGACAACCAGTGTTGTAACACTCTCGCTGTTTATATCGTGTTAGTTAAAACATTTTTTTTTATTCTGTACTAATTTAATATTTTCGCTTTACCATATATGACTAACACGTCATGTTTCTGTGTTGCTATGTTGTTTCCCCCGAGAATGTGTGACGGAATATATATTTTGCTCGGTTTGACTTTCAACGATTTAATTTTTTCGTTTTAATTTAATTCGTTAACTTTTGTCTTGTTTCCTCAACCCTTTTTCTTGCCATAACTTACTCCTCGACCCCTTTCCCTTTTTCCTTTTTTATACGTAGACTTGACTGTCACTGTGTGATAAAGACATTTCTGGTCTATGAGAACCTATCATCGTGCAGATTTTATGTTCATCTTCCTAGAACTAAGCCTGAGCAACCTTCTAGCCTCACCTATTTTAATCATTGCTGGGGAAAATATTTTCACTTCGGGCACGTTAGAACGAAGCAGGCAGTGAAAAATGTCGCACCTCGGAGATGAACTTTTTATAGTGAGATGTATCAATGGTCATCCCTCTAGCGACAATTGATATCACCTTTCTGCAGAGATCGTCTGGTTTGGGGCAAGATCTGAAAATGTCCGCAAGTGTCAATTACACTGACTAACAAAAAAAAACTTTTTTTTTCTTTCTCTAACATTTCTATGTTTTTCTGGTCAATTTTAATGCGCTGTTTTTAAATCTGCAAACCGTTTTTCTCTATCAGGTCGGGATCTCTAGAAATACGCTATTGAAGTTTTTTAACAACGCATACAGTATTACAACATCATTCGTACAAGAAGTATAACAGTTATGTAGGCTTGAATTTCTTTGCAGTCGACTTTCGTCGGTGAATGGCATGTGGTACATCGCGATGAAGCATCCAACAATAATCAGCAAACATGGTCACACTCCACCGTCCTTGATAACGTGACTCCATTACGGCAATATCTTGATGGAATCGTTCTCCATGTTCATCGCTGACTTCGCCAAGATTGTCAGGGAAAAAGTCAAGATGCGAATCGAGCAAATGGATTTTGAGGGACATGTTACAGCCCATAATTCTGTATGCATCTATGCACTGCTTAACAATATGCAACATAGTCGACAGATTTGTGATTTCCCAGAAAGTTATCGACGATCGATTTGAATGCCATCCATGCGCGAAGTTCACTACCATGTAACAAGTTCTCGAATTGTTTGTCTGCAATAACTTTCCTAATCTGAGGTCCTATAAAGATACCTTCCTTTATCTTTGCATCGCTAACTTGCGGAAACTTTTCTCGAAGATAAATGAAAGCTTTGCTCGTTTTATCTAACGCTTTTACAAAATTCTTCATGAGCCCCAACTTTATATGTAACAGTGGTAAAATGAAGCTGTCTTTGTTAACTAATGGCTCGTGTATTACATTTTTATGCCCGAGCTGCATACGATCCTGGATAGGCCACACCTTTCTTGCATAATGTTCCTGTCTGTTGCGGCTGTCCCATTCACATCGGAAGCAACAAAATTTAGTATACCCAGTCTGCATGCCCGTGAGAATTGCAATGACCTTTAGGTCTCCACAAATTCGCCATTGGTAGTCATTGTACTTTATTTTTTCCAAACTTATAGCCATATTGTCATAAGTTTCTTTCATATGAACAGAGTAGGCGACTGGAATTGATGAAAATAAATTTCTGTTATGCAATAACACGGCTTTTAGACTAGTCTTGGAAGAATCGATGAAAAATCGCCATTCGTTGACTATTTGCTCATGACCGTTTACATCTTTGCAATCATCATGTGACATATTCTTTCCAGAACGTTGTCTCCATTACAGCTGCTCTGAACGCATCACGATTCTGGGCAAGTCGACCTGCATCAGCCAAAGACAAGTTCAGACTCTCTGTGATGTCCTGGGTCCACCGTCGTCTAGGTCGACCCCTTCCCCTTTTTTCCAGGGACCATGCCTTCCATCACTGTTTTTTCCAGACTATTATGTCTTTTTATATGACCGAAAAATTTCAGCTTCCTTATTGCGATGGTATTTAGGAGCCAATGTTCCTGTACATTTGCAATAGCAAATGTCATCATCCATCTCAAAGTATTGAACAAGTTCTCTGTGTCTATGACGAAATTTAGATATCGGAGTATTGGGCGCTAAAAGATTCCATTCTTTGAGTCGCGAACCGAGTAATTCCGCTTGTCCTTTGGTAAGAGCGAGATCACGTATTAGATCTGAAAGTTCTGAATGGTTAATTAAGTAAACACCATCATTCACCAGTATGTAATCTGAGTCAGAATTAGTTTCTAAAGCAGGTAAACTATCACTTTCTGATGGTTCATTCACGTCCAACGGATATTGTTCTGGTGGTACTTGGATCGGACACGTGATTGGATCATGAGGCACTGGTTTCGAAACCAATTCAATATTTGAATAAACCACAGACTTTCTAGTTTTAAAAGTGAAACCATGGATATTTGTCAAGCAGAAGTAACAATCAGTAGTGTGATTTGTATGTTCACGCCATATTACTGGCACTCCAAAAGGCATCGACTTATGCTTCGGCGATTTTCGTAACCAACCTGCCAATGTATCAAACAAACTGCATTTGGCTTCCAAGATTTATTTGCATCATCAACTTTCGAATCGAAATAAAGTTCATATGCTTTCTTTAGTAATGGTGTAAAGTTTTTCTGGTCAACACGATCGGTAAAATATCCGCACACGTAACAGAACAGATCAGCCGAATTTCTACAACTTCTAGAAGCCATATTTTGCTCAGAATTATTTCAAAATACAGTAACTATTTGAAAAATCGCGTAACATATGTCATGCATCTTTTAGCAGTATAAAAAGTAGAATTATGTTGCTTTTTATTAATTTTTAATAAGTTATATAGTAAAAATGAAACTGAGCAAATAACGGTTTCCCAAAAATATATTTATTCACAAATATCTTAAGAACCCGATGTGATAGAGATAAACGGATTTCAGATTTGAAATCAGCGCAAGAAACTGACCTAAGAACACTTATTCTTATATAAGAAAGAAAAATGTTGTTTGTCAGTGTTATTTACATTTTTTTAAAAAATAAAATTTTGCCTCGTTTTGGCAAGGTGCGTCCAGTTCAACCTAACCGGTTATATTATGGCGCATGTCCAAATATAACAGACTTTTAGGTCTGATGAATTAAAAGTAATGCTATGATCAAAAGCGTAGTCGAATACTATGGGATGGCTTTTGTCTTATCTAAAACAATATACACTAACCAAGAACTACTTACTCGGAGTAACAAAGTGGGCATGCACACCATCATAGCTGGCAGTCGCTGGAGTTGGGTAGGCCATGACCCCAGTAGAGACCCCGATGCCATCACAAACAATGCTATGCTATGGACCCCCATAGGAAAGCGACAGAGAGGCCGACAAAAAACAACTTGGCAGAGAAGGCCGAGATGCAAAGAATGAACCAGAGCTGGGGCACTGTACGAAGGATGGCCGCCGACCGAACAAAGTGGAAGCAGTGTGATGCTGCCCTACAAGACGCCATCAGGCGTCATGGCCACTGACTGCTTTGACAGCGGCGGCTAAGGATCAAAGAAGAAGAAGTCAGTATTTGTTTGGGGGAGGGATTTTTACTCGAAGTTATTTTAAATTAGTTGATATGAGTATATGAGGAGAACTACCGTTAGACAGGGATAAAACGGTAGAATAAAAAAAACACAAAAACACACAAATAGTAATACGTCTTACAAGGAGAAAGGACAAGAAAAAACCCTACGTTGCAGCCACTAGGCCTTCGTCAGTGTCGTGAAAAATTCTAATCCACATATATAAATGAGAAAATAAATGTAAAGCCTAACGAAGTAATTTAATAGAAGGAAAGAAGAATGGTAAAAGACCAGTGCTTTTCCCAATAGCGTACACCTGCGTTGTAGAACGCCATAATGACTGAACCCGAGATCCCTTTTTTCTACTTCGTCTGCATAATTGTAACGCTTCCACGTTTGATAGTAAAAGCCTACTGCATAAACTACACGCGTTTCTAAAAATAAAACTGGTACTGTGTTTCTTAGAAAACCTTGAGATACGCAAACTGCTTAATGACCTAGATATAATACTAGCATTAATGTCATTATATACACTACGTTAACCTAAAAGACAGACGGGCTTAGAAGAGAGAGAGAGAGATGCACGGAGGAACGCATGCAATGCTACCACGTCGTCTCGCGATTTAAAAATTAATGCCACCCCACGCGAAAGGCATGCAGGCTTGATTTTTTTCAAATAAACAGTAATAAAAAAACACTACCGATACGAGGTAAGGTTTTAAAAAACATGTTGAATGCTTATTAGGAAACATGACACAATACTGTTTTACGTCTGAAATCCTGACTTTATACTGACAGAACAGTCGAAAAGGCAGGACAGGTGGCGGTTCGAGGAAAATAAAAAGAAACAAATACACGACTATCCTAGAATAATACATATTTTGAACGAAGCCACTTAACCCCATTAAACTTATATATTCTTGTACCTTAAGCCTTGCTGACAAAGAATATGTTATGTGTTACGCAAATGGTCTAGTACTTAATAAATTATAGCCAAAATACTATAGTGAGGTTGTCTGACAGCACAAGATCATATTTGCTCATAATGGCTGTTTGAACAACACTGCTTTAGTGGATATGAGGCCAACTAGTTAGATACGATTTGATTGGCGGTAGTAATATGTAAGGCGAAACCTTATTAGTCGAACTGCAAATGCAAATATGGTTGTTATGGCAACGTGTAGAATGGGTAACATTTTTTCAAAGGCTCTTGTAAACATGGTCTCATTGGTTAGAGCATTCGATATAGTCAAATAGAAGCGTCAGTTCAGGGCCAGTTTTGAAAATATAGTTTGTGAGAAGCAAGTGCGTGGCGAGCAAGCTAATATTTTTCTAAATAAAAGCCTGGGATAAGGCAGATCGAAATTGTGCCAGAAGTCATCGCCAGTCAACGTACTTGTGTATATTTCCTTGAATTGTGGTAAGCTAGACATATTTCATATATATGTATATATATATATATATATATATATATTATATGAAAATTGAATATGAATTGATAAATTGTGTCTGTATGTTTGTGGTTCAGTAGCAAACAGAAGGCAAAGCCTAGATATTGCTCCACCATGTAAAAGATTGTCAGAGAGGAGTATAACTGCAGTGGCATATATGGGATTGCCATTTAGTAACATGACACCTATCTTATTGTATAGAAGGAAGTACAGCTGGAATTGCAGAGGCGTTGTAACCATTAGGGAGAGGAATACTGGTATATTGTCACATGAGAAGCTAGTAGTTGGCCTACAGCGCTGAACTCTGTGTTTGTAATGTCCTGTACTTCAGTGTGGAAATATATATTATATATTAGTTCTGAAGAAGGAGGTACAACCTTCTTATTTCAGGGACCGTGGTACTGAAGTATTAGAGCAGCACCTGGTCTGAGTTTTGCTGGATCCATCGGGCTGGCAGCAGACTCCTTGTCCAAGATATTGACCAGTGGTGTGTTTCAAGATAACTGAGAAGCAAGCGAGCAGAGGAGACAGTTTTCCTGCCGCCAACTCATAAGTTAAGAATTCGTCAGCCAGAGTAGCTCATCCTTGTATATCCCACCTTTAAAAATTGACTGTAATACTAAAGCAAGAGGGACAGTTACTGTTTTACAAATAAAAAGAACTGTGAACCCTTCAAGATTATTTCCACCGTTAACAAACACATGAAGTCGTGATGACAAACAACAACATAGCTTCAAAAGCCAGTATTACCTCTTAATACCAGAGCATAACACTACACACATATTGTAATAATATTCTATGTCAGGACAAAGATCCTTTGTATAATTTGATTGTGATTCCTGATTCACTCTGTAGTTGGATCAGGATATCTATTCTTGAAAGAAATTAATACATAATTTAAACGTTAACACTTGACTTACTTAAGCTAGTCTTCTAGAGTGTTCTATGTATGTGCTTGTCATAGTGTTGTAAAGTGTTGTGAATCTTAATTAAAGTAATTGTCTGTTGTTGTTGTTGTGAACTTACACTTCATCAATATCATAACCCTAGACATTCAACGTAGTCATCACAATAGCCCAGAATAAGTCTGACTGAGGTCTAAATGTGGTAGCAAAGTAAGGTCATCTGTACACACTACACATATTATATACAGATACCTTCCCAGCTGATCTCAGTCAGTACACTAAGTCCCCTATAAATATTTATATAATCCCAACTTACCACAGTCAGGGACAGACAAACTGTGGCAGCGCCAGTTAGAGATTACTTGATTGGGATTGTAGTTGAATAGGCAACAGTGTTAGATTATTATGTTCTCCAAGTAAGTGATAATTGGCTTAAAGTCCGCCAGAGTTAGTATTTCCTTGGCGTGAATAAATTTCTAACCTAGGTAGGTTCGTTCCTCTTGAGTTGTTAATTATGTGAGAGATAGTGGTGATGATGTATAAAACAATACAATATTCAGTACATCCATAACATGTAATTAGTCCAACGGTAAATGATCCTCAGTAAATACTTTGTTAATGCATCAAGGTTTATTGAACCGTTGAACGTTTCCACATAGCAGCAGCAAATATACTTGAAGAATAATGAAGGACACTGATGAATTCTGTTGTGGATCACAACGTAGGAGCCTAGGACTTTTGTGACAGACCGGGGGAGCGCCAGGCTGCTACACCACGCAAAGTTAAAATCACATCCTAAATGCAAGGGCTCAAATTTACAACTGACTACCAAAATAATATTTATTGGCGTCTTGGGTAGTGCGCGATCTTGCTACCTTTTCATTGGATAAGCGAATATTTTATTAATTTATTTATTGGTTATTCTATCAAGCATCCGTACAGGAAATAAGGCTATTCCTAATTGCGTCACTCTTTGCTAGGCAACTCCCGCCAAAAGATAGCGGTGGGCCGCCCAATTTGACATAGTTTCAACTTCACTTTTATGTCATCCTAACTCAATGTAACTCGTGTTTTGGTTAACAACGAAAAGTCGTAACTGCTCTGTTTATTCTCTATAGTATAGGTAGTTACTAGCTAATTTCCTGTTTTATAATGACTGGTTACTAGCCCGAATAAATGATATGGTAATAGGTCATCCGGCCACAAAACAAGAGACAAGAGGGAAAGAAAGTAAGAATTAAGTGGAGAACATGAAACTATAGAAATAAGAGAAAAATACTCCCTCGAGGTGTTAAATGTTGGAGCCAAAATGTCTGCCAAAATCGGGAAAGCAGAAATGGATAGTACACAAAAAATAGAAAATAGGGACTGGAAAACAGTGAGGAAAAAGTGATTTTTAAAAAAAAAACACAATTTTAAATAAATAAATAAATATTTTTTAAAAAAATACAATTAAAAGTTTTTAAAAATTAAAAAAAAAATTTTCTTTAATAAAATATATTTCTTCTTCTTCTTCTTCTTCTTCTTCTTCTTCTTCTTCTTCTTCTTCTTCTTCTTCTTCTTCTTCTTCTTCTTCGTTCACCTTCAGATGTCAACTTGAATAAGTTCAAAGTTCACCCTCAGATGTCAACTTGAATAAGTTCAAAGAAAGCAGTGGTCAGCCTGAGGCTGTTGATATCTCCGTAGATTTTCTCCAGGAATGGTACTGGTGATGGCCATATGCGTTTTCTCTGTTCCTCATATGTTGGGCACCTTTGAAGCAGATGTTCGGCAGTCATTTTATCAGTGCCACAGTCACACTCATCAGTAGTTCCTATCTTTAATTTGTTGAATAGATGGTATCTGAACCTGTTATGACCCGTGCGAAGTCTGAAGATTACCACTTGTTCACTTCTGCTGAGCTGGTAATAAGGATCATTTTTTGTGTGGCCTGGATGCTCTTCTTCCCACTTATGCCTGTATCTGCGCTTGATAAAACTCTTGGCCTCCTAATATGTTATATTTGTGTCAAGTTTAGGAAGTTTTCCCTCTTCCTTTGCCAATCTGTCAGCCTCTTCATTATCAGGGATGTTGCAGTGAGAAGGGATCCACTGTTTCACGACTCTTTTGTATTGCTGACATAGTATGTGAAGTGTTACTCTTAGGTCATCCAGTTCAGCATTACTTTGACTTTTCAGCGTTGTAATCACTGACAGCGCATCTGAGAAGATTGCTACTGGTATCTCTGAGCTTTCTTCTGTCATTAGAATTTCTGATGCAGTTTTTAAGGCTTCATCCTCTGCTCTGAAGTTACTTGAAAAAACGTAACACGGCCATCTTTGATTATCTGTCTGAAATACAAAATAAAAAGTTTTAGCACATAAATCATTTCATCTTGTCAACTTTTATGTTAAAATTTAAGTCTCTTAAAATTTTAATTTCAGGCACATCAAAATCTTACGTGCGTACCTTTTCCTTTGCAAATTTTATCATCAACTCCTTCATGTCAAATGCTGACGCTTGGCCATGTTCAGTTGATATAGTTGCCAACAACTAGTCTATTTTGCAACATTGTTGTACGTTTTTTTTTATAAGTTTAAACTTTGAGAAACTTGATTCACTTATTGCCACTGACACTGGAAATGTGAGAAGGACCCTAGGAGCAATAGAAACATTAGGCACGTTATCCAGGGGTTTTTGTTGTAGTATGAAGACTTTTCAGCGTTGTAATCACAGACAGCGCATCTGAGAAGATTGCTATTTGTCTCTCTGAGCTTTCTTCTGTCATTAGAATTTCTGATGCAGTTTTTAGGGCCTCTGCCTCTGCTCTGAAGTTACTTGAAAATTTTCCTGTTGCGACTGCGATCTTTTTTTGTGTGCCATTGTTTAAGCTCAGGAAGACTCCTTTACCCCCATCTTCTGTTGCATTAGTTGCTGATCCATGTGTGTATGCATGGATCCAGGTGTTGTTTGGGTAATGTTTCTCTATATATTTTGTGGTTAGGACTCTCCTTTCTGTTTCATTTTGGCTATTCTTTCTCTCAATACCAGGAACGTTTTCTATCATTTCAGGGAAGCACTGTTGTTTCGAAATTGGTAGCTTGTGTGCAGTACATATTGGCGTAGCTGCTGATATTGCGTTTATGGGGTCTGCTCTCATCTTTGTTTTGACTGTCTCTACAAAGTTGCTTCGCTTCAGTCTTCCCCTTCCAATTCCATTTATTTTCTGGTGCATTGGGTGGTCTATCAGTCTCCTGAATTTCTCGGCTTGTTGCTGGGCTCTGCTGTCTCTTCTATCCTCCATAGGCTGGAGGTGAGTAATCTTTTCCAACTCTTTTATGGGTGTTGACTTCATGCCCGCTGTTATGATTCTCAATGCTTGGTTTTGGGTTCTGTTTATTTTGTGAAAGTTCGACTTAGTTGCCGTTGAACATGCTGCAATGCCACATTCTAAGACTGGTCTCACTCGCCCAGAATATAGCTTCTTTAGTACTCTTTCGTCTGCTCCCGAACCCATGCCAACAAGTTTTTTTCATGATTGCCATACTCTGCCTTGCTCTTGTCCTGTTTTGTTCAATCTGGGTTTTCCATATCAAAATCTATATAAAAAATAAATAATAGAAAGTCATAATAAAACTCGGACTAGATAGATAAGGACACCTCAGACAAAAGAATGCTGCGTGTTCAAACCATAGGGTTAAAGGCAACCCATAAGGTGGATGAGGCGTTGTTCCATGCTGAACCGACCGTTGGCATCCGAGGAACAGGATCTGATGGCTGTCACCTGGATGTCAGTGGCACTGTGGTGGCCAGAGCCATTGAATTGGATGGCCACAGGTGTGGATTTAAACTGAGAGATGTCGTAGAGGTATCTGCAGAATCGGTCTCCCAGTCGTGTGCCTGTTTATCCGATGTAAGTTATATTGCAACGTTTGCATATAATTGCATAAATCACGTTACGTGACTCGCATGTGAAGCCATGGGTGATGGTGAACTTGGCCTTAAGGGATGACACTGAACGTGTTTGGATTACATATTGACATGTCTTACATCGTTTTTGGTGACATGGCTGGGTCCCAAAATGGCCATCGTTGACAGTTTTCAAACGGCTGTGGACTGGGAGGTCCCTCAATTTTTTATCCCGTCTGTATGCCAGCAAGTGTGGCTCACTAAACACTTCCCGCGCCACTGGGTCAGCTTGGAGGAGAGGTAGGTGGCGGTACAGGATCTTTTTGAGAGCAGCGATGTGCGGGTAATGGGTCAATATTTACTTGACTCTATCAGAGAAGGTTTTGTGGCGGGGGTTGAGAGCCTCTAGACTCTTATTTCTATAGTTTCATGTTCACTTAATTTTTACTTTCTTTCCCTCTTGTCTCTTGTTTGTCTGTCCCTGACGAAGGCCTAGTGGCCGCAACGTAGGATATTTTCTTGTCCTTTCTCCTTGTAAGACGTATTACTATTTGTGTGTTTTTGTGTTTTTAAATTAGTTGACAGGGATGATAATCGTCTATTTGTCACCTGTTAATCCAATTACAGCTAACAGCCTTTGACTTACGGTACTTACATTTTCTCAGCGGTCTTGTGCATTCTTCAGTCTCTTTAATCTAATGAGCTAGTACTTTTTTGCGCGGGGAGGGGGGGGGGGGGGGGTAAGGGAGGGTGCAGGGCTCCATATAAGCCTATAGAAATATATAAGTCTATATATATAATATATTCCCTCGCTCTGTACACTTCTCTATTATACCTACTTTGTCGCAGAGCGTCACTTCAAGCGATTTATTACAAGATTTTATCACTCGCATTAAGGAAAAGGTCACGTTTTTACTTATATTCTGTGAATGTATATGTATACTATCTTCTGTGTTACTGTACAAACGCTATCATTTCTCATAGAAAACAGTTCAGTATTAATCCAGACTCCCTTTATTATCGTCATATTTTCGGTAATAGTAATAATCCGTTTGGTCTGTACATGGAATGTTGTTGCTTCAGCGATTTAAATAGCATTTTTTTAAAATTATATCTCCAATGAAATATTCAATGTATGATTTATTTTATCGACTGAAATCTTGACGTTAGATTTCTTACATTGAAATAATGAATTTATGTATTATATCTTGCTCTGAAATCTCGAGTACGTGGTATAGTCCTTTGTCACGGATTGCCTCCCCTGCTTTGCAGTAGTGGTCCAACAGTGGCCAAAACTCAAGAGTTTCTAAAATGGGTCGTCAAAGGTGTCTCCCTTCGCACACGATTACTCTTCGCAGAGATGTAGATAGAAGAGTAATGACGCTTCTACCTTAGGGAGCATTCACAAGATAATTCAGAAGTCAAAACATGTGTTAACTTATATCTGTCCGTCGACTTTTGTGAAGGATTTAAGCAATGGCTTTTAGCTCGTTCAAGCCCCCAGCTGAATTAATTCAGCGAATTTCCTCTTATAATGGTATAGCTCTGTTTATTGGTAAATATATGTCTAGATGTATATATGTATATTAAATAGTAGTGCTCATACGTTTGCTTTCATACATGTAATAACTCAATCAACTATGTTTGTTTAGTTTTAAAATAACATATAACAAATGTAATAGTGAATTAGTCTTTAACAGGTTAAAATAAATATGGAAAGATTGGTGAAATTTTAGATGAAAGATTTAGTCATCGAGCATGGGTAGAGGAATGGTTTTAAGGTTATTGTCCGTTTTGCTGGCGCCTGTTAATCAGAACTTAACTTTTAGGTGAGTCCTGCAGCTGTGATTTTCGTCACTTCTTGGTGATGAGGGCACTTTTTCACACAACTTGTCCGATTTAGGCGGTTAGTGTGGATTCCCTGCTTTTCACTCACAACTAGCTTCGTTCCACGAACATTTTAGACAAATTAGAAAAACAAATGCCTCTGCTAAGTACATTAGTGGTCTGCCAATTAACAGGCGCCTTCTCACTGGGCATCCACCAATATTAATCTCTCAGAAAAATGTAATTCCAGAGTACACAGTGTAGCTCAGGGAAGATGATTAAAAATCACCAATATTCTTCCGAGTATTAAACTGGGAAAATGTGTCTGGACGGCGCAAATAATGAGTTGCCTGAGTGTCACAGCGTTATTTCGCAGTGCATCTAATGTTGAAAAGCCAGCCGGGAGAGGCCGAGGTTAGCCGAACTAGTGGTCATGTGACTACCGGAAGTCGGGGGAAAAGGGCGCAAAATTAGTCCGTGAGAAGCTAGCCTGTGTCCGGGAAGGACGATTGTCCCTTATGCCAGCGAGATCGCTGTGTGGTTTATATTGTGGACTGTAAAATGAGTGCCTGCCATATTTTCGGACCATGGTGATAATTACGTTGTTAAGTCCAGAGCAGTGTAGGGTCTAGATCGTATTGTCTACAGGCCGTAGTTCGATAAGATGTCGATGATTTGAGTATGTTATTGTCATAGTTTTACCGCTCGGGTGAGCGATATTTATAGCAGCCATTTGTGGTATAGTTTGTACCTTCGTATATGGAGGTGATAGTTTAAGCTGCTAAGGCATGTTTACAGTGGTTTTCTCATTATTGTATTTGATGCGTTTGATGGCCGTATGAGGCCTTATTGTGTGTGTAGAGTATTAAAGGGAAGTACTTGTTGAAGGTGGTTATTACTTTTGTCAGCCAGGGTTGTGTTGTCATACCCTTAGAAGGGCGAGCCTATATTTGTTATTATAAACCAACACAGCAGTGGTGTAACCCGTGGAGTGTTCTCCATGATAAGTGGTTCCTGACACTGAGTTACAATTAACAAAGTGCGTATATCTCTCAAAATATTATACACTTTAGGCACATGTGATATAATCGTCAGTCATCACTGCTCCATTCGGAGTCTGGGGTCAACCCTGCTGTCGGTTTTCCGCACAACTAGCCAAAAGAAATCACCAGCGCTTGCTGTAGTGGTTTATGAATATACTATTTTCGTATGTTGAGGTTGCCAGCCTCATATATAACCACTTAGCAAGAAAAACATGTCAAATTCACATTTGTAATATAAATGTTACACTTACTCCAATTGGGTTAAACACAATCTCCTCGCACAGTTTAGAATGGACACGAGCAATTTAGATTATATGCTCTCGAATCACTTGGTCTGGACATTTTGAATCCCTTTTATGACGGGTGACTCTGCGAAACACTTGGTCTGGGAAAGTTTCTCTTATGACGGGTGATCCAATTCCTTAGGTATCCACTTTTTTCTTTCTCTCTCTCTCACCCACTCTCTATCACTCTCATTCACTTCCTATCTCTTTCATTCTCTTTCTCTCATTCTCTGTCTATCTCTTTCATTCTCTCTATATCTTTCATGATATATCAAGTATATATTTCATTATGTCTCTCTAACACTCTCATTCACTCTCTATCTCTCTCATTCTCTTTTTCTCTCTCATTCTGTCTCTCATTTCCTCTGTCTCTCTCATTCCTTCTCTGTCTCCATGAGACTGCACTCCCTACATAGAGAGCAGTGCATCTAATCACAGATAATCGCACGATACCACACACATTGATACGAAAAGAACCCAAAATACTGTCTCTAAAAGAACGACTTCTGAACAACAAAGCCAAGCTGACTCACGCTTTTCTATCAAACAATGCCCCGCCGTACAAACGATGATTGTTTCAAACCAGTAGAAGAGAGGGTCTACAATTACATCAGGTACGTCTGCCCAAACCTAGGATCGACCTGTTCAAAAAGAGCCTAGCCTACTCTGGAGCCTACTTGTGGAACAACCTTCCACACCACCTAAAAAGCCTACCTACACAATACTCATTCAACAAAGCACTGTTCAAGCACTTCATCAACACTAATTATCTACCCCCATAGAAGCAGCCTTTGCTTGTCTACGTCTCATCAAAATGTCAACCTTTCTTTTCCTCTCCCCCTCGTTATTTTCTATGTGAATAATTTGTTTTATATCCATGTAGTATAATTATATAATGTGATGTTTGTGAGAATGTACCTGCATACCACTGTACTTTGGAAATATGTAATGTTTTCGATTATTTAAAATGTGATCATGTGTATGAGAATTGGCAGATATACATTTTTTACTGCTCCAAGATTTGTCCTGGTATAGACATGCGTAAGAATGTATTATTATAATTTTTTTTTTCACATTTTCCTTCACGAATGTATTGATATGTGAAAATGTGCTTACTTAATTTTTGAATTGATGATTGATGATTCAATCATGCATTTTAATTGTTGACAATTTGACCGCATGAGTGAGTGTCGGGATACAGGATGAATGACAAAGGGCTAGGTGGTCAGATGTACCTGCGTACCCAATTATCAACCCATTTAAAATAAGGTTCAAATAATGCTCTTGAGTTAAGGGGGGCAAAGAAAAACACACCAAGTCTCAACTCATTCAATGGCAGACTGTTCAAATATTTCATGAGTTATGATTTCATGCCACCCTAAACAGATTATGTTCGAATTATTGTTTGATTTATTGTACGAATAGTTTGGATTTTTTTTTTTTTTTTTTTTTTTGTTTAATTGTTTTTTTTTTTTTTTTTTTTTTTTTTTTTTTGTTTGCTTGCTTTTTTTGCATTTGTTTTTTGTCACGAGTATGGAAATAGAGGATGTCTGAGTTTAGACAGAATATGAATGAATAATGTGAAAGTAGAGAAAATTAAAGTCACTAATGAAAGTATGGAGAGAGATATGGCTTCTGGAGAGACAAGAGATATAATCAAATATCTAAGATCTACTTCCCAGCCATACTCCGGACTATGTTTTAATATGTCATACCCTTGTCCGTCCTCTCATGAAATATAGGATAATCTATTACAGTAAGGACTACAACAGCAAACATCAAGTGACAGAAAGGAATGAATTTTGACCGCTTAGAACAAATAAATATATTTATTAAATAAACTACCATAACAACACAAATAATACCTCCACTAGCTCTGATGGGCTAGTGATTATATGTCACAATCACAGAAAAATACTTCACTCAATCTCTCAGACAAAACGGCTCACTCCAAACCACCAACACCCGTACACTTTCTCACTACCAAGATAATCTAACTAAAGGGGTTAGGCCCCCAGTTTCGCCAGGAAACGTCTACTCTTGTATTGTAAATAATCCTGGTAGGTAAGTTACTTCCTCAGCTAGAAAAAACACTACATTGTTCCACCTAAGTTGATATTCAAATGCTATGGAGATAAGCTCTCTCTGTAACAGTGTCGCAATAAATCCTATGCGTTCACAATTTCTTGTGACTGGTGCCACATTAGCAGGTGAAGGAGATTAAAACGAGTGCAGAAATACTTGCACCCAATAATCTGTATATATCCAATTGATGAGGACTTTTGCTGGCGAGCGAGTATCCAGTAGGCGCGCTGGGGCGCCTCTTGTACTGGATTATGAAGATTTGAACAAATGACAGGTGACGAGTATGGCAACTGACTACTCCTCTGGGTCGTTAAGTCAGTATACTCAGAGGTAACCGGCTATCATTGGGTCGGATGGCGTTGCCAAAAAATGATTAGATGGCAAAGGCGACAGCCCGTATGTGCTGAGATGTTGGTTAACTGCAAATGGCGGCAATATGTGCTGTATGTAAATAATCCAGGACGCAAGGCTACTGCATACGAGGAGGTAACAGAAATCGATGTATAGTGGTATACTCCAAACAGCACGAGTAATGTTTGCTTCACAAGTACTGGCTGTCAACGAATCCTTTCTGTTGGCATGTCCGTATACTCTGAGTTAACTGGCTGTTAATGGGTCGGAAAGCGTTGCCGACAATGACTGGATGGCAAAGGCTATAGCCCGTATGGGCTGGAGTGATAGACACTTTCAACAATAGGATGTGGTTAATTAATCCACGAAACTGCCGTATAGCTGAAAACTGGCAGTATGACGCAGACTGCCGTGTAATATTTATTATGTGGAAGTTGTAATCCCCTAACAGCAGCAATCAAATCAAAAACCACAAAACAAACGTTGTGACCAAGGCTCTGAAAATATACAAGCAATTCAGAATCTCATTACTACCCGTTGCCTACACTTCCTCTATTATTCTCTCACCCATGCAAAATATAAACAAACTTCCACTCGCCGTTTCTCTCTCCCACAAAATCACAACAAACCCCGTCTCACACCCGATCTGTTATGCCTAGGTAATCACAACTTTTCTGTTTATAAGCCACGCGTTGATAGCACGTTGCGTCGCAAGGCAACCTGGGGCTAAAATATTCACACACAAACACACCTACAGAGTCCCACACACTATGGTAAAGCGAGACCACTGTTAGGTATTCACACCCTACCTGATAATTATATGTGGCCCGAGTGATAATAATCCAAGTAGGGATAAAACTGATTGAGTTACCAAAAATTTAGCGTTGGTCTTACACTCTCTCTCTCTCTCATTCTCTCTCTCTCTCTCTATATATATATATATATATCCCTATCTCACGTCTAGAGGCCCTCACCCCCGCCACAAAACCTCCTCTGATAGTCAAGTTAATATTGACCTATCACCCGCACAGCGCTGCTGTCAAAAGGATCCTGTATCGCCACCTACCTCTCCTCCAAGCTCACCCAGTGGCGCGGGAAGTGT
The DNA here is from genome assembly GCA_024509875.1 of Oreohelix idahoensis. Taxonomy (NCBI): domain Eukaryota; kingdom Metazoa; phylum Mollusca; class Gastropoda; order Stylommatophora; family Oreohelicidae; genus Oreohelix; species Oreohelix idahoensis. The sequence goes on from JAMPIV010012558.1 coordinate 212,906, forward strand.
TTAGTGAGCCACCCTTGCTGGCATATAGATGGGATAAAAATTTGAGGGACCTCCTAGTCCACAGCCGTTTTAAAACTGTTAACGAAGGTCAATTTAGGACCCAGCCATGTCATCGAACACGATGCAAGACATGTCAGTATATATATATATATATATATATATATATATATATATATATATATATATATATATATATATATATATATATATATATATATATAGTTATATATATATATATATATATATATATATATATATATATATATAAAATAGCAAAAACTCTTTAAAGTAATTATACACACAACCAAGCGGAAAATTGGGTAATAATATTATAATCGGCTCCCGCTTTCTGTCTTAAGACAAATCACTCCTAACTAACACTTAATGATTATGGATAGTGGATCACTTAATAAAATTCAGGGTATCCCGGACAAATTTACCTTAAGGGAAAAAATGTATATATATATATTTAAGATGAATTAAAGTGACACGGGATCTCTATTCCTTTAGATTAAGCTAACACCCCACTGTATTAAATAAGTAAATGCGTGCTTACCGAAAAAAGAATAATTCCTGTACTACAACTGCTGTTTAGCTCTGGCGCAGAATATCACTTTGTCCAGTGGCAGAACTTTCTTGAGACAATGGTATTGAGTGATAAAGACACCTCGCTTATACAGTAAGATAAAGTTTCCATGTGGCTAAGCGTGGCTTCTGCACGTGCAAGGATCTAACATAACAAGACATAAGGGTCTAGGGCAGGGGTCGGCAAACTTTTAGTAGTGTCGTGCCGAAGTAATGTTGCAAAGTCACTCAGCGTGCCAACCTAAAACCACCATATTTTTATATACAACAATTATTGAAACAATTTAAAAATGATCTTGTATTAACATGTTTCCGATACATTAAATAACTATTCTATTCTTTGTAGATTATTCAATATTTTAATATAAATAGGAACAAATATTAATACAAATATTATGTTTTGCAATATTTAAGTTCTGAACACATTAGTTTGAAATTTTATAATAAAATTGCCATATGTATATTTTGTTAAGACAGAAAGTCCAATAGTTTGAAGAACAAAATAATTAAAAAACCAAATATAAAACACGTTATTAAAATTTTAATATGAGTAATCATTGATTATTATTGAACTGAGTCATTAATCAATTAATGCGACCCGTGTCCTTGCTTCTCCTTGGTTAATTGTTCAATATCAGGTGTGTATTTTGTCAATTTCAGCTTCACATAGGCTTCTGAATGCACAGGTGTTAGGCGACTTCTCTGTGGACTTAAAACAGCTTTCATGTGTGAGAAAATTTGTTCACATGTATAAGTTGACCCAAAAGCCGAAAGTAGAGCAAATGCAACTTTCTTCAAACAGGTGAACGCTTCAGGCAGGGATGTCCAGCAGTTGAGGATGGCAGCTGACTTTTCCAAGCAGCTTCCTTCAAGAGTTTTTCGCAATTCTACAAATTTTATCGTCCATAACTCTGATGCCTTGAATTCGATGTGTTGCATTTCAAAATTGTCAACATCCATCCACTCGAAAAGAGATAGGTCAAATGGGATGTTAGTATGATCAATTAAGTCAGGCTTGATGAGGTAAGAAAACATGGGCCCGAGAATTTTGAAGTCTTGACCTCGTTTAGCAAACTCTCCTTTGAGCGCTTCAACGTACGTATGAAGCTCATCTTTGTTGACAGTAAATCGATTTGAATGAGCCTTTACGTTTGGAAGGTACTTGTATGTGCTAGTGGTAATATCTCTGCAAAATATGTCTAATTTTGACGCAAATCCTTTCCAGTGTTTAAAAGATCTAGTTCTGTTTGACGCTGCCCTTGTAAACGCAAGTTTAATTCATTCAGATTTGTAGTTATGTCAGCCAGAAACATCAGCTTGCACAGCCAGTCCTCTTCATTCAATTCCGGGAAATGTTGTTCTTTTTCATCAAGAAACACCTTGATTGCTTCTAGACATGATACAAATCTGTTCAAAACATTACCTCGACTAAGCCAACGAACATTGCTGTACAGCGGGAGGTCCGCATATGCGCTCTCCATTTCTTGTAGAAGAGACTTGAATTGCCTGTGGGTCAATGAAGAGCGAAAAACTACGAAGTTAAATATCTTGACAACAGTTTCCATTACAGAGTTCACGGATAGTTACGAAATCTTCGCACACAAACTCTCCTGGTGTATAATGCAATGGAAGCTCAATACTTGACGTCCAATACGATCCTCAAAAAGTTTAACAAATCCTTTGTTCTTTCCGACAAATGCAGGGGCGGCCTCAGTAGTAACACAGAATATTTTATTCATGTTAATGTTCTGATTTTCGAAATAGCTTACAAATGCAGTTGTCCAATAACGCGCACTATAGTAGGGCGCACTCATTCACATCGACCATTACTTCTAAGAGCGACACTAAAATAAACTGTTGTAG